>VZSF01004548.1:511577-961199 GCA_013398295.1 Chionis minor
GTGGAGGGGGCAAGAAAAAGAGAAAACAAAGATCTTAGCAGTGCAGCTTATACTGTTCAATAATCGTAGAAGAAAGTTGCCTCTCTGCTAGTCTTAGTGCAGCTGCATGTGGTCCAACATGTTTTGAATAAGATGGAGAAGGAACCAGCAAACATGAGCAGTTGTTTGGCTTTATTTCATTGGCTGCATAAAGCTTATGTCACTGATAAGTGTTTTGGGAGACTCCAGTCGCTGGAGTTATGGAGCTGATTGGAATATAACAGCTGTACAAACAAGATGATGCCACTTTCTACAGTGGCATCACATGTCCTTTTTATTCAGTTTATCAGGTCTTCTGAGATTCTAGGAGAAAGCACTAGTAGGCTACAACTGCTTTCCACAACTTGGGCATTAGGTAAGCAGCTCTAAGCTCTTTTTAAGTAGTCTGCTTAAGGCAGGTTTGTAGTTGTTGCATCTGTGCTACAAAACAGCTGTAAGAAACGATTGAATCTTATCCTCTCCCCCCATTTTTCTTTCTTTTTCAGTAGCATTACTGGTTCTTGATAAGTAATCACTATAGGGTGTCTGTACATCACTTACTGAAGTGGTGAGGCTATCAAGTTCTGTAAGGCTTCAGTGATAACCAAATCAAACACAATGAGTTCATTAAGGGTTAACTATTGGTTTGGCTGGGTTAGAAGCGGGCTGGAGTTTCCTGTAATCAAACTGGCAGGAGCAGCAATCAGGGGTTTGGTTTTGTTTCGTTTTAATAAAGGTCCTATCATAACCTTTGTAAGGAAAAACCAGTTGAATAAATACACTGCTAATCCTGTGCATGAGAATTGAAATATTTGCAATAAAAATATGGAATTTGCATTGTTACATGTTTTATTTAAACTGAAAAGTCATAGAAAATCAGTTTAGGAGAAGGCTGAACTGCTGGGATGTAGCGGAAAAGACCTGTTTCCATTACCCCACTGTATTGAAAACATGAGGTAGTAGTGTTATATCTGGTGTAATGTCCTTAAGAATATTGCATGCACTTGGAATTTTCTTGTGCTTTATTTACTGAAAAACTGTGTCAAAATGAGAACGATGTAGCTAAAGCTCAAAACGGGATTGTTTAAAGTTAGCTGTGAATTAGGACTCATCTACACCACAGAGCCTCTGCCCCAAAGCTGTGTCAGCATGCTTGCATTGGTAGAAATCTCCAGCGTAAACAAAATCAGCAGGTGCAATGCACAATTTTACTATTTTGTTGTCACTTCTTTTGCCTCAGAACAGAAGGACTTTCTGCATCCTTCTTACTAGTCTGCTTTTATGTAATGACAAATACAGCCATTTACCCAAATTAATGAAAATGACGCTGCTAGCAACAGTTGGTGATAAATAAATTTTCAAAATGTTTTTTCTGCTTCCAATGCAATTAGGGCTCAGAAGAGCTCTTAGAAGGCCGTTTTTGTCCTCTGATCTTGCTGTGCTTTTTGCCAGTTTCCCAGCAGATGATAGGTTAGTGGTGGGCTCATGGATTGAGGAAAAAAAGGTCTAGGAGATCCACAGTTGCAGCAGTCCCCAGTTTAATGCTCATCCTAACTGCTGTATGAAGGGCACGTAACAAGCAGAGAATTCAAATCCAGATGCTGAAATACGTTAACAGCTCTTGAGACACACTTCCGGTGTCCCTTCAGATTTGTGAAAGTGGGACATGGTAGCAGAGGAAAACAGGCTTGAATCATTTCTTTTGTGCTAAGAATTTCTAAAAATGGGGGCCCAGAAAGTAAAGCAAGACTTTTCTTTCTCTGAGCAGTTTTCTTGAGGATCAGTCTTCACCTTACAGGGTTCTTGCCATTCTCCAGCAGGACCACCGTGTACACCAACAGGTACATAAGAAGAAATGAATCCTCAAATACCAGACTGTTGCCTGCTCATATGCTTAGTAGTGGGGAAGGGCACAAGCTGACTTCTCCTCCTTGAGTTTCTAAGCAACTTGCTGGTTGTGCTTCAAAACTTCAAAGGTCTGCTGTAGTATGCTTGGAAAATCTTACCTGTTGCCTTACCAGAAAGATGAGTCTTAGCAGAATGAAATCAAGTAGATCGATGTGAAGCAAGAAGCTTATCTCGCACCAAATAAATTTAAGATGCTGTAACAGAAGGGTTTCTTTAGGTCATTATCCAATGTTGCAGCACTTTGGGAATGCTTCAGTTGTGTTCTCCATCACTTGATAGAGACCTTTAGTAATGTGTTTAGGATGGTATGCTTTTAATTACATCTGTCACCTGAAAGCTATTCTCACTTCAAGATCTGGGCCTCTTCACCTGCTCTTTCTAATAAGCCTCTTAAGTTTTTTCTTTCCTGTTAGTGCCGAGCCATCAGCAACCTGTTCTTTGACACTTGGCTGCTGACATGTCTCATAAAGGCAGTTTGGGTTTAAGGTGTTACGTGCTCATAAACAGTACTGAATTGACTGTGTCTGCTTGAATTAATCTTCTTCAAAGACTAGTGATGAATATGTATATACACCATATATGGTTTGCGCGGCAGGTGTTGTGGCCCTCACACAGTTGTGCTAGTCGGAGAGGTTAGGTTGTGCAAAGGCTGATGAAAAAAGGGCAGGTGGAGAATTGTGGTGCTGTCTAGTTAACATGTCAGCTGTGCTCTTTAACCTTATGAGCTGGCCTTTTTCCAATTATGCTCATCCATTTTTCTCTTATACAAAAGGTATGTTCAAAAATTAAACTAGCAAGGCAGTCTAATTTATCTGCTATTCCTGTAGCCTTCTGTGCTCTACAGAGACCATCAAAGCGAAAAGACATCTTTCATTTTTAGCATTATTTTTCAACTCACTTTATTTGTTCCCCCTTTGTGTAAAAGTCAATAAAATGACAATAACAGGATACATGAAAATTAAGTAATGACACATGACGTGATGGATCTGAAATAAAAAGGTTAGCTAGGATTGTATTTTAGCTTTGTAAATTGTGAATGTTTTTGTAGGTTGTCTGCCTTGATATTTCTCAGGATGTCATTCTCACATTTTACTTTGTCTTGTTCTTTCCAGTTCTGAAAAGTAAAATAACATTTATGTTAATTACATATAACAGGTAGTCTAATTTTGAGAGATACATTTTTAGTCTCTAAGAAGTTCAGTAGAATCAGAATATTTACTTCTAAATCACTGATTCAGGTAATATAAAAGGCTTCACAGCATTTTTCCAGTTATTAGTCACATATCTCACTTTAGAATATCCATAGCTAAAAAAAACCCCAAGCAAACACTTGTCTTGAATATGACATTAGATTATGCTTCAGTCATAGCGCTGCACAAACTTTTTTTTGGTGACTTGAGATGTTTTTGGTCAGAAACGGCTGCCCCATATCCAGAAAACAGCATCCTAGGATTTCTTGACCACATTTTTCAAAATGGTCATAAACAGCAACTCCTGACTAAGCATTTAATTCAAATTTTTGAATTTGAATTGTTAGATTCTTGTATTTTTTTCAGTGCTTAGAGTGTTTTTCAGCTGTTAAAAAGTAAGTAAATAAAAACAGAGCTTCCTTGTTTCTACAAAGTTTTATCCCAGCAGTATGCCTCTCAGTTCCTGGTGAGGAAACGTCGAGCAAATTCTTTTATGGAAGAGAGTAAGAAGGGAAATTTAGAAAGAGAGTGCATTGAAGAATTATGCAATAAGGAGGAAGCCAGGGAAATCTTTGAAAATAATCCTGAAACTGTAAGTATTTGATGAATATCTATGAGATAGATAGTAGGTTTTTGCAAAGGGAAAGCTAGAAGTATACAGAATTCACACTGCAAAGCTAAAAATAACCCCACTGTGCAGACCAAGATCTGGTTTGAAATTCTACTGTGTATAGAACCAGCACAATTAATAACGAAGACTGTATAAGCAAGGAGAACAGCTGAGCAGATATTATTTTAATTTCTAGTACGGATCACCGATTTTAGACCACAGTTGTCTGCAAGCATTCCATGTGGGGAAACTCTGTTGGCTTCAATTAAAAATTTACACAGAGGATGCGTGGTAGTGCAGCCCTTTTAATGAAGGGATTGGACATATCACTGCAAGCTTTCTTCCTAGTAGGGAGAACTCTGTTCCTCAGTTCATTCCCACTGCATGCTATTTAGTATTAGGTATATTTTATTCGGTTTTGTACTATAAAAGGGTTATTAATGAATTGAAATGAATTCTTGTTTTGTAAACTATGTCAAGTCTGTGTTCTGTCTTTGATAAAGTTGCATGTATTTAGATATACTGATTGTTAAGATTAAATAGTTTCAGTAATCAATAATCAGTTGTTGTTAACAATTTCTGGTTTAGTAACAGTTTTCACTTTGGTATGAATTGCATGTGAGATGTTCAACCTATTCCAGGTTTTTTTGTTTATTTTAGGGTGAAAAAGGGGAAAAGTGGAGGCTGCTCTGCATCTAATAACAACATTGGGCAAGATCCTCCCAGTGAAAGAGACTATTTTCTAAGTCCTTTGACACCCAATTAATTTTCATTGCCTTCATTTTGAAAGTGTCAAATTCAGTGCAGTATCTTAATCTCTCCATGGAATCTTGTGTTTATTTAATAATTTGGTGTCTTAGTTTAAACAATAGTGATACAGAAAAAACTTGGTCTGTATTCTATGAGTTGGAGAAATTCTATTTCTTTTTTGCTTCTTTTGTAGTTATAATACTAATATATTTTAGAATGTATTCAGTGATATATTTTGCTATAATTCTATCTACCTCAAATTTTTCTTACTCTCTATTTTTCTTTTCTTTCTGCAGGAGTATTTTTATCCCAAATATTTAAGTAAGTATAAAAAACCTGAACGACTCTAGTATATCATTTGCTGGTCATCCTATTTGTATAATACTAGTTTAGTTGTTCTGCCCATAGCACTTGAATGAGTTCCATGTTGGTTATAATGCATAGTAAGTCCTAGACAGTTCTGTGTGCTTAGATCCTAGCAGAGGCACTCAGAAGGATGGTATGTGATCAGCTGTCCTTAATATGCCCAGACAAGTTTTCCGATTCAAGCCGTGAGAACAGACTCTTTGAAGAAGCCGTGTATAAGCTGTTGTAATTTCAGTCTAAATAAGTGTTTGTATCATAAGCAGATTGTGTGGGTTTGCATTTGCATTTGCAGGCTGCCTTGCCTCCCATCGAGCAGGGATTTTCAGAGTTACTGCATCTACTCCAGATTCTCCAGCTGACCTGAGGGCTTGTGTCAATGGTAAGTGCTGCTGTTAGATACATTACCTAATGCACTCGGATCTAAGAACACACGCGTACCTGGCTCACGTAGGCAGGAAGAGAGACAAATCTCCATTTAACTCAGGCAAACTCAATAATCTGGAACAGAAATTGGCAAAAAAATATTAGGTGAGACAAATCATTTTCAGAGCAAGTTGTGTAAGTGACTGTTTTTAACTTTATAAAGAATGCTGGAAAAGAAAGATAATTAACTGCAAAACGGAAGGCAGAATTCTTCCAGAAATACAGAACTGTGTCCTACACCAACCGACCAATATTCTCTACTTTGTCCTCTGTACTTTAGAACGTCTCTAATAGTTATGCCTGACGCTTTGCATCTCAAAAGCCTTGTTTTGTCAGTTAAGGGAAGAGACTGTGGTGAATTCTCCTTTGTGCCACTCTTTGGCCCGTAGTTACACTCTAATCCTTCATCAAGTGGGTAACATTACCAGCTGAAAAACGCAAATATTAGCTGGAAGACATAGTCATTGACTATGACACAGGAAGGTCACAAAGCATGAACTTGTGACGTTGCTCATATATTTGATTTTTTATGCCTATACATTCGTAAGTCCAATGTGAATTGTGTTTTGTCTAGTAAAATCACAGGAAACAATCTGTACCGTATTCCCTACTTGTCATGGTTGACACATGTCTCTAAAGCTCTTAAACCTTTACAGCCAGGTTACATCAAAGAAGCTTTCGGTCAGTTTGAACAGGGATACTTAACCATCTGATGCTGTTTTTGTCACTGAAAGCAACAGAAGGCAAGAAAATCCTTAATAATTACACTGTGCACAGTCGTGGATAAACATTCCAGATCACTTGGCCAATGTAACCGCTGTCACAAACTGAAATGTACTCCCATTCATATCACTCTTTCTCGCTCTCATTAGAGGTCGTGGGAGGAAAGGATTTAGCAGAGTTGTGTGAACGTGCAGTGTTTCTGTATTACCCAGTGAAAACAACTAGTTTACGTGACAGCCATTGTATGTCTCCATTCAAGTTCATATTACAAAATCAAATTAAATAAACTGTTACTATTGGTCAGTCACCAGGATAAATGAGAAGTAAAGAGAACTTGCATAAAGTTTTCAAGTGTTTCTAAGGCTTAAATGTTCAGCGAAATGTATGCACATTTCTGGAAAGGACCTACTGCTGAGACAGTGGAATTCAAAATTCCCATTAAAACCATATAACTTTTTTTTTTTTTTGCGGAGAAGGGGGGTACCGCGGGCGGCCGCCTCAGCGGCGAGGCGAGGGACCGGCCTCCCCGGCGGTCCGGTGCATCGCCTCTTCTCCGCCCCGGGTAGGTGGCACTGAGCCGCCGCGGTGGCCGGGCGCATTGATCCCGTCGGTTTTGGCTGCTTTCTGGAAACCAGCCGTCGCTGCGGGGGCAGCCGAGCTTGGAGTTGGAAGCTGGTTGCGGCCGAAAGCGCAGCTGTGCAGCTCAGGGGACAGAGCGCATTCAAACAGCCCTTGATTCGCTTAGAAGAGAAATACTCGGTACATCATGGTGTTAGGAGAGTGGCCTTATTGCCGAGTCCGGGCAAAGCAGCCCCGACTCTCTTGCGAAGTTCAGAGCTCTTAGCCTAGGTAAGAACTACACGCTGTCAGAAATAAATAGAAAAATCAAAGCGTAGGTCTTCCACACCCCAGTCTTTGAGCACGGTACTAAAAGAAGACAACGTGTTTCTGGCACAAGCAGAATTGCAGCTCAAAGCCAGCCAGTTTCTGACGTGTTTTATTAATGATTAAACAGGTGGAAGAAAAAACTAATGTTTGCTATTCAGAATTCTGTTTGAATGCTAGGGATTCTGACTATGAAGGGAATGGTACGGAAAGAGGAAAGTTCATTTTAGAACATTTTTGAACAGATCCTAAAAATAAATCTTCTAATAAATATTTTGTAATATTATTTTCTCCTATTTTCATCATGTTTTCTGTTCCATTTATCTTCCCCACTGGATACCTTGTCAGTTTACTCTTTTATGAACAATGGGAAATTAGAAGTTATCCTACTCATGCAAAATGTCTGTGGTTCACGTAGTCCAGTCTCCTAGTCCTATCTCTGAAGAATGCCAGGGATTTCTGGAATGGGGGGNGAGGGTACAGGTAGTACAATACATTTCTCGCTGCCTACCCTTTCTATTGCAGGCTGAGTATATCTTCCAACATTTAGTTGTTGTCACAAATGTTCATCAAAAAGCGTTGCTGGGTAGTAGTTCAGAAGGCACCCTGAATTGGGAAAAGAGGAACACCAGGCCTGCTTTCAGAGCAAATGGATGCTATGTTACTGTTCCTTCAGAGACATCTTAATCTGTGGAAGTAACCTCTGTGCCATCCAGTCCTATCCATCCTGTCTTGCCTTCTTCCTCTAGTGTGTTTTACCAGTTCTCCTTTTTTCATTCGTTGGTTTCCTCAATTGTCTTGCCCTTTATATCCTTACCTCACCTCATTCAATCTGCTCATGATTGACACTGCCACCCCAATCCATCTTCTCTCAGTTCCTACTCTCACAAGCCATCACAGCCTTTGCTCAGAAACATTTGCAGTGAAGTTTGTTCTCCAGTTGCACACTCTGGGTGTAACTCTGCATATATCACTTATGAAATACTTTGCTTGTATGAAGCTTATACCGCAGTTGTTCCTGAACCTAGAAAAGGAGTAAATAATCAAAAAAGAAAAAAAAAGGGGAGTTGTAGAACTTACATTTGGAAATTGCTGTGAAGGATCCATACATAAACCCTATTCCTTTTATTTCTTCTGCACAATTTCTTCTGTCTTCATCTGCAGCTGAAGTCCTTTGGTCTGCAATATGGATATTACCTCACATGCAGCACCTATTCTAGAAGTGCTCTGTAGGTTCAGAGCTTGGCTGGCCTCTGTGCTTTAGGATTTACTTGTAGCAGAATTTTATTAGAAGCAGATTTAATTGAAAAATATGCTAACACAGATTTTGCTAAGCTTTCTTAGTCACAGAAAGCTAAACTTTCTATGTGTCTCAGTTCTTTAGTTCTTTTGAGTGAAGTAAGAAACATTTAAGAAATCCAGTGAGACCTTAGGTGCAGAATCGTAGGAAGTTTGAGCCTTCAGGAACATTGCTTTTCATTCCACTTTTTTGGATCTATACATCATAAATTCCTTTCTTCTTTTTACTCTGCTATCTGTTCTTTTATGGTGCTTTTCTTTTTTTTTAAAAAAAAAAGCATGCCTCAGAATGACATTCCAGAGCTTTATAAGAACATAGTGTTAAAGTAGAAACAAAATCTTTGTACTGTTTGGAGGGCTGCAGGAAAATAATCTATACAGCTGCCAGCATATTCAGAAGACACAAATAGAATGATGCCTTATGTGATATATGGATGTAAAATTATGAAAATAGTGGGGAAAAGTTAAAAGAATTTTATGTATTCTGGTTAGAGCAAAAAAGACAGTGAATTCTGTGTTCTCTGCCCCAGTGTATCTATTTTGAGCCTTGCTTTCAGAGGTCTTGCCAGCATGTATAAAGAGTCTTCAGTCGCCTCTTTGCAATCCAAATTTGTCATTGAATTTAGTATTTGTAAAAGGTGACGGTGTTAGACACCGATGTATCTAGTCTACCTATAGGACCTGGACAGCCAAGGCAACATGAGGCGTTAGTTTCTCTGTACATGTGACCCTCCTTGAACAGAGAAACTGTAATCCTGATTCTTGGTATTGCTGAAACTTTGGGATTTCTAGTGAAATTTGTGGTAATGGGATGGGATAGAGCTCTATTCTTTAAAAAGTGAAATACATCCTTAAAACGTAATGAAAATAGTATGAAGTCTGTGTTTGGTCACATCTTGCAGGGGTTAACGTGGTTTAGTGAGTCATTTGTTTTCTAGTTGTTTTCATTCTGACAAAGAAAGAGTACTGGTGGCTTTGTTTTTTCTCAGTCACTTGCAAATTCTTGCTGACAGAATTAGCAGCAAGACAGTTGTAGAGTACTTGATGTTATGCATCAAGCCCTTTCCTGTTTCATGAAAGGTGAAAGGTATTTGTAGGAAGAGAAGAAGAAAGACTAAACTGATCCTTGAGCAGAAATAACCCCAAATAACACTTCCAATGTGTTCATTCCACAGAAATTTCAAACCAGTGTAGCCCTCTGCCATGCCATAAAGATGGATATAAGGACTGCATAGATGGACAAGCCAGATATACATGTGTCTGTAAACCAGGATGGCAAGGAGAGAAATGTGAAGAAGGTATAGTCTCTAGTCTCATTATGATATTAGTTCTCAGGGACACAATTACAGTTCTACTGTTATTGTATAGTATCCGATCTTTAGGTTTACCCACACAGTTGGTCCATGAATGCCTTCCCCTGAGCAGAGATTTTTATTTTGTTTTCTTTCTAGATATAAATGAATGTGAAGACTTAAATGGAGGTTGTAGCCAACGCTGTTCTAATTTACCTGGAAGCTACCGTTGTTTATGTGAAGATGGCTATTTCATGCATTCAAATAAACGGGATTGCGGAGGTAGGAAGTGAGACTTAAGGAAGATATCAGTGCATGACAGTACATTGCCTGTTGACTAGAGAGGAAAGATTTTAGTCCAGTAGTTCCACAAATGCTCTAAGTCAGCAGAAGTTTGCATTGCCTCCAAAAGATGGAGACCTGCTTCAACCTGGCTACTCGTTCCACCTACAGCCTTACACCCCTGCAAACATTTGTGTAACTGTATAGCGAACTACATCAAGGAACTGAGGTGGGTTAAAACCAATTTGGGGAAAAAAAAAAGAAAAAGAAAAAAGAGACTACATATTAGATTCTGCTTCCTTACTAGAGCTCTGTAAAGCTTGTTTTGGTCACTTACCAATTTCACAGACCCTCTAAGCATTCTGAAACAAGAATCTACAGTGGTGTGACCGGCTAACAGTGTTACCATGGAAATCCTGTCTTGTAAACGCTGATTTAGGCTGAATCACTCGTAATTAATGATGCTGCTCTTTTGGGAGTTTGAAGTTCATTGGAGAAGAAACTATTAATGAATCTGAAAATGCTCTTAATAGAGAGAAAGATTTGTCTTTTACATGCCCAACACAATTTTTTTCTGTACATGCTTGTGTCTGTTATTACTGGCCATGACCTATATGCTTCATTCTATTACAGATAAAGACTATGTATTAACATAATTAGCAATTCTTGCTGCATAGTTGGAAAAAGATACAACCTCATTCCATTTTAGTGTCATATATTTTATTGCTGAACTGTGCCAGTAGTTTTGGATAATGTTAAATTCTATAAGAGGCCAGATTTGAGGGCCACCTCCTTTTGTCATTTCATTTAGTTTTGGGTTTTTTTTTTTTAGGGGGTGGGAAATGAATAATTTCCAAAGAAATTCCAGAGGGATAGAAGATTGCTCTTTTGTCAAAAAGGGCAAGATGATAAGTTGGTCAAAATCTCTGTAATTCTTGCAAAGATGCTGGAAAAGTTGGTTAAAGAAATAATGAAAGATAAAAATACACCAATATACCTTAGTACCCAGAGTACTAGTTTGGTCATTTCATAAACTGGATTTAAGCATTTCATTACATCCAACTGCAAAATTATACACCTAGGAGCCTGGAGTACACACGGTAACTGTAAGAAAGTAAGCCAAATTCAGGACAGCTTTGACTTAAAGAATGTTTTGAGAATCCTAGCAAGCCAGTGGCAGAATCCGTTCTCCCTGTGCAGCACCATTTCCGCAACTACTACAAAACCACGGAGAATGATCCCTGCACATACAAGTGGGAACTGAAGTACTACCAGGGATCTGATATTTTTCTGTCTACAAGACATTTAGTGAGATTGATACTATATGCTGTATCCAGTTGTCACATCTGCATTTTGAAAATGACATTGAAAAATTGGAAACAACACAGAAGATAGACACTAAAATGGTTTGAGGGATGGAGAGACAGTGAGGGGCTTGAACACCTGTCAGCATAGCCAATTAAGAGACAATTGTGACATGAATTGATCGTAGCATGTAAGAAACAGATAGGATTATCACTTGTCTTTCTGGATGTCTTTTTCTAAGATAAGATTTTATTATACAGTCTGGTTTAGCTTACAGGAAATCTGCAGACTGTTTCTCTCCCTTCCTTCCTGGGCATGCATCCCCTTTTACATTAGTTATAGAACACATGAGAGAGGGCATACAGAAGTGCCTTCTAGAGACCTCTAGAAATCTTTATTACTATAGCTATTGTCTGCTATGAAAGCATAATAAACCTAGCAAGAAAGAGACAGTTTGCCATCCTTACTTAGTTTGCACAGTTTTGTATAGAGCTGGGAAAAAATGATATGCGAGAGCGCACTTTGTTTTTAATAACTTGTTTGTATTTCTAGATATAAATGAATGTGTGCTACATCCAAACATTTGTGGGACAGCCATCTGTAAGAACACCGTGGGGAAATATGAATGTGAATGTGCTGAAGGCTACACATACAATTCAACTTCCAAGAATTGTGAAGGTAGGTCCTTCTTCCCCCCCCGCACTGTTCTCTTTCTTTTCTCTTCCTTTTTTTTTTTTAAATCCACCTCTATAGCAAACTTTCAGAGGCTCAATCTGGCTGTATTTCGTGCTGTGTATATAGTTGCAGCGACGTAGTCCCAGCCATTTGAAAGTTTTACGGTACACTCCCATGTCCTACTGTATGCCAGATAACTTTCTCAGTTCATGGGAGCTCTCCTGTCCCACTGTAGAGAGGACTTTTTGTCCAAGCTCTCTAACCAGCTGGGATGTTTCTTTCAGATAAGTTGGAACAATGTTTTAAGGATCCAGACGTTACCAGAGTGCCTTGTACATTGTTTTTAAGCATCATTACAGTTATAAGGCTGGAATATTTGATATCAATCAGTTTAACATATACCCCTAACTCAAGACAAGTTATAAAGGCAATTAAAAGTACTTATTTGGCAATTCCAAACTGACAGCAAGACAGTTAGGAAGACTTATAAACAGACAATAGTCAGAAATGAAAACTGTATTTAATCAAGTTGTCTCAAAAAACTAAAAATCTTGTCTTTGTCCGTCTGATAGGCTGTTTAGGTGCTTATTTAGCCCTCACGGGCAAGAGCTTAGTTTCTGTCCTTTATATGTCCTTAGATCTCAGATATTGGAAAGAACTTTTTGCTGGGGCTGTTGAATTCAATTTGAAGTAATACTCAAGTGTTTAATCCTTCCTCGGGGTATCTAGTTATCCTAGAAAGTAACAGCATTAGAGTGAACTGCTTTACCATTCTAGGCTGGAAATGACAGCATGACAGTTGTATAAAAGATTTTGTATAAAGACCCCACATTTAAAATAAAAAAATGTTCCTAAATATCCAGAAAAGGAGCTATAAAAAAAAGGAACTGCACCAAAAGAACCTTCCCTCAGGAGTATTCTTTTCTGAAATAAAAATCTGGAAAAAAGAACTTCAAGACAAAGTACTGTAACAATTATAGCAAAGTTGAAAAGTACTGATAGCTAGCAGTAAAGCAGCAAGAAGCCATTCATACACAGACTATCATAAAATAACTATTTCAAGTATTGAATGTATTTGCATAATTGTCCTAGAACGTATTTTATTTTTATCTTCTTGTTAAAGTTTCTGTTTAGCACACACATCGCAAATTAAATTTCAGTTGTTGAAGAGATAGGTAAGCTCCTAGAGTTTTACTGTGAAGGGAAATTTTCTTCATTGCCAGTTTAAGAAAAATACATCAGTGACTGATTCTTATTTTAAATGCTGCTTTTATGTTATTGCTCAAAAGGACACAAAAGTAGCTTCTTGCTGGCTCTGAAGCTTTTGGTCCATGTCTTTTCACGCAGCTTTCTTGTAACAAAGCTTTACACAGTGGTAACGATTACATATTCAGATGTCTGCTTTTTGTCCAGTTACTATGGGATTAAAACGTTACTGAAAATTTTGTGCCCCTGTGTGCACTGAAATGGGAAACACTTCACAGTAATAAATCTAATTCTTTCTTCTCTTAGTACTTTCTGCAGATACAAGGGTTGCATCAAATTGAATTTAAGTATTATTTTTCTTCTGAAACATGGATTCCAGAAGGTTGCAAGATGAGGACATTAAAACGAGCAAAGACTTACCTCCTAGAAGGAGGATTATACTGCTAAGCTTTCAGACCTTGTTGTAACCACATTAAATGAGTCACCAAATCCTGTCTAAGGACAGGCTTGTGCAGACTGACAGGAGTGTAGCCTTACAGAAATACTAAATGATGTTAGCTTTTTGTTGTCATACTGCATGTAGGTGGCCAAATTTAATTATGTCTATTAGAAAAATCAGGTTTACATACTTTTATACACAACTAGCTCTATGATGATGGGTACAATTAGAGTGGAATAGAAGAGGGTTTGGGTTTTTTTCTTCACCCATTCCTACGAGAATGCTACAGTTCTTCATTCCCACCTTTTGGGAGACACTATCAGTGGAAGATATCTGTACAGTCCAGTCTTGATTTCATAGAAGACATACAATTTTAAATACAGAATTTGATTATCATCTTCTCACACTTTACATGCCCTTGCCAGAAAAAAAGGGGTAGTGGGAATGAGTTAGTATGCTTATAGTGCTAGAGAAGTCTGCCTTGCAGTCAGTGCCAAGGTGGCAAACCAAGCTGAACCCATATTTTAAAGAACAACCTAAATTTTGGCATGTCGTTCCCCATATACTTTCCTTCTATGAAGAGGGAAAGTTCTCTTAAAGTAGCTTAACCAGTTAAACAGCACAGAGTATATCTGTATTTCAGGTATTAGTCCCTCCCTAACACATAGTCTGAAAATTTGAGGCAAGGAATCAGGGTTTCCCATTCCCACATGAATTGCTTAACACACACAGAACCCTGCCCCCACATTCACGCTCTGGGAAAATTGCCATATTTCTCTAGTGTTATGTAGAGTAGCTCCCTTCTAGGACACGGTACGCAGCTCCTTTGTGGCTGATTTTATCTTATCTTAGGAACTTATCCAAAGCAAGCTATTTTAGCCTTCCACTGAAACAGCCGTAGGAACCCAGGAAGGTGCTCAGATTCATGAGTTTGTGCGAATAGCTTGTGACTGTTTTATGATGTGGGACTGACACTTGGACAGATGTGTGAAATAGCTCAAACAAACATGCAAAGATGCTGACTACAACTTGGAAGAAAAAAAAAGCAGGATAATTATAGTATAAATGATTAAAACAAACTTTCAGAAAACTTGATTCCCTCCAGCCTGCATATGTCAGCATTTTTGTAGCGGGACAATTAGCTCCACACAGGGAGAACCTGTCATTTGGACTGATCAGGGGTTCCCAAACCTCTGCTGAGGAAGGAGACATCATGTCTATGCAAGAAGCTTGCATATCCCTCTGCTGCTATAGTACTCTCTGGAGGGAGACCTTACCTTTGAGCAGTAGGTTCATCGTGGGTAATGAAAATTTACACCCTGCAAGACTGGTGCAAGTCTCTGAGTAATTGATTTAGTGATAGAAATTCATCTGTCAAACTGTGTGAGAAGCTTTCATAATAACTTCATAAGTGTCTGTTTGTTGGCAGGCCCTGGGCCTGAAGAACATGCTCAAAATTAACAGCTGCTTTCAGAGAATTCAGTACTCAAATTTACTCAAGTGCTGCTGGTTAACCAACGCTTGTAGTTTTACTTGTGTGCTGCTAGGTAGTCCAGTACGAGAAGGGGTACAGGATCTTTCACAGAGAACAATGGCTCTTAAAGTGTCTGAACCAAGTCATGTTCCTCTGGGAAGGGCATGAGAAGTGCTTCTCAGAGTCTCTCTACTCCAGTTACTCTTGGGAGGTGTTAGATTTTTTAATTCCTTTTACATCTCCACAGTGAAGCGGGCTTTAGGGTTGGGGTTTTGGGTATTTTTTTCCCTTGTCTCTGTCTGCTGAGGTCCAGGTAGATTTCCTGGCCTTTTCAGATCCCAAAAGGATCATAACAAGAATTAATTTCTGCCCCCAACCCAAAACAGGCAGGATAGGAAAGGACACAGAAAGTGTTCTCCTCACCCATTGCATAGTAGGACTAGGCTATGTTTTGGATTTTTTCGTTGCCTTGTGCATTTTTGCTAGGATGCAAGAACAGCAGTGATAAAAGCAGCTTCATGTTGTAACACATCATCTTGTAGTCCTAGTGTTAAATAGATATCGGGTTGCCGGTCACCAGAAATTATTAGGAAGTGACTTTCACAGCAGAGTCCTTTTCACCAAGCTGAGCTTGCAGTTTACTGGGTTAGGCAACTCCCATCAAGACAATAAACAATTTAATGATTTCTAAATGTAAAGGAGTATGCATGCCAAACAAAAGAGTGAGAGATAATCTATTGTAGCTAGAGGAAGTGGAGGGGTCAATCAGGTGCACATACGCATCAGCAAAATATTTCTTAACAACTGACCAAATCCTACCATGTGACTTATGGCATTATCTCCGAAGCATGTGGAAAGAAGTTTGAATAAGACTCCAAAATACACACTTGGATGTTGCAAGCCACCCTTGTGTCTTACTCCCCTAAGAAGTACTACAGGTGATGGAGGCCAAAACGAATGAAATAGGAATTAAAGCATGGGGAGAGGGTTGGTAATTTACAGTTGCAGGTGTCTGCGTACATGTGCATAAATATATACATGCAGAGTAACACTTTTTAATAGGACAGCTTTCTCTAATCTGAGCAAAGATAGAATTTTTAACACTAGCAAACATTCACCTCTGAAGAGACTAATTTCAGACATAGTCGCAATTTAATTTATATGCTCATTCTTTAAAACTAATTTAAGTTATGAGGATGCAATACAGAAAACATTTGCAAAAATGTCAGATCAACTTGAACAGACATTCAGTACTCTATATTAACAATAACTTTTACTCACTTAGCTGACATTTTTGATGGATGAAGCACTTTAAGGAGTAGAGAGAAGCAGAATTTCCTATGTAACCTTTTCTGCAGCAATGTACCTAAGACTGATTAGAATTTGGATAATCCAAAAAGCCAGGCATGAACTCTCCAGTTAGATTTTAGGAACTGTGTTCCAATATGTATCAAACTATTACCCAGGACAGGATAACATGCTGGCAACACTTACTGGTGAAAGGCTTGAGGTCTTCCACATGTCTTTGCGACCCAGTGTATCCTCAGAGAACCCTTCCGGGGCAGGCGGTGGAACGGTGTACAGAGCAGTTGATTTGAGCTCACTGTTTATAGAAGTACTGTCATCTTAATGCAGAGAACTCCCATCTTGTTTCTTTCCCTATCCTTCACTCCCTTGCAGGAAGGAGAGCTCCTCCAGTGAAATGGAAGCAAGGAGGTGGTGGAGCTGGCTGGAGAGTGCTAAGGCCATATGGACACAGTTTGAATATACTATAGACTTCTGTATTGCATCCTATGCCTTTCAGTAGAATGCCTAAGACGTTTGATAGGCTTCTAGCATGCAGTCCAATCATTCTTAAACTTGCTAAACTACCTCACAAAATGCCATTAAAACTCTTTCCAAAAAGAGGAGGAGAAAAACCTCACTGTTGTGTTCCATCAGCGTGCTATACAGCAGGAGATGGTTCTCAGCTTGACAGAGCAGAGGTACATGATCATTCTGGAGCTAATAGAAGTGACTTGGAAGAGTCCTCAGTAGTTCATGCAAAGAGCGAACATGAAAGTTGGTATCAAATAGACCAGCCTATATAAAGGGCTATCCAGCTTCTGAAGATCAGAGGGTAGAATGGGAGGTGAGCAGAAGGAGTTAGAAGTCACGCAAATACCAGCAGAAGACTGCATTTGAATCCTGTAGCTAACACAGCCACACATCAGATTGCCATGTCAGCAGGAATACTGACATAGCACAGTGTTGGATCTTCAGCAGAACTTTGGTTCCGGCTGCATTAGCTGCGGTGCAGAGCAGCACGACTTTTTTCTTCCAATAAGATCACGTACATGGGAGTGTAAGTCTGAGAACAGACCCCTTGCACCGATAACTTACAGCAAAGGTGAGGAAGAGGAGATATTTTAGTAATAGGGAATTCTTCAGCCACACATGACACCAATTTCCTCAATTTATTAATGAACTGTTGGCCATTTAAACAATGCAGAAACTGCTAACGCTTGGCAGTAAAGCCACTTGCCCATGGTCATTAACTGCAGCAGAGGTAGGACTCAAAATAGCATCCACAAACTGTTAAACATAAGTATCCTGTTTTGGAAGGACATTATGCATGCTCACTACAAAAATAACAGTTTCTCCAACAAGGTGTTTGGATGGGATTTGTTGTTTCTTGTTTTTGGTTTTGTTGTTTCTTGGTTTGTTTGTTTGGGTTTTTTTTTTTTCCTTTTCCTCTCTCCTCCCCCAAGCAACAGAAAAGAAGTATTTTAATCTTAAAAAAAACCCTAGCACAGTATAAACCAGATTTTTTAAATGCACACATTAGTACAAAATTTTTTATTCCTACTAAAGGGACATTTGTTTCAAAACAAGTATTGCAGTTTCTTTAATGTGAGGCCCCAAATCACCCTTAGTAGAGTCTCTTATCCAGGAGAGATTTTGTTTGTTTCTATACTAGAAATGTAACAGTTACATTGGACTTTTACACAGCCTTTCATTTCTAAATTATTTATTGTACAGCCTGCTAAGTAGAAAATGAAGTTCCTTTAATGGGTTTAGCTTATTCACAGCTGAAGTCGGACTGCTCTCCACAAATAGATGCTGTCTGAAACTTAGTTATTGATGGGATTATTGTATGTTATTTTAAAAGGTATTTTGCCCTGAGATTATTTTGATTTTATGCAAACAAAGCACATCCTTTCTCTACATACTTGCCATATATACTCATAATACTTATGACATGTATAGGGAAGGGAAGAGAGCTGACACAGAATGGCATTTCTGCCATAAATGGTAGTGATTTATTGAGATCTCTTTCACTAATTCAGCCACCTTACAGCTCAACTTCTTACTGTCTCACAAATCAGACCAGGTTTTCCCCAGCTCTGCACACAAGGCCTCTGTCAGATTACTGGGCCTAATACACCCAGCAGGCAATTCTGGATTGTAAATTTTACATAGGAGACATCCATTAACATTAGTGTAGCTTAACAAGAGTCACCTATTGGATTCACGTTATACTAAGGAACCCCTCTTGTCCATTGTTCCGTTAATTTATTGTAGTAGTTTTTGGTCTGTTCCGTGAATAAACTGAATAAATCTTTCTGTATGTTTCCATTTTTCCTAGATATTGATGAATGTGCTGAAAACGTTTGTGCTCAACTGTGTGTAAACTCTCCAGGAAGTTACAGCTGCTATTGTGATGGCAAGAAAGGATTCAAGCTCTCTAAGGACATGAAGAATTGTGAGGTAAAACTACTATGTAAAATTCCATGCAGAAAAATCACAAAGTTGGGTATTTCTTGATGACAGGATAAGTTAGGTTACGGAAAATAGGAAGCTATTTGAGAACTGATTCTAAAATTGCTGAGAGAGTGCTGGGAACTCTGAACTGTGGTTTGGCTAACAAAGCAGAACCAATAAGGATTTGGATGCCATTCAGTTCATGCATGGTCATTTTTAGGAATCCTGTCAAGAGAAGCTTGCTTTAGACAGTCATCTTTATTCCCTGCTGCTTCCAAAATAAGCCCCAGCTTTCTCCTATCAGACAAATAATTTCTGTTTCTCTTACTCAGAGCTACAACAATCCATTTGTCCATAAGTTCCCAAGTTTTCCTTAGGCTGCACAAAAGTTTTCACCCACTCTTTCAGAATTACTCTATGCTTTGCGTGTTAAGGTTAAAAAAACTGCATTGTTTTCCACAGTTCTCATCTGCCATAGCTTAAGGAAAAGCACCTAGTAATACATGGCAATTGAAGAACATCTTGCAGCCAAAGTTGGATGTTCTTGCTCAGTTTGAAAATTTACACCTTTTAGTAGCTGAAACTTTGAAGCTCTGTAGAATCCCAGTTCAAGGATTTTCTTGTGAGTGGTTCTGCCTATACTTTGAAAGGTTCAGGCAGGCTGAGACTTGTTACGCGAGGTGAACTCAGATAATGGCCAACAAAAAACAAGCTCTAACACAGCACAACAAAATTGGGCTTGAACTGTAGGAACAAGGTCTGATGTAAGTTCTAGAATGTACTTATTAGTTCTTGTTTGTACTTTCTGAAATATCTGAACGACACTTGCAGTCATACTTCATTTTGCTTATTCATGAAATAGAAAGAACATCTTCTAGTTATTTTCAATACTGTTGTTCAAAGATGATTACTTTAAAAGCGCTTATCTGGAGGTTAGTTGAGGCGTTTTAATTGGGGAAAAAAGTTCAATCTGCTGAAAACAAATGCAATCCAAAGACTAGTGACACTAGCAGACATAAAATGAAGTAGCCACAAAATTCTGGATGAACACCTATACATTTAATGAAACTGCTACATCATGAATATGGAAGTTAGAGTTTGGGAACCACATTATTAACTTTTACCAAAGTACTGCATATCTTGAGAACAGAAAAGCCCTTCACACCTCTTCTTGATCGTTTTCTTCTGTAGGACTACTAATCTGCCATCATATAGAAGATATGCAAGGGGTGTTTTGGGAAATAACTTTAGATCAAAGAGACTTTTAGGCTCCTACTAGTCAATGAGACAGGTGCTCTAAACCACATTCTGAAAGTCATCCCACCTCTCTCCACATGCACAGCCTAGTTCCCTGTACCTAAAGGAAATCTGAGTGCTTTACTTTTAAAACAAAATGGTAGATACTACTTTAATTATAACATCACAGTTTCCGAAGACAAAGTCAGCAATGCCTTAGAATGGATACCTGACATTGGTTTAGTGAATGTTTTACCAGTTTTAACTTGCAATAGACATAAAATAGATATTATTCCTGGATATAAATGTCTTTGTTTAAAACTTCAGATAGATGAATACCTGAAAGAATAAGCACCATTTTTTCCCCTCTCATTGCAACTACATTTGACTGACCGTGATTACTCATGTTGACTTTTGCTAGAGCATTAGGATTAATTCCAGTTTTACACAGTGTTGTAGGCCTTTCAGTTGCCACAAATCCTTAGAACTTCTTTTACGGTTTTCCCAAGAGTGTAATCTGAAGAGCTTCATATCCCCAGTAACAGTTCTCAGAAATATTAATCCAGTGATATTCCACCAGGAATTCTGGTGCTGATTTCATCAACATTCCTTTCTACAGCTCAAGTAGGACACGTGCATTCAAGGAACAGCCAGATAAATAACAGATTAACAGAAAATGTTTCTAATTGACTTGTAAATTCTGCCTTTTTATTCCAGATAAATGATTCTAGTAGTACTAGAGATTGTAGAGCTATGAGTAGCTGTAGATCAATAACGACAAAGAAAATAAAAGGTGATTTTTAATTTTTTTTTAAATGTTTTGCTAAACCTTGTCAAGACACAGCTCTGGCCCCATTCACTTCCAACATCTGATCAGGTTTAGATTCCAGACAACTTTAATAATGGAATCTGGCAGGACCCTAGTAGGTGGGTGTCACAGGTCCCTGGTGAAAGTAAAGTGCCTGATGGAAGATTTGAATTCTTGATTCAAATTGTAAATATTTAAATATTAGTTGCAATCCACCAGAACTGTGCTTCAACCTGAATTATCCTCCAACAGCTTAAGTAAATGGACATTTCAAGCAAAGAGAAAAACACACCCCTTCATTTGTACATAGGTATTCAAGATTTAAAAAAAAAAAAGAGGTAAGCTGTTGCTTAAAAAAACAAAACCGACTAACAGCCAACAATGAGAGTTGCTTCATGAACTATCACAATGCATTACAAGCTTTTTTTTTATTCTCTACCATTTTCAGGCTGTTACTGCGTGTATCCCACTGAACCTTGAAAAGAATTATGAACTGCTTTACCTGGCAGAGCAATTTATAGGAATTCCTGTTCTGTACTTAAAGTTTAAATTGCCAAATGTCACAAGGTGAGCATTTGCTGTTGATAAAAGTATACACTGAAATTATGGACATTTATTTTTATTCATTTTCTGAGGGTTTAGAAAGAGTGCATTGCATGCATACATAATATCACAGTTTCCCCTGCTAGTTAAGATACCTTAAATAGAGAATGAATTAACACAGGTTCCTACATATACTAGCACTTAGAGGAAGCCGTAGTCATTTGACAGCGGACAGGCAAGAGTTGTGTGTCTGGGGTCAGTTTTCAACATCTCTTATTAGTTGTACGGTGTCCTTGAGCCACCTCATCAGTATAGGCAGCAGCTCTCTTACATGGCAAAACTAAAAACATCAGCAGGTTCCTTCCAGATACCTCAGAAGCAGGTCCGAGGCAGTAGGAGCTGTGTCCCAGCCAGGGACCAGTGCACAGCTAGGGCAAGACATGCACCACTGGTATTCAGATGTGACCATATCCATGAATAACAGAGTTGGAGTCTTTCAGCCATTAGAGTCCTGGTTACCAGGGCTTTTAGAGGGAGAGGCATATGGACTGCGAGAAACAATTCAAAGAGATCTAGACTTGAATGGGCAAAAAAGGAAGAGGGTTGAGGGCAGTCACTTTAAGAGACAGCAGGTCCCATTGGTTCGTGGGCAAGAAAGCAAAAAGATTGGTGCTTCCTCATGAGAGAAGCTTACTCATCCCCTGAAGGAAAGAGCAGGGGCTGGGGAAAGTGGGAGGCAGTGATACAGATACAGAAAGGCATTTAGAATTCCCAATGTAAAATTCAGATGTTACAAGAAAATAATTACTGTACAGCTTCCAGTTATATATCAGAATGGCTTTCATTTGGATGTTGCTGCTGCTTCGCTTCTGCTCTGGGCTGAAGCTCTGACATGCTACACACATACTGCTGAGAAACAAAGCCAGGCCAGTGCTTCCCCCCCATCTCCCTGCTTCCTTTCACAGGGTGTTCCAGGGACACGGGCAGAGCTCAGTACCTTGTGTAGAGCATCATCTGTATGATTTTCTTTACAGCTGGCAGAAGAGTTGCTAATGGTAGTGACCCCTTTATTACTCTTGGACTTCTTCGCTGCAGCAGCTGAAATTGCAGTGTTCCTTCACTTACTGACTGAACCATTTGAGAGTAACAGCAGCAGCAGCTGTTGAGCTGGTGATCCCCAGAGCCTCAGAACCTTACAGAAGGACATAAATATTGAGAGCTTTTTCCTCTGCTGCTATTCCAAATTGACCAGACATTAATGCTCTCCTGAAAGACCTATCTAAGATGATAAATGTTTAAAGTTATCTTAATAGTCTCTGTGTAAATACAGAATTATTTTTCTGTGGGTCTGCATGAGAGACAATGACATCTAGTGGACAGAGAACAAGACAGATTGAAAGTGACCCGAGTTCTTAATTACAGCTCCCTTACTTGTTTCTTTTGTTGTCTTCAGCAAATCCTAACTTCCAAATGCTTTGTTTTCTCCTTTCATCCTTAATCTAGTTTATCTAGTCCAAAAGTTCGAGGAGACAAGGACTGTTTTTCACAATACTCTCTTCCACTGTACAGGTACTACAATATAAACCATAATTTTTGCTACATATACATGTTCAACCAACCGCCAAGATCCAGGCAACAAATCCTTGAATCAGAGAATGACACATAAAAGGCATCAGTAATGAAAGCAAATTGCTAGGTTATAATTGTTGTAGGACAACACTTGGCAATGCTGTTGTACTGAAAAACATCATAGATCACGTATTTTTTCTGCATCGCACCTCTACAAAATGCAATAGGAATATTACATCTATTTCTTACTCATGGGGGTGTAAAGCTCATAGCAGATTTGGGAACTGAACCAAGGCTCCTTTAAATCCCAGCTCACAATATTAATCTCAAAACTTTTCACTGGATTCAGATGAACAAGGCTTACATTAGATTCTGCTTTTGACTAACTGCGTGCAAATATCACAACTGCTTAGACAGATATTAATCTTTTGGTAACTCTGTATGAATTTTTTTTTTTTACCATATTAATGAGTTATCCTAGGCTATACAGTATTTCATATTTCCTGTCTTCTTATTAAGATTCCTTCTTCACAACTCAGATTTACAGCAGAATTTGATTTCCGGACATATGATGCAGAGGGAGTTATACTATATGCAGAATCCCTTGACAATACAGCATGGATCTTGCTTGCTCTTCGTGATGGGAAGATTGAAATTCAGTTCAAGAATGAATTTGGAACAAAAGTCACCAGTGGAGGCAAAGCCATTAATGATGGACTGTGGCATATAGTAAGCTGGGTTTTCTTCTCCCCTTTCCTTCTGTTAACCCACTATGGGAACGTTCTGTCTTGAAAAGTAAGATAGAGAGAACTAAGCAACTATTAAAAAGGCTAAAAATGGTGCCCTCAGTCCCAGATTTAAAAATTGACCAAGAAATGCACAAGAATGCCTTACATCTGGGAAATCGTGGCACCTGTGTACAGTCGAGAAGGAGGTAATTACTACTAGCTGGCAACATAGGAATTATTCTTTATAATGATGAAAAAGGAAACAGCAGAATATTAAAAAGTGTGATTGCATGGTCAAGTGCACGGTAATTAGATACTTCATCTAGAGAGCAAGTTTTTACATTTGCTAGTCCAGAAATCCATCTTGTTCTTCAAGCTTGCGTACCCAAGATGAAAGGCCTTGCTCACACCATCTATAAATCACACCAAAGAATTAACATCAGGTAGATTTTGTTTGTTTGTTTTTAAAGGTGGGGCAAAAAAAGCTAGGATTCTATGTAGACCAGCTGTTTCACTTCAGTACAACTTCCTTGAGATTAAAAATCTGCTTTGATGCCTAATAATAGCGGGAGCAAGCATTAAGCCTATTTTATCTACATCCCATCTGAAGGTTCAATCTTCTGTAGCAGGTTGCAGTGATATGGGGAACTGTATGCCAGATGTGGATTGGATATAAAGCAATTGTAGAAATCAGCTTCTTGCAATCTCTGTAGCACATAAAGCAAAGTAATCAGCTGCACAGATTTTCCCAGGGGTAGGATGGGCATGGAGCAAAAGATCCTCCTGTGGGTGTCCATGGATATGGACAGTTGTTATGATTCAAGTTTAAATATGCTGTAAATGTTGACCGCATTAAAACTATTTTACAAGTTAGATGTTTAGAGAAACATTAGTAATGCTTCATATGGGTATATGTAACTATATTCAAAATGCTCTACATGTTTGTGTGTATATGTATGTAATTATTTGTATTTAATTCTAGATATCAGTTGAAGAACTAGAACACAGCATCAGTGTAAAAATAGCTAAAGAAGCTGTGATGAGTATTAACAGCCCAGGAACTCTTTTTAAACCATCACAGGGTTTCTTGGAAACTAAGGTGTACATTGCAGGATTACCTCGCAAAGTGGGCAACACTCTTGTTAAACAGGTAATTAAAATAATAAGAGTAATGTTGATTAATACTGTTCTGTTACTTGTTTGGTTTTGTATTGTTTACTTAGTAGTCACAGAGGAAGGAAGAGCGGCATGGAATCCATTTAGAAAATGAAAATCAGGTTATTAAACCACTGTTTTGAAAATAAACATACAGGAAGCTTTGTAATCTGTCTTCAGTTAGGTTTCAGTTATAAAAAACACAGCACTTATGAGCTAACCTTTCATGTGTCTGTAGCCTGTTTCCTAACATAGCTCTAAGATTCCCTAAATCACCACCACTTCTGCTGTGAGAGTATTTCAGAGTGATTCATGGTTTTGGTGCTGGCTTTTGCTAGGCTCTGAATAGGTATGGAATTCACTGTGCAGACAGCACAATGAACTTTCATTTTTAATAGGTTTTATAACAGTCCAGGCTAGACAAGGCCCATGATTCTTTCAGTCTTTCATCCTCAACAGCTCGGTCTTATTCTGGGGACAAGTACTGCCAAGTTGTTGCAACTGGCTGCTTCTTAGTCCAGGAGCCCTCAAACTAATTGGCAGTCTGAAGAGAGGCAAAAAGTAACTGTACAGTAGAGGCTGCACCTTTTTTTTTTTTTTATGAAAACCTATTTTTGATCAAAAGTGAAGCAGAGAGAAAAAAATACGAAGCAATACAGCAATATCCCCTTACCCAATATGAAGTAATTCCAGAAATGTCTGTACTTTGGTACAAGGGAAAGATGAAACCTTGGAACAGGGAACAGTGCTAGTGATCATAGTCTTTCAGCTACAGAAAAACTGTTGTGACCTAAACAAAAGGACAGCATGAGCTTTAAAATATGAAGCAATCTATTTTGTACAGATCACTGGCATCAAAATGGGAAGTGTTATTAGATCAGAAATACCTTTTGAAGGCTGAGGTACTAAATGCATGCCATTTGTTTTCTCCCAGCATCAGTACTGTAGCCTGTAGGATTAATAAGGCTATTGTTGGCTAGCGGAAATAAGTTAATATATAAAATAATGCCTTATTAATATTAACATTTTTAAAACAACTTTGAATGCACACACCTAATGCTGTAATTCTTCTACAGATTAACCCTCGTCTAGATGGGTGCATTCGTGCCTGGAACCTGATGAATCAAGGACATTCAGGTGTGAAGGAAGTTATTCAAGAGAAACAAAGCAAACACTGCTTAGTAGCAGTGGGGAGAGGATCCTTCTACCCTGGCACTGGAATGGCAAAGTTTCAGATAAACTATAGTAAGTATTTTTCTGTCTATTCCTATATTTTTTGCTGGACTGGTAATGGAACTGATGAATTGTTAAAAAAAGAAAGGAAGACACACACAAACTAAGCTATACACCAGTGCATCCAGTAATGATTCCCATAACTTCTGTTATAAATTAGCCCAGATGAGAATTCTGATCCCATTGGTGTCATACATTTAATTTCTGAAGTGCCTCGCGATAGGAAGCGTATTCTTTATTTGCAAAGGATGGGCATTGTTGAACACATTTGCTTTCCAAAGATCTAATTCTGTGCCCTCATCATCAATGGGGAAAGCTATCCTATTACTGACAGAAAAAGAAGACTGGGGATGGAGAAAAGGACTGCTGATAGTTTTGCGTATGCAATTCTGCTTCTAAATGAACATCCTATCTGGAGGTTTTAGGCAAGTCTCTTGCTTCTTCCAAAACCCAGAACTTTCTTGCCTGACCTTCTGCCCTAATTTCAAAGTTTCCAATCCAGGATCTCATTGTGCACAACTGAGAGCCTAAAATGAGGCATCTCCTGAGCATCGTCCCAAATCCTATTGTCATTATACTCTTCCCCATCCCAAATGCCATGCTACCCTTCAGCCCCACTCTGATCCCTAGTCCTTTCCATCCCAGGACTTGCTATTCTTTCCCTAGCCTTTTATTTAAATTCCCTCACCCACATCAAAAGATTTCTCCACCCTTTTATATTCTATGCTTCCAACCAATTTCTATCAGAGTTTTCTATGCCACTCAAGTTTCCTCAACTTCCTGTTCATTCTCTAACCATGCTGCCATGTCTCCTCCTGACACGTGGGGCCGCTGCCATGACTTCACACCCTCTCCTTTTTGTTCTCACCCCCCAGCCACCCCCAAACCTGAGAGGCTGCCCACACCTGCCACTGCCCTTCTATGAGCTGTTATAGCCCCCTGTCTCCCCACCCATTTGTCTTTTTGTAAGACTATGACCTCACCTTGTGTTTTAGGAACATGGGATGGGAAAGAGACACGGGAAGAAAAGATACAAGAGATGACAAGTAGATAGATATTTAAATACTCTTTAAATAGTAATTTTTAAATTCGCTCCACTATGAATGCATCATATGAAACTGTATTTGCACTATCTGCATATTCACTTTACGCACCTATGTGTGTATTGCTATTTTAATAGCGAAACTGCTTTGAAATGTAGAAGTGTATGAGAACTGCTAATCTTCTACTTAGTGGCAGCAATTTATGAGTAAATTGCAGGGGGAGGTTAATTTTGAACTGAACTCTAATGAATGTAGCACCTGTTCCACATTAGAAATAGCAAAAAACCGCAGTCCAATAAGCACAGAAGATTTAGGAAGACAGAGGATTAATGTTTGTGGGGGGGTTTTTTGTTTAGTTTTTTTGGGTGTGGTTTTTTTTGTTTTGGGGGTTTTTAAGACTTATAGTTCTTTCTAGAAGTTCCAAAGTTCACCACTTTTTCTGGAGATTAGTACTCATTTTTTGTTAGTAGGAGCAGATTAAACACTAATTTTTAACACCCTATTAATTTTTTATTAGCAGATGGATTCATTAATTTCAATTATTCTTTTTAAAACAGATAGTCTTGATGCTGATAATGCTGAAGATTGGCTAATAAATGTGACTATGACTATTCGCCCATCCACAGACACTGGTGTTATGTTTGCCTTGGTTTCTAATGAAACAGTGCCTCTTGCTTTGTCCATAGTGGACTCTAACTCCTCTGACTCACAGGTGATCTTACAATTATTGTAGCAGCTGATATGCATAAGTCACACCTCTTGTTTTTGTCTCACTTAACTTACTACTCCATTTGTGAAAAAATCAAACTAAAGAAAAAAAGCTACTCACACTTGCAGTGGAACTGGGAGGCTGAATAAATATTTTGAAGAGCACTTAAATCATATGGTGATGTGCAGAAAATGTGTCACTGTTAACGATTGCTACAGCAGTGACTAAGCACTAAGCGCTCTTACATCAGGTAGTAACCATTACATCATGGGGTTTTTAACCTTTCCTTCCAAATGCACAAAGAGAGGGGAATATCACAGAAGTAGAATGGTGATATTATAGTAACAGCATCATGTTAGTTTCAATTTATAAACAAATCTTTTTGTCCTTAAGTTTCCATTTACATCTGCTTACATCAAGTATCCCAAGGTAGAATATGATTATACACTATGGCTAATCCCTGCTTTTGTCTGAAATGAGAACCTATAGTGAATACTTGGTTACCTTTGAAGCTGTAGCAATAATCCTTTTGCCTTTAAGAGAAATGGGATTTCATCTCAGAACGATAGCCAAAGAGGATTTTTTTTTTTAACACAATGAATATTCACACCTACAAATTTAAGAATATACATGAATGGCATTATACATCAACTTTGTTAACTTTTCCAGCCTAAGGTACCAATTTTTAAAATGTGGCTCTAGCATTTCCTTTTCTTCTGCTTCCAAATTTAAAATGCATCAGAACTAAGTATAATTGTATGTTGAAGTTATATGTGACATCTTTTGTGACCTAACATTCTTCCATTTAGAAAATTATGGTGACCATTGGAAACATCAGTGTTGCACAGCTGGAATCAAAGAAGTTATGTACACCCAGAAAAGTACTGGTTGGACTTCTAGTAACCAAGCAGCAACTTGAACTGTCTGTTGATTCACACACAGACAGAAACAGTTCAGAGCAACTGTCTATCCTGCATCAAGCAATGATGGCAAATGTTATTACCTACTTGGGTGGCCTGCCAGGTGAATTGTATTTCTTTTCATTAACTTGATTTTGTATAAGCCTGATTATATTCAGCCTTACCCAAACAAGAAAAGGCCAAGAACTGTACAAGAAGTAACAGGTTCTGTCCGTGTTCCCCTCCCTCACTCCCCCCGCCGCGTCCCCCCAGTGCTTCTTGTTTCATCCAGTCTGTTATCTTTTGAGGCAGCCTCCTTTTCAACAGTAGCATTATTAGGCTTGTTAAAAGGCATGTGTATCTCTAGAGGTTTGAATTTGGAAAATGTCTTGATTTTCGAGCTGGGGAGGTGGGAGCATTGTATATTTCTGAAATGCCACCAGCTGGCACAATTTAGGAACTGCTTCAAGCATGCAAGAAAACCAGGCATTTGTAAGTAAATTGTGAGAAGTACAGAAGGAGAAGTCAGGAATATGGTTTCAGCAATTAAACTCTGGGAAATAGGTGGCTGGCAATCTTTATGAGACAGAAAATGTGTTGAAACAGTGAATATTTTGTTTAAAGCAAGCTGCAAGTGTATCCCTAGTCTTAAGACATGTACAAGCATTATTTTGTACACTGTACACATGCTTATCTATAAAATAGTTTGACTTCAGGGTGAATCACAAAGAAAAATAGCATTGCCACAGATGAAGATCCTTAAACTTGGAAATTGGTAGGGGAAAGACACCATGGTTACAATGTTAACTACTGACAGGGCTTTTCTGTGTTCTCTATTAAAAGTATTTTAGGGAGAGTAAGTCACAGTTCCTAAGGAAATCCTAAAAGGTTGCCCAACACAGGCTTGAATTGACATCCACTTCACGTGTATGCTGCAGTGTCATAGCACTGCCCCAGATATAGCTGGTCTTTGCCTGCAGGATACAGGGATACACCAGAGCAGGAAGATGTGAGAAACACTGTATCCATTGGAGATGATGTCTTTAGGCATTTCTTCCAAGGTAGCATACACAGGGAAAGTTGGAATTATGGTTCCACCCTCTAGACTTTCTTGTCAGAATAGAAGCAAGGCGTTTAGGGCAGCACTGCAGCTACCACAGCCTCAGTCTGAAGTGGTGGTTGCCTCAGCATCCAGGCCCACATGCTGTAATTTACTTGTTCTCTACAAGTCTTCATGCATTGGTAATCAAGGACATAGCAAAATTTAGGCACAAAAATGGACAATTTCTCCTCTTATCTTGTTTTCAAATGGATATGCAATATCCTGGAAGCCAGATAACCAGGTGAGTTCAATTCAAATTGAATGTAGAATGAGAAGAATGCACTGATGATGCGATACCACCACATATCACAATAGGTAACCATCCGTACTTTTGTAATACCTACTCACTTTTTAAAAGAAGAGAGATGGAGTCAGTATTCACTTAGTAGAGGTGAGTCAGTAGATTAAATGAGCCATAGTAACTTAACTAAGATTCTGGTCATTTCTTACACGTCTTTGTGATATTTAGATGATTCTTTCTAGTACATTGCCAGCTACACAGTAATTGGCATCTTAAGAGCTAAGGCCTTGGCTTCAGTCATGCATCCCATATAGATAAGAAGCAAGTATTAGTTACTTGCTGCTCCTTAAAAGTAAGTGTAATCTGTTAGTTTTAAAAGGTAGCTTCAACTTGCAAGTTATTGAAAAAACCTCTGTACGCATAAACAGTTTTAACTTAGACGTCTCAAAAAAAAAATCAACAAAAAGCCCTATGTTATCCAAAGGAGTCTCTTCCACAACTGCCTACATTACCAAAGAAAGAAAAAGTAATATAGGAAAACTACTTTAGGTCCCTGTGTACAGCCAGTTTCATAGAATCATAGAACAGTTTAGTTTGGAAGGGACCTTAAAGATCATCTACTTCCAATCCCCCTGCCATGGGCAAGGACACCTCCCACTAGGTCTGGTTGCTCAAAGCCCCATCCAGTCTGGCCTTGAACACTTCCAGGGATGGGGCCTCCACAACTTCCCTGGGCAACCTGTGCCAGTGCCTCACCACCCTCAGTGAAAAATTTCTTCCTGGTATCCAATCAAAATCTTCCCCCTTCCAGTGTGAAGCCATTATTCCCCGTCCTATCCCTACATGCCCTTGTAAAAAGTGCCTCTCCAGCTTTCCTTTAGGCCCCTTTTAGATACTGGAAGGCTGCTATAAGGTCTCCCCAGAGCCTTCTCTCTGCAGGCTGATCCAAAGTTTGGTTACAGTGACTCACCCCTGAAAAGCCTCTGGGATTACTGAGCAGTATAAAAAGGTAGGTAAGGATCCCCACACTGACCTACAGTGCAGATAACTGTATTATTAAAGGCACACAACAAATATAAGCATTTCAGAAGACCAGAAGTCCCCATTTTTGATACGCATTTCTTCGAACTAGTAACAACATTTGGAGTATGCCTCTTTGTTAATTAATTCAGCACAACCAGTACAGGCTAAATGAGACTTGCACAATTCTACGACAGCATTGTTACCACCAGAGCAAAAAAAGGCAGAAAGCCACAATTCTACAGGACTGTTTGTGCAGTACTTCAACTTGCAGCAAAATAAAACGACAGGGAAGCAACATTTCTTGTTTCCCAGACCATCAAGTCTATCTTCTTGGAGGGACAGGAAGATTAACATCTGAAAAAAAGATGATGCTCTTGAGAGCAGCATCTAGGCACCCTCATTCTGGTTACTGGAGGTACTTGGATCACCTTTTGTCCACCTTATAAGAATCCAGCTGTACCTTAAGACCTCAGAGCAATGCCTGCTTGATTTTGTGCTTAACATATTGTTTCCTGGAAGGGTATCCGTGATCTAATGTTGCTGTAAACTAAATAATAGCTAAATGAGCAACAGATAAAGTTCTTTTACAGAGAATTCACTTGGAAGCAGCAATAAGGAAGCAGTAAAATGCCTCGAGTTCCCAGGGGTCCCCTATCTGAGAACTTGCAGATTTGAATCCAGAGTAGCTTTCTGGCAAAGCAAGATGGTTCTTTCTGTGACCTCGAAACCCGTAGACATCTGTTTGTAGGTCAGGACAAGAACAGTGGACTCCAGGAAACAAACTGTTGGTTCGCTGTTGTTAATACAGGAAATACTACCATGAAAAACATTCACAGTTAGGTTTCTGGATGGGAGAAGGCTTCTAATGCATATTTCAAATTTTACTGACCTTTCTCAGCTTTGCTGACTTTATCTCAATCTCAAAGAAAAGGGAGAACTTAAGTGTTTCCTGCCAGCTTGCTCATTTCTCCCATGGATGACTAATGGCTAGGGAGTGGAGTGTTCCCCATGTTTTCACTGATCTGAAAAATACATAAGAATTCGCATGCCTTGGCCTAATAAAATGAATGTGTTTCTGTGCAGATGTTCCTCTGGGTGCTACGTTAGTCACTGCTTTTTATAACGGCTGCATGGAGGTGAAGGTCAACAACAGACAGCTGGATCTGGATGAAGCCATTTCTAAACACAACGACATTAGATCTCACTCGTGCCCACTGATTGTGCAGTAACCATTCAATTCTTAATTTAACTTTCTTCTTTCAGATACGATTTCTGTAATTAGTCTCATGCCATAATGAAGCCTGTATTATTTTATTCAAGATGTGCCAGGGAAATAATCAACAGCATGTTTTTCCTCCCTTTTATATAGAATGGGGGGAAAATGCCCTCTCTTTTCAGCTCTAAAGAGAGAATCAAGATGAAAATTCTGTAAAATGTTCTTTTACTTGTATCAGTGGTAAAATTTAAGCTAGATTTGTCTTCAGTGCTCGCACTATGCCCTTGATATATCTAGTTTAGAGAGGAAGTTCTGTTAAGAACCAGTTTTACTTCTTATTTTTCATATATCAGTATAAAGTTACAAGTTGCACATTTTAGTAATGTATTTGAATCTAAACAAAATCATTCTAATTAAACTTTTCCAAGCATATCATACGAAGAGAAATCTCTACAGGTTTTGTAATATGTGCTTTTAATAAAGCAAAAAATACCCTGGAATCCAGAGCCCAAGCTCTTTGTGAATATGTTTACAAGTTGTATCAATATTGGTAAAGCAACTTCAAAACTCAGATTATTTTTAAGTAGCTCAACTTTTGACAATAGGTCTCATTATACTGTACCAGCTTTAATTCTTCTATCTTAGGAACCCAGCTTTAGACTTCTAACAGAGTTGTGGATCAGGTCAGGTAATTTACTTCCAAAATGGGTTGAAGTACACCCCAGGCAATTTTGGAAAAAGGGGAAATGGCATGAAGGAAGGAGCTCTGGTCTTCATCACAGGATATCAAACTGGAATTTGGTAGGTAAAGCTGAGAAATTGTGGCAAATGTTTCTTCCATTCATGACAAATCTAGCTCTCCTCAGTACGAGCATCCTCTAATGGTCCATCATATTCCCTTTATTTAGGTCAACCTTGCATTCACAGAGCCCCGGAAGAGATTTATTTATGACCCTTTACAGCTGTGTTTCTGACATACTTCAAAGCCTAAGTTTTGCTAGTAACATCAGAATGTAAACCCATATTCTGTTCAGCCAACTTTAATGGAGCAGATAGTTAGAAAAGTATTGTTTTCCTCAGGTGTGCTTATTTCAAGCATCTCTAATATTTCTTTAACATCCTTTGAGTGTTCTTTCCACTTCCAAAGTCATTTTCACGCAACCAGAAGTCTCCCTGTGCAGCTCACCTAGTGGTTTTGTAAACCCCAAACCAAATAAATAGCAAGAGAATTGCTGTAAGCGATGAATATATGCTCTCATCCATCAACCAGAGAGACATTTATCTGCCAGGATTCTTGACCTGAGGTTTACTTTCTTCGCTTGAGACATCGAAGTGGAAATGTATGCACAAAAGGATGGATTGTGACAATACTCATTTTGAGGATCGCCTTTCTCCAGAGATACTCCCAGTGACATTAGTGAGGTTTCTTTCATTGTTGAGTACTAACATTAGTACATCGGTACTGCAGAATCTGAACCCATCTTTCAACATTATTGCTTTGTCTGAGGTTATTGTTAACTTTACTTCCCACTTGTGTAATATAATACACATCAGCCAGCCTCCAGACAGTCTCTGAATCTGTCCAGCGCTGGTTCATATGTAGCTGCTTATCAGCAGGAATACAATACAGCTGACACGCAGGGGCTAATTGCCGGTGAACTTCTAGCTCACTTTTCTAGGATGGCATGTAAAAAAACCCAACTTTGACTTCTCCAAGCTCCATGGAGGGGGAAATAAGTGCAGGAAAGCATCCCTCCTTGCTCTCCTCCCATCCTAACACATACATTCTTCATTTGGGCCTAAGTTGAAGAATAAGTTGACTGAAATAAGCGTATTTTGCATGCAAGGCACTGAATTGGGACTTTTGACATCAAATACACACAATTACTTCATTTATAGTATCTCAGCAGCACCCACTGAATTCTGGAAAGCCCTCGGGTCAGCCTCTTTGCCTTGTACAACAAACTCAGAAATGATGAGATGAGGAACACAAAGTATCAGCAATACTCAAAGTGCTTATGTCAGCCTGTGCAAACAGGAAGAAAAAAAAAAGGTTTGGTTTGGATTTTTTTTTGATTGTTTGTTTAAGTTTAATAAATGGTGTAGAGGTAAAATGAAAGAAAAGAGAAATCACTAAATTTCCCCACACAGACACTTTTTTTTTTTCCCAGTGGAGGAATATTTTCTAGTATTGTAGTTGTAATGAAACCTCTGCACTTTTTTTTATGTAGAAGTGCCTCCCTATTGTAAGAATTAAATAAAGCAGTATTTGCAAATTTCTTTTCATTTTAAGTTGTATTTGCATATCTTTGTTCATTGTCATTGTGCAAGACTTGTTTTAGTGGTCAAATGGCTTACTCAGGAGATTCAACATCAAAGAAAAGAATTGGCTCAAATAATTTGCTATTCAAACAGGCATGCATATATTCTCTAGGTAAATGTTTAAGTTTATTAATAGTTTAATATTGCCTGAGGAAATTAAGCTTTGCTTAAAACTACATGTGGGAGAAAGGAGATCAGTGAAGGTTGTTGATTCCTATCTTTTCTCCTGCATCAGATGTATTTCATTTTATTTTAGGCATAATCATTTCAGCAAGGGCCATTCAGTGTTTATACAGAACAGCTGGACCTGCTCTGTGCTTTTTCAGCTCCTGTGCACCAAGTGTTACAAATCAGTATGTCCTTATTTCCTTGAAAAGGAAATCTAGTCATGGAATCGATTCTTGCTTATACTAGAGCAGCTTCCTGCTTATATGTCTCATCTAGGCTTACTTTACATGCTTTGCTGCCTGCATGTCTCCTGGTAGGGATAACTGGCTAGATTGTGCGGAAACACCTCTGCTCTCAATATTCAAGATTAACCCTAGAGCCACCATCTTCAAAGAAAGAGAGCCCAAACTGATTTTTAGTCATTTTAGTCCTGCTTGTCACTGAACAATGCACTGATGTTGGTCCTTTGATATCATTAGCTGTATGTACATGCTTAATATTTTGCTGCCTCAGCAACCTTGTTATATCAAAATAAGCATCCTGGATTTGGGAGCAATTTCACATTACAGCTGCCAAAAAGAACAGTTATATACCAATAAAAGTTAGATACGAGCAAAACCATAAAAGCTAATACCAAAGGGGTAAGAAAGACATCACTTTGTGAATAAAAAGAGAACATACTCAGACTCTGGTTTTGTCCCACCTTCTTTTCCTGACCACAGTCCTGCGGCAGCAGTTCAGAGCTAAATGACCGTGCCTCCCATCGGTTTAGATAGCTTATTACCTGACATGTTGGTGCAAAAGAGCCAACAAGATGGATGTACTGTTGTACTATCACTGGAAATCAAAAGGAATGTCTACAAAAACTCCATCCAAACTACCTGTGAAACCTTAACAAGGCTTACCATTCATGTTTGTAAAAAAACGCTTCCCATCCACAAAATGACTGTATCCCCATTGTTACCCTGGCATATCCTTTTGCTCTAAAGGTAGTTACATTTCCATAGGAATATGCAAATAAGCAGCTAAAGCATAAGCTGGTTCCAAGTAAGGGAGCTAGTATGTAACTTATAGACACTTGAATCAATCAAATGCTTGCAAATTGACACAGCTGCAAGTAATTCAGGACTTAGTTGTGTTGGGTTTTTTTTTTTTTTAGAAAAAGTTTGGGGTGGGTTGGTGTTCGGGGGGTTTTTTTGGGTGTTTTTTTTTTTTTTAAAAAAAGTTTGGGGGGGGGGGGGTTTGGGGGGGGTTTTTTGGGGGTTTTTTTTTTTTTAGAAAAAGTTTGGGGGGGGTTGGGGTTCGGGGGGTTTTTTTGGGTGTTTTTTTTTTTTTTGAGGAATTCATAGCATCTCAGCAAATTTGGAACACGGAGAAAACACAAGTAACAAGAAAGTAGTATCGTGCTACACAGGTTTGCAGAGCCACAGGTATCCCCCTCCTTATCATGCAGGATGAGCACTACAGGAAACGTGACAACATGGAAAGCAAAAAACATGCACAACAGCCTCCCCCACACACCTGAAGCAGTTGGGTACATTTTGGGAAAGCGAGACATGCAAAAATACTTTAATAAGTACTGTTTGCATAATTATCATTTTCATACACAAATATTAACATAAAAGTAGCCTATGCAGCAATCCGTGCCAGAACATTTTCAGGGTAGCATGGTGCTTTGTTTCTGCCTCTTGATTTTAGAAGCCCCAAAAAGGCAGAAACCCAGTCCACCTTCCTGCGCTGGCTTCTATCCAGCCTGGCTGAGCACTTGGGGGAGGGACAGAAACACGCAAAAACCCATCAGAAACAATCCTATCAAAAAAAACCCAACCCAACCAAACCACAAAGCAATGCACACACCAAAAGCCACAAGCCATTTTGATCCAGTAGATGTTTTCACCTCTTTTCCTCTCTTCTGCTCTAGACTCCCCCAAACACGTAAACACCTCTTTCAAAAGAAAACGCAACCCACTTTTTAACCACAGTTGGAAGTTTTACATCCCGGCATAGCAACAGTTTGCTCAGAAGTCAGAGATGTGTCTCCTTGCTCCCCAAGGGCAGGGTTAAAATACAAGTATTTGGGCAGACACGCTTGAGCCTAAACTGGAGCTTAAACAAGCACTTCAGGTTGCCCTTGAGTATCTGCCATTAGAAGAGCAACTGAAGACACCGGAAGTTCAAGACTCTAGTTTGTGATGCCAGCTCTGCTATAGACCAAGTCTCTTGCTCACCTTTCCTCACGAGCAAAACGAGTGCTTGTAGCACTTCTAAAAATCTTGCTTTACTTTTGCAAGCCTTAACAGTTCCACGCAAAGTAGTGCTTCGTTTCTTAATGCTCGTTAAGAAGCTGCATTTCCCTTCCCTCTCCTCCCCCATTTAAGGGGTAAATAAAAACCAACGCAACAATACAGCACTCTGCAGTTACTAAGAACCATGCAACGAGCTTTTCTAGACATAGGACCAGAATCAGTCTCACTCTTCTCTGATCTGGCCGAGCTTCCTCTGCTGAAGGCCCACCACAGCACTAGTGGGGATGGACATGCTAACAGCAATGCTGACACCTGGCTTAAGTAAAACAAAGAGGTGGTGAGGGCCACGGGGCTGGAAAGCAATACTTCTAGAACCTACTGGTGGTTTTATTTATGATAACATAAATAAGATATTAATTTACTGAAGGTAAGATCTTAATTAACAGGATGTAAGAAGACCGCTTTAAGACACATACAAGGTTGTACGTGAACCTTTGCAAGTTTGGCAGAGCACAGAAAGCCCAGAATCAAAATGCCTTTGCTTAAAACAAACCTGAGAAAGAGCAGTTCATGTATAAACCAGCCAGTATTTCTAATTACCATTCAGCAGTAGCTTACCTTTCCAGCAAAAGTTTTTCCCTTCTTCAAGTTCTGGTAGGATTCCCATCAACCAAACCTCTGTTTAAGATTAAAAAAAAAAAAAGGGGTAATTAGAACAAGCCTTACTCTTTCCTAGCCTATCACGGACTGCATGATCATTCCCACCAGCTGGTCGCAGGCTCCTGCTAACGCAGCCCATTGAAAAGCAATCTTCTCTTTTAAATCTGGGCAGAAGCCAGGCTTTTGCTTAAAGGGTTTCTTCTAGAACAGAAGGCTGTGTAGATTTAGCAAACGTGTTTGCCTGGAACAGGCGAACCCTATCACCTTGTAATTCATGACTTTATATTACCACACTGGGCCATAGAGGCATTAAGCAAGCTGCACAGATGAACTGAAGTTTGTGTCTCGGTGAAGGTTTATACATGCTCTCACAGTCTTTCAGAGGATTCATAAGTAGTTCATTGGCAGCTTCACAAAATCCTCATAGTGAAGTCATTACTCTGCATTTGCTGTCTTCCACAGATGTGAAACGGGATGACATCAGGATCTGCCCCAAACTGTCCTTCCATCTGTTGGGGTGGGCCAAACGCCCCAGTCTTTGGGGTGCTCCACCCTGTATGGGAAATGGGATTAATCTGGGTCAAGCAGTCAAGAGAGGGACCAGTGTCCTGTCTTCGCAAGCGAAGGCTGCTTTTTATAGACACTTAGCTTTTTAGACGGAGATAAATGAACGATATTTCCAGGCATGGTCCATATAAAGAAAGATTTTTCTCTTTAAATAAATGATGGATAAGAGCAAATATTTCAAGTAAGATGAGTACAGTTGCTGTAGGTCTTTTTAAAGCCAGATAAGCCTTGTGTTATTTTCCAAACTTTATTTACATGTGGAAAACTTTAAAGAAATAACCCACTAGAAATGCAGGCTGAAATTTTTTCAAACAAGCATACAGAATGTAATTACAATAATTTGGAGCAAGATGTGTTGGTAAGGTCTTTACATGTCACTGAAAAACCTAATCATTGATTTAAATTATATTATTTTCATATTTTTTTCCTGCAGAAATTTTTTTTTTTCCTGCTGTTGTAAGGCAGGTAACTGCCTTACAGTCACTGTCTCACCTGTTTGTTCTCTGTAGCAACCTTTCTTCTGAACTAGCTTTGGACTTTTATCAAAAGGTGAAGATACCAGGAATCCCAGGTTCCCCATCACCAACAACATTAGCAGTTCATACATTCAGCAGTTCCTTGCTCTGTTTTGGGTGTCAGTGATGTCATTAGATGAAGCTGGTGAAGCAGAGCTGCAACCTGTGATCTCAAGAACTGAAAGTGTAGTTTAGCTCGTCTATAAGAATACAAGAAGCTTTTCCAATATTTCAAGTAGCCAGCTACTGCCAGAAGCCTGAAGAAACTGTCGCTAACCAAGGATGAAATTTATTTAATCAGTTTTACCTTACAGCCTGTTGTAGGTTTTGATATAAAAACCCACTCTCCACACCAAAAAAACCCCAGTGAAACCTTAAAAGTGGACATTAATTCCTCAGGAATCTGCACACTGAATATTAAACAGATCCTTGAAGCGCTTCATGCCTTTGCCCAGAACCAATTGTTTTTTCTTCATTAAGTGCACTGATTTTTTCTGCTGCTAATGCTGGGTTTAACTCTAAACTTGCAGAGAGTGTTTGTGTAGGCAGATGGCAAAACAGTACATAAAGGGATGATCTCCAATGGCACCTTTGGAAATCAACCACTCCACTACCCTTCATGCTCCTGACAGTCTGTCTTATTACACAGACAGAAGAGCCTGACCTACACAATATCTCAAAGCCAAAACTTAAATTGTATGCTGTTCTCTAGTGGAACAAAGATCTTCCTGGGTACAAATACAGAGCCTTATGTTTGCAGTCGGAAGAGAAATGCAATGGATTAAAATGAAAATAAAACAAGTTTGTGGCAGTACTGCACTGGGAGACCAATTGTAACCTGTCCCTGTTAAGTATCATGTATACAGAGAGCGGGAAAGTAATTGTCCAGAAAATCCAGAAATCTGATGACTTCCTATGTCTGTTTTACATTGTACTATAGAAATACATAGCGTAATATGTTTTTAAGGACTATGCGTTGAATATAAGCCACGGTTGGTTTATGCAGCAATGCCAAGTTTAAACTCCTGCTAGAAACTTTCTCTCCAGACTGGCAGTTCCTAGCAACAAAGAAAGTTGCAACGACACAAACACCTTTTGCAAATTGCAGCCAGCTGTGTACACCAACACCCCAGTGAGAGTGCTGGGGACTCCAGGGTACTAGCAAAATTCATCTCCACGCCTGTTCCACCAGAGTCGCTTGGCGTGGCTGTGTCTGAGCCTTGGAGGAGGGCTAGCTGGCTGTCATTCAGGCCTCCTAGCAGAAAGTGGGTGCTGGCCTGGGAGAGAGAGCAGACAGAAGGTGTCTGGTTGCTTGGGGCTTATGTTCAACTGCTGTTTTGAAGACCTGCCCTCTAGAGGTACCATTGGATACTCAACCTCTGCGTAGCGCAGAGAGCAGAGGACATATAGCCTATGGATGATATACGTCTTCACTCCAGGAAGCAATGACATGTTACAATAACCCGCCTTGCTTTAAACAAGCTGTCTTTGACACCAGCGTGGAGCGCGGTGCAAGCCCAGTTGCTCTCCTTCAGGAGCAGGAGAGAAGGCCTGGGTAGCACTGCAGCTATTCCGGGTACCTGCCTGTCATGTCCACAGACGCTGCAGTGTCTATGGGTTGATTTGCAAATGTACACACTGCAATTCTGTGTGTTCATATTATCGACAAGGATCCATTCACTCAAAGGCTCCGGCTTTGTGCTGCTGATCACAAGGCTAACTTTTCACTAGAGTGCGATGCCAATTTTGCCTTATAGGGCAAAAAGCCAGTCCTGTCCCCCAACCCTTTTATTTCGCCTTTATAGCAACAAAAAGTTTCTCCAAACACTGTCCTGAAGACAAATTCTGTGTTAGTCCCCTCCTTTTGCACATTAGGTTTCCCATCCATCATCCACACCAGTGAGAGCAGACCTGTGGATGCGCTGCTACTCAACTGAGTGGTCACATGCAAGTCCACCTGAGTACAAACAAAGCATTTTGAGGTCCCACTGAATGCACCTGTTTGACCTGCTTAGCTCAGCAATAAAATAATGGCTCTGGCAGCTGCCAGTGCCGCAGCTTCACTTGCCACATAATGGGCACACTGGGTTCTTCCAGGCTTAGGCACTCCCTTTCTCATGATGGACTTGGCTGTATAGGACTCCACCTCTTTCTCTGCATTTGTAAAGCTCATAATTTGCAAAGCACCTTTCATTCCTTTTTTTCTCTTTTTTTTTTTTTTTTTAATTCCAGACTCTTCAACTCTCCTTATGCTTCTAGATGAGGAAAATGTCTACCCGACACTCCTTTTCCGATTAGTGTCACACTGATTTCCCTGCTTCTGTTATTGATCACAAAGCAGGATTCAAAGCATCTGGTGCCATCCAAAAACATTTTAGTCCTAATACTTAGATAATATAGCTCTGTAAGGTGGACTTGCGCTTGTGGGAGAACTTCATCCCCTGCCGTTCCCCTGGATGAGTCAGTCGTCTATCAGAAGGGGATGTTCTGCTTCTAGAGATGCCATATCATTCTGTGATATAGTTTTGAAGGGAGAGGTGTTAGCTGTCATGGACAGCCTGAATTTTGAGCAATCTCAGGGCAGTGACAGTGCAGCTGGGCTCCTGTCTAGCTGTCGAGGTGACATAACCAGCTGTGGTTGAATTTAGGTGTCAGACCTAAATTCAGACCTGGCTGTACCTGGACTCACCTTAACAGCTGCACTTCCATCTAGCCCATGTGCAGGGGGTTGCTGTGGTTTCGTGGACACAGGGGCCTGCTTTCAGGTTCTCTGAGACTGCTTCTTGGAACTTCTGTTTCTTTGCTGAGGGGTTGAGCCTTTGTTTCAGAAAACACAGGTCTTGTGACCCTTCGGAAATTCTACTACCCTGGCAAAAGGGACCCTAATGTCAACACTGATGTTATCGAGGCTCATGCATAGCACTGCAGGGGAGAAATGTTTTCCTGCTGCTGACCCTTTGGAGCCTGACTCCTAATGTGCTGTTGGTTCACTGCTGGTCTTCAACAAATACCTGAGGAATGCCAGAGGTTTGGATCCATTACTGGAAACAATCTGTAGGTGGTTAGCTGGTCATGCAAATTTTGTTGTTGCTACACTTACTAAATATCTAATTATCTGCTTTGGAACATTATCACTAGACCTGCCGTCTGCTTCTCCTACCTGCTGAGGCCAGAGGAAGAGAATGAAACAAAGTACGTTGATCCTTCCAGGAAATACACATCTGAAGTTGATGGTCTTACAGGGATGCTGACCAGCTGTTTGTTTATTATTTCTTTGGAAATCTTTGTCTTGTTTCCAATAAAACACTTTCTGTCATAGGTTCACTCCATTTCCCTAAGAGCGGGGCACTGTTTTTCATTTGTATTCTCTGTTTCCTGGCCAAATATTGCATTACAACCAGAGAAAGCTTACAAGAATGTAGCAGCGTATTGGGGTGGAAAATAAACATTCTAGGGATGTTGCAAGTATTTCCAAAGCAAGCAATACACCCTCAGCAGGGTCAGAATTAGAGTTCATCTGAAAAGGAACACAAACACATGACGGTTTGAGACAGCACAAATAAAATCTCTTATACGAAGAACTCTGCATCGTGGGGCAGAGAAGCTTCTGCTTACAACATGACAGCAGGTGATGGCCCATATTAGGATCTATCTGCCATGTAGCACTTCTGTCTGCCTACATCAGCCGCAGCAACGTGTCCACTCAGCCACTCTGCCTTTGCCTCATTGGTCTAATATGTTTAATTAAGATACTAAACCCAATGAGAAATGGATGTTTCTCACGTAGCTAACTACTGATGCGCTGTCGGTGGAGTGTGTATGTGCGGAGCGGCAGATATTTTAAGGACAAAACATCCCCCCCAAGAATCCCTGCCTTAGCTGACAAAAATCCTTTGACGTCAAAATGCATTATTTTGGACGACTTATTGCCAGTGTCTCACTCAACGCTTTGATATAATGTGATACACCAGATATCAAAGAAATGTTGATATTTGTTATGTTTATGTAAGCTGTTAAAACCAACATAGTTCCCAGGGAACACACAAGGTAGGCTTATACAAAATATTTGCTAATATGGTTATCATCAGCCTGGAACAATCACCTTGGAATTTGGTGGTCTTTCTGCATGTTTGTTTGTGATGACTTACATTTTTTTCCCTGAGGGTCAGCTATCCACTCATTTGCTGCTCCATAAATCAGGTTTCCAGAAATAAAGTCACTTTCCAAAGGTTAGGCAAGATCTGCTGTAGAGAAAATGCATGGGCATGCATTGTTAGCTGTGAAAGAACCTCTTTGATTTTCCTCCAGATTTCTTTTTTTTTGCATTTCAGATGGTATCCAGGAGTGCAAAATAATTACAGTGAAGTGGAGAATTTGTGAAATTCACGTTTGGAGGAAATGCTGTGTTTAAAGACGACTTTTTATAGGCAGAGGGATGGGCAGCAGGGCCAGCAGGGTGGGAGTTGCCCTCTGACTCCTCTCCCAAAGGCGAGATGGCCCCTGGGGTGCCCACTTGGCTGTGGGGCTCTGAGCGCTCAGAGGTCTTGGCAACAGTTTGTTTCCGATTAAATCTCAAGAGGAGATGTCCAGTTCCTCACGCAGGAAATTCCCAGTCACCTCCAGCTAGAGGAGACAAGAGACGAGCATGTCAGTGGGGTGAACAGAAGGAAGAGAGGACAGAGCTTCTGGCTGAGCAAGCTGGGGCTGTTCAGCCTGGAGAAGAGAAGGCTCTGGGGAGCCCTTATAGCTGCCTTCCAGTATCTGAAGGGAGCCTACAGGACAGATGAGGACGGACTTTTTCCAAGGGCATGTAGTGATAGGATGAGGGGTAATGGCTTCAAACTGGAAGAGGGGAGATTTAGATTAGATCTCAGGAAGAAATTTTTCGCTCTGAGGGTGGTGAGGCTCTGGAACATGTTTCCCAGGGAAGTTGGGGATGCCCCATCCCCGGAAGCGTTCAAGGCCAGGCTGGATGGGGCTTTGAGCAACCAGACCTAGCGGGAGGTGTCCCTGCCCATGGCTGGGGGGTGGAACTAGATGATCTTTAAGGTCCCTTCCAGCCCAAACCGTTCGACGACCCTGAACGATGCGGTTGGCTCCCATTAGACCCAGCTGAACGCCCTGCAAAGGCTCATTACGCCTCTTAAACACTTTTATTTCCCCCCTTCCCCGCGGGGTGGCGCTGCCGCACCGGCAGAGGGGGCGCGCGCCGGGGGGCGGGGCGCCCCGCCTCCTCCCCTCCCCCCTTCCTCCTCCTCGTCTCCCGCGGTCTCCGCGGCCTGCCCGCGGGGCTGTAAGCACGGAAAAGACCAGGGCAAAACGGTGATTTCTTCTTTTTACAGAAACACTGTCCGCCGAAACCCACCGCGTTTCATCTTCTAGACGAATTATAGGACAATTTAAAAAAATTTTAGAAAACCAAAAAAAAAAAAAAAGCCCTGCCGCTCTCAGACCTGTGAAGCCCTGTAAACTCAGAACGAACAATTTTTTTTTTTTTTTAAATTTTCTTTTTATGGGCAAACGGGATTTGTCCCCGCCATTGTAAAAAGCAGGCACTTAGTTTGGATGAACATTTGAAATGGTATTTGGAGGTTTCATGGAGTAACTTGCAGCACGTCTGAAATGATCTGGGTAAATTTCATCCACCCTTCCACTACTAGTATTGTCTTTAAATTAAAGGGAATTAAGAAGGTGCTATCTCAGAGTTTTAACAATTACAATTTATACATAAAATGAGAAAAAAAATTCCTATAAATTGTGAATAAGGATAAGGGCAAAGAATTTGTTAGTCTGGATAGCTATGGTCTTCATAAATGCAAAAGTAATATTTGAAGCGTATTGGGCAGAAACTACTTACTTTTCTTTTTTAGCTAACCCAAAATACTTCATAAAAATATATTGTCAGTATACTCTGTAATCTCAGATAAGCAGGGCATCCTCTCCAGTTAAAAGCCAAACTAAGGTTTTGTATCTGAGTGTAAAAGGGGCTGAAAGCAGTTATTCAAGTCCTAACAAAGGCAACAACCACTTACCTGCATCCCCCTGGAGATGATCTAAAATTGTATTTACTGTTACCTGGCACATTACGCTATTCATGACAAAAGGGGGGGAAAAAGTGTGTTAAGTGATCAAAATTCAGTGTTTGAGATCCTGATACATCCAGCTGGATTCCCATCCACCATTTTTGATAAAGGTCTCCTATGTATTCAGCTAGGTCTACCAAAGCTTTCTAGCTAAAAACAACTATCCTATTTCTGCAAGCTACACCAAGACCCTGGCATGAAAAGCAAAATGAAACCCTAAGTCAAAAATGAAAGTCGCAAGTCCAGATACTGCCATCAACAGCGTTCTCCATAGTCCAAATGCACTAGGATGAAATAAGCACATCTGCTTTACGTCAACAGGCATTTTGGGTGGCATCTTCACATGCAAAATGTCTCTGAAGTCATAGCCCCATACCACACAGACAATGAGAGTTTTATCGCACAGTAGTCAGGGCTTTGACTGTGCTATTGTTGACCAACATAGGTCTTACCTCTTTACAGGACATAAGATTGTTTATATATTGTCTCTTTATGCCACCATCTGTAAAAAAAGGAAGGCAAAACCAGCCACAATAAACCATTTTCTATGCAGAAGATTCTCAGGAGGCACAAGATGGGCAAAAAGGGTATTTTTTCCTCAAATGTGCTTCAGTCCCCCATGCAGATGGCAGATTTTGCACCAAGGAATGGAAGAGGGAGTGCTGAAGAAAAGAGATGAAGTGCACAGCTCTAGGCTCTTTTTCGTTGCTTTCCAGAGCTCCAAAGGGCCCAGGGGAAATGGGATATAAACTGGCTTTTCTGACTTATGCTGGTGATCAGGCAGGGAACAGGTGGCCCTTGTATGTCTTAACCAAAAATATCACTTACAATAAACTTAATCCTTTTTTTTCCCTGGAGTACTACGGATGGGGAAAAGAGCTGAGGCCAGTCTTTCAAATCAGCCACACTAATACTACAGGGAAAAGAGAACACCAGCTTTTCTCCCCAATATATGAACCACCAAATGTCTCACAGTCCCTGTGTTACTTCTTCCTCTCCACTTCTTACTCCAACTGTGCAGTGCATTAATCTGATTTAGACTGGTAAGACTCCAAAGTAGAATAGTAGGTAGTCTCCTGGCAAAAGTCAAGCAATGATTAAAAAAACCACCAGTATTACCTTTCAAATGAATTTGGAACATACAAAAGAAATGAGGCTGAAAATTTGGTCTGTTTTGCTCTGTAATAAGCATGGGTTTGGGGTTTATTTTGTTGTGGTTTTGGTTTGACTATAATAAGGGAAGTTTATAGCAGTTTGAAATATGGAATTCATACCCATGTTTGTAGTTTCCTGGTTGTCCTGAAACCTTTTCAAAAAGAAGCATCAGGTACAGAACGTCACAGATCTTGAAAGCAAGGCTGACTTAAGTGCTAAGATGCAAGAAGAATCGACTGCTATTCGAGTTTCTTCAGAGCTTTTGCACGAGTTGCACATTTACAGTGTGGCCCTTGTGCCTGTTGTGTGGATTTATTCTCATCCCCTTTCCTATCAAACCACTTCAGTATCAGCTGTTTCTCAGGACAGTCCCCAACAATAGACTCCAACAGGGAAACTTCCTTGAGCACATTGGTAAGGAACACTCACAAATTTAGTATTTTCAAGCTTTTCAGTTATAGACTTGTCCTTCTGTAGTGGCCTTTTTACATTTCAGTAATATATTGGCTCCATCAACTTGCTGGCAAACTTCCTGCTTCTGATGTATTTGAAAAAAAAAGTTTTTATTGTTAGATATTGCACACTTGCTCCTCAGCTTTTGCCAGCTTTATTATGGCTTCATGTTTAACTTGCCAGAAGTTTTATTATCTCTTCTATGTTCTTCAGTTGGACTTCCACTTATTGAAGGATGTCTTTTTTACTTCTAATAACCTCTTTAGTTTGCTTTTAGCCTTATTGGCTTCCCTTCTAATCCTCATTTCTCTTAGACTTCAGGAGTATTGGACCAGACTCAAAACAGTCTGAAAATGCCAAAAGAAAGAGAAAAAAATACCCAACTTGTTAAAAGCTGCCAGATTTTTTTTCTTTTAAAATTAAGTTTGAAACTGAAAAGCATGCCCACCCTGTAGCAGAAAATCAAGGTTCAAAGTAACTTGCTCCCTCTTAGGTCCCCCCTAAAGTCCTCACAGCTTTCCAGGATGAAAATAGAAGCATCTGAAAAGCTGATGGAGAATACCTTTCATGTGGGGAACCCCAGGAGGCAGAAAGATTTAAGTATGAGATTACGTTCTTCAATATGCAAAACATCTACTTGCAGGTCTAAAAGGTTTAATCAAATCTTACGACGTGATGCAAGTTCAAAGATTTTAACATAAGCATGTACTGCAGTGCTTGCAAAAAATACTGTGATGTTGATAATGCAAGAAGCTCTGAAGTGAATAATTCTCAAAGCACATGCATGGAGCTAGCAAAGATTGTGCCCTTAAAACAGTGGTTGAGAGGGAATGTGTGATTTAGTAAATCAGTTAAGCAGTGAGCTTTCATCTTTGGAGCCCTGGTTTATAACTTACTTAAGGCGTTAATTATAAGTGTCCTGGGTATCCATCCCTCACTTAATTAATCTCCACACTTACGTGAAGTGTGAATCCAGATCATAACCAGCAGCTCTTCTAGCACAGTAGGCCTCATATGACTGGAAGAGAAGGAAAGCCACTTTGGGATCCATATGCAGTGGAAAGAAAACTCACACACCTACAGATACTTGTGCACCAGAGATGGTGGAAGATTTCACTTTTTTGCCCAGCAGTAATATTCTGAGTCAGAGGATCCTGATCTAAACAGGGATCCTCAAAATTCCTGGACAGTGTAACCTCCCATCAAAGAATGTTTTGCAGGATTTAGTGTTGTTCTGCAGACTTTTCTTAGTAGGTTACATTAGCTCATGCTTTTTCATATGGTGGCTTGTTAACCAAGTGAGGTGGTTTAAAGCTAGCGTGGATATCTACACTATTGTTCTATGACTGTAGAGCAGATATGCCTATAACCTCATGGTGTCTGGTCCTTCATTGTACAGTGGTGTTAGATTTCTGATTCTAAGAATATTGTTCCTTGAAGCTTCATTGATGAAAGGAAAAGGAAGCCAAAAGCAGTAAGAAGGGTAACATGAAGATGAAAGAGAACAGAGACAGAGGAAGAACTAGGTACCAAAAAGAGAAAAAGATCTTGGAGAGAAAAATATGAAAAGCGGCAGACATGTCAAAGGCAATTAGATTGACTTAAATATTTCAAAACCTGGACTTTTCTCATAAGGTATGGTAAATGGAGAAACACTAGCAAACACAATTTGGTTCACTGCACTACACAAAGCACTCACTAATTAAAAATAAAGATATCAAAACTTAGATCTCTGTGCACATGCTGGTCTTGTTGCCCATATAACTTGATTTTTAAAGATTTTTGATGTCTTCCAGTGATGAGTCCATATAGAATAAAGCATCTGTGGATTAAAAAAAAGAAAGACAAAAAGCTTTTTAGTTTACCATTGTTCTTTTCAACCAACTGCATCATGAACATTCTTTATGGAATTAGTTTTGCACGTGAGTTAAAGTTATAATTCTATAATGGAGTCATCAGGTTATGGGAGCTTCTATGTGTAGCCTTTATGCAACCTGTTTATTACTGAAAAGGTAGAGATGCACACACATTATTGCAAAGTGTTATTAGCTACTATAACAACATTTAAACATTAGATGGTAGTGCTTATTTGAGTTTTTAAAGATTTTTCTGGTTTAGTTACTCTACCCATAGTCAATCTTAAATTAAGCTTACCGTTAACTGAGACATTACAGGCTATGTCTGGGTCACTGCTTCAATCTGGAAGCTCAATTGTGTCTATCTTCTGGAGTACTACAAAACAACAGTGTTCAGAATTTAAAATTTTGTAGATCAGGGATTATTATATGGAATATCTGAATTGTCCCCTCCCCCTAAAAGGTCAAATGATATTTCTCGGATGGTACAATCTTTGTCTGCAGACCCAATGAATTTGGCTCTGCAACTCCAGGTAATGGTCATTCTTGACGGATAATGACAGGTTTAACATCCTCAATCCAGCTTCATTTCTGCTTAATATTAGCACCGGATAAAGTGTTGTTAAGTAACTGAGTTAAATAGAAAATACTGCTATTGAATGAAACGATGAATAGTTTTATCATGAATATAAGCTTAAGTTTTACTACTCAGAGTAAAGCTATAGTTCTACTATTATTATTCTATAGAGGATAAAGCAACTTTTCCACTTTTTGAGCAGAAACTAATGTGTTACAGAGGCATCTGTTTATAATTGCCAAAGGTCTGGCTTCACAACAAATGCAAAATCACCAATCATTAACATACCTGCAAATTCCCATCACCTTTTTTATATAGAAACAAGCTAGTCGATGATGCAGAAGTCCAATGTAGAGAAAAGGCAAGGGGTTTACCAGTAGGGACCTGGCTAGAGTTCATCAGATAACCTAGAAATTTTTTTTTTTGCAGAAATATAATTATTATTAAAACACAGTAAAATGTATATTTGCCATATCACCCTCAAGGTTGTTGAAAACAGCTTGGAAATATACTGCTTAATAGTTTAACACTGGAATCCAAATTGATAGCATCTCATTTTAGTTAATTGAAATCTTCTGATTTGGGGTTGATTTCCCAGCTTTTAGGGACTAGCTTTTGAGTTGTGAGAACTTGAGAATGCTGTTATTTTTATCTCCTTTTTGCCAGTCAAGGGTAACCAAAACCTAGCTTTATCTATCTAATTTCTTCTCATTGCTATAAGCTCCATGCATGCACACGCATATAGAGGATCATAGCTTTGTCTGGCTTTTACAGACCCAAAGTGCTTCAGAGGAACAGTTCGAAATGTCATTACCTTTAGGACTCTTTTGGATGCAAAAACATAAAGTTCCAGCTGCGTTGTAAAATTGCAAAGCTAAAGTGAATCTCAATTTTATTTTGCTTGGAAGCCAGTGGGCAATCTTTGGTACAGAAATCAGCTAGACAAAGGATCATGAATTCATGGTTCTCGAGGCTCTTGTGGTTGACCAACAATACAGGTGTGACTCAAGTCTGCAGGCAAAGTCACGCCACAGCAGTAGTTTCATGGTGGTGCCAGCCCTATGGTAATTCACATACCCAGTGAGATGATGGAGCGAGCTGATGGAGAGCATTTCCTCAGCTCATGGGCTCATCCCCACCCTTGGAGAGGGAGGTGGCTCCTTCAGAGCACTGATGGTACCTCCCACATGACAAAGCTTTCCTGGAGTGCTCTTCCCAAGTTTGGCTTTCTGGCTCTCAATTCCTTCAAAATTTCCTAATGGTACTCCTAACATCATGAAAGTTGTTTACTCCACCACTGAATATGTCTTCCTTTTTTTTTTTTTTTGTTGACCCTGAGTCAAGTAAAAATCACAAATCAGCAGGGATTTTGCTTGACTTGAAAAGGTATTACGTCTGCAAAAAGCATTAATTCCTAAGAAAAAACCAAAAAACAAAAAGACACAGAATATACTAAGACTGTGTTTTCTGTGTGCCCTGACTCAAAGTGTGAAGACTCTGGCAGTCAGATTGCTACAGAGATTCAGAAGACTCTATAGAATGAGTGGGACACGAGGAAATAAAACACTTCTATCACTTAATCTGGAAAGCTAACACAACTTCCCATTCTATATGGGGAAATCAAAATGGGGACACTCTTAAAAAATAAAGGCTTCATGCAAATTAGTAGATGCTCAAATAAAAAAGTAAGAATTTTTTTTTTTCACTTAAATGGATTATATTGAAATGTCACTCACCAAAATACATTTCATATAGTTCATAGAGACCATTCAAAACATGGACAAAAACCCCACAGTCTTCATGAACATTTTTTTTTATTTTTTGAGTCTACACTTCTGCCATTTTTGTTGGGGGACCATGAGGCAGGCAGAGGGGTGTAATACTGCAGGGAGTTTGGTAGGGGTGGCAGCTTAAATAAGAGCCATCACTGTGCAGTTTGACAGTCATTTCAGTAGCATTTCTTCCTGTTGGGGCTAAACATCTGATGGCCTTATTTCCATATGAGAGCAACAGATATTTTAATAACCATGTCATTTTTCACAAGCAGGCTATGAATATTCAATAAAAAATATTTCCTAAAGCATTTCTTACCGTGTTCTTTTTTCCTTCCAAATAAAATATAAAACAAAAAAATGAGGAAAACGTCACAGTGGCTTGCTCTACATTCCCATTTTCTAACTTCATTGCTGTTGTTTTGCATAATAGTACAACTATTAAATAATCACAAGAAATCCTGTGTTGCAAGTACCAGATTTCACATCTTTTGTTTGGCTCTAAATGCTTACCCTTAAGTAGCTAAAAGAGGCCAGACAGTAGTACCAACCGAGGCTGTATCTGTCCTGTTAATCTCCTTTTGGCTGTTCGAGAGTATAAAAGATGATGTAAATTGTACTAGCCTGACACCATAAGAAGAAGCTTCAGTACAAAAATTAATCAGAAAAAAATTACTTCTGTTCCTTTATCAAACATGTAATCAGAGAAACCAGTGATTGCAGGAGAACAGGAACCAAGGTCCGTGTTGATGCCCAGATGCTGTCCCTTAAGATTTATACTTGGGCAATGACGACAGTCATGTTTTACCTCTACTATGCCACCTGAATATATAAATAGATTAGGGCCATCAATATAGCATCTGCCACGAATGTTGGACCAGGTTCAAAGACAGGAAAAGAAAAGGTTTTGTTCCTGTGAGTACCTTAGGCCTATTCTGACCTCCACTATATGTTTTATTTTTTTCCAGTCATTTAATAGGAACAAATATTTGTATAGGTGCTACACAACTGTGCTATAGGGAAATGTTGAATTACAAAATAAACTGCATTCCTGACAAATTGTAATTACTGCCCAGGAGAGCGAACACCAAGAAACTGCTTCCTCTCAGTTGTGGGAACCAGGCGTGTGCTGTGCACCTGATCAGAAAAAAGAAGTAAATCCCTAAAATAATAAAAAAAAATAAAAATCCCACAACCAGATTCACACCAACATGTCTGGAATTTTGGAGTTCTGCACAGATGTCGATAGGGGACTGGGATAAGAAGGACCAGTGCCTGGTTACTGTGGTTACATGAGCTGACATAAGGGAAATTTGAGATTAGAAAATCTCCCCCAGATTCAGAGGCCAGAAGTACACCTCCTGTCTACCAGAAGTAATTCCTTTCACTTCCATGGTGTGGCTCTAGATAGACATAACACATGCAAAGGGCAGGATCTGGCCACTTCACCTCCTGCTTTTTCCACAGTGCTATGTCAAGAGTTTCAAAGATATATCACCATCACCTCAAAGCGTTTAAAAAACTCCCAATTATACGCCAAGCCTCAGAATTCCTGAGATATGCTAAAAAGTAGACTTAAAAATAATAAATGCTTAGCTCTTTTAATTTGCCCAACCCTTTCCACAGTAGGTGAAGTTCATGTATTTCAGATTTCTCTGTAAAGCCACAAGGGCCAAAAACATATTTCTTTTCCAGTAAAAACTGAGATTCTCAAGTGAAAACCGCATGGCAGTCCATATTGTGAAATTCATGAAGCTGGAGGACTCAGCAGTGGCAAGGTGACAGGCTCCAGTCAGATGAGAGCAAGAGGTGGGTGGCCAGACAGAGGTAGTGAGGGCTGATCCTCCTTAAAAGCCAGACAAAACTAATTTGGAGCCAAGAGGTTTGTTGCATGGTAAGCATGACCCCAGATCACATTCATACCAAGTGGCCCCTCATCCTGCAATGCAGGCAGGACCACTGCTGCCATCGATCCCTCAGTGTGTGCCCCCACCTACCCCAACAGACCTAATTCCTCTCATCTGGGTTCTCACAGGGGTTGATGTGCTCTTCCATAGCCCTCCCAGGGCCTGCCCACCTCCCTGGAGGGGGCAGGGTGTCTTTTCATGGAAATGGGAGCACAGAGTCACCATGTGGGGGCCTCAAAGACCCCATGATGACTCCCTACCCTTTCCCACCAAGCCTGGGTCTTACACACCCCATCTGCCAGAGCTGGAACCTCTGCACACCCTGGGGCTTACTAACAACCCTCTAGGACAAAACAAAAGTTGAAGGGCACAAAGTGCCTCTGCGAATGCATCTGTAGCAAAAGGCTCTTGTATGTGAGATATAAGGCTGTGGATCAATGAAATGGGCACGTCTTTTTCTGTTTCCTCATTCAACAGAGCATCCTTGGGCTTAGGGCAAAGCCCTTGGAGATGTCCTCCATCTTTCGCTTACAGTTTGTAATTTTTCTCTGAATCATGGAGTCAGTCAGACAGCCTGTCTGTCTCTCCTCTCTCTGAGACAACTTCCTTTGATCTTGTCTGGACACTCAGTTAAATAAAAACAAGTTCCTCAGCCCCTCCTTCTTGCAGTACATTTTTCCCTTCGAAAACAGGAGGCTTTGCTTCTCCAGCCACTCCTGATATTTCGTTTCTTTTAACTGTGGGGAAAGAGGGCTAGACTCTCCATCTGTCCACCTCTTGGAAAAGCTACTGGAGTCAGTTCTTACAGCTTCAGCCAATATCTTGTCCTCCATGTTTCCAGCTAAACATGGGACGAGTAAGGTTCACTGATATACTGTTATTTCCAGCTTCTCATCTGGGAGATTATCAGAACAAAACTGATGTCAAAAGCCTCCCATCGGGGTGAAAGCTGAGGCAATGACTTTTCTTTTGCACCACAACAACCTCTTTCAACTGACCAGCTCTCACCTCTCTCTGTAATACACCAGAATAATGTACCCAGAATGTTCTGTAATGCACCCAGAAAGGCTGAGACACTAATACATTTTTCCTCAGTTTTCCCAGAAGCAGGGAAGCACAACTTTAAAATAAGTGGGAAACTGAGGTGCAGAGAGACTGAGTAGCAGGCCACAGGTCACACAGTTCATCTGTGGAGTAGCAGATCAGAGTCTCCAAGACCACTCTCAAGTGCCTCAGCCACTCAATCCCTCCTCCTTCCGTCAGGTTTGGAGCCACGAGATGATGTCTGAGCACCCTTTTAATACAAAGAAAACCAAGTAAAGCTTTCAAATATAGTTCCAAGACTCAAGCCTTAATTCTCCACAGAAGTTGTTTGCTCCAATTTCAGGCAAGGACAGCTAAGGAAAACCTTCTGGGTCACATCCTCCACTCATTTAATCCGGCACAAAATCACTCAAAACAAGACAGCTTCACCAAAGTTGCCCTCGTATCTTATTTACATCTCACTCCTTGGATGTAGCCCTCACCCAAATGAGACTAAATCATGTAAAGCAAAAAAAAAGACAACGCTGATTGTGAAAAAGGGAGAGAGAGAGGTAGAGGAGCAATGCCATTTCCTGCATGTGCCCTTTTCCATAAAATCCTGGCTTTGCTAGCATATTGCTTTATGGAACGAAGGGAGAACAGGTTGCATTTAGGATGAAGTTCAGCGTCCACCTGTAGCTGATAGCCAGACCAATTCTCCAGTGCAGCCAGTTTGTTAAGACTCATAACCTGTCCTTCTAAGCAAAAGCACACCAAAGACAAAGGGGAACTCAGACTTTGGGCTAGATAACAAGAATTTAAATAGCTTTCCAACTCAATGAGGCATTTTAAGCTTTTAATTAGTACTAATTATGCAAAAAGTAGAGGTCACCCCCAGAAATTTTACGGACATTAAAGAAGCAGGATTCAAAATGAATTTAAAATTAGAAAATTAGATTGTACATTAACACAAGAGGCAGATAGATGGAAGCTATTGCTCTTGTGAATCATTGTCTTGAAAAATTAATTGCCTTTTTTTTTTTTTTATGTTGTTCTTTCACAAAGTTTGACTATTATAACACAAAAGTTTTAGGTCTGAGGTGCTATTAACAGGACTCAGCAAGGTAAATGAAGAGAAACATCATGTTGAATTAGCCCCCTAAATTATCATACAACTATTCATTTATGATTTCAGGCAGGGAACAACAAAAATCCTGTCTTTTGGCAAACAAGATCTTTCCCTCACTCTTCCTATCTACTATATCAGGCCAAGCCAAGCCAGATAGAGGAAGAGATTTTGATTACTGATGTAGAAGTCAAAGTTCTCTACCCTAAAAGTGCTTCCATGTAGGTAGATTCTGAGCAGCAACATTTAAAGGATCACAGCCCTTGTGTAAGATGCTGCCTTTCTTTCCAATAATATTCCAGGAGTAGCACAGGAGAGTTGTAACACAGCTGGAGGCCCTTGGAAACCATTCTGATTTACTGAAGTAGCTGCACACAGCACTGTGAAGCTGACCCTCGTGCTCCTTTGAGAGCGAGCCTCTACTTAGAAAATTCATCTTCCGTTTTTGCACCACATGGGTTGGAATCCCCGAGGGACAGTGGACTTTCAAAATGCAATTCGCCTGCTCTTCGAAGGGTCGTGGTGTACAAAGCCAGCCCCAGCGCTCAGTGTGAGTGCTGATGCTGGGCTTTCAACCCAGCATGCTTCCTCACTCCAGGGCAGCTACAGCCTCATTAGGAAGAAATGCTGATTGTGCCCATGCACAAACGTGTGGTAGGAAGATGAAGGCAAGCAAAGACTTCTTGAGCCTTTGCCCTGTGGCTTGCTTCTCTGTAGAGACAAGCTACAGATTGGCTGCCCAGATCAAATTCTTAAGAGGTATTTGAACTTTTAACTAAGCAAAGTTTCACAGAGAGATGTAATCAAGGACCTCTATTGAGATGGAAGTAGCTTATTGATGGGAAACAGACTTCCTGAAACATGGGAGCATCATTCCCCACAAGGAGAAGGATAAACTATTTGATTTTACAAACATACAGATACTTTAAAGAGCAACCAAGTCACCTGTAACACCATCTAACGGGCCTATTCTCTAAACGTCACTACTGTCCATCCAGAGGAACTTCAGATACTGGCAATGTGATTATTCTAGGTTGGCCGTACTGAACAAGTAAGTATAACCGGGCGCATTAGTTTTTCTTTATCCATTTTTGATTCAGGAGTTGAGAGTTTCAAATGGACAGAGCAACTCAGGGACACACGTTTGAAACCATCAGCAGGACGTGCCCCAAAATCACTTAGCACATCAAAAGTCTTGCTCTGCAGGAACCAGAAGAGGCCAAGTCCTCAGGAAACTCTGCTAACAAGTGAAGCTCATTTGGCTTTGAGAGCGATGCACTGATTTCTAGCAGCTGCCAAACTGTCCATAATGGCTTTAAAATACACTGTAATATAACAGGATGAAAGTTACGATATATTCTTATAGAGCTGCAGAAGCTGTAATTTCATGTTCAAGCTGCAAGAAGCTGGCTTCCATTAGAAATGGATGTGAGTTCACTTCCTGGTTGTGCTAGTAAAAGACCTCTGTGATTACAGGGCACAGGAGAACCAAGGCTCTATAAATGTGAAGCAATAAACTTTCCTTACCTAAATAATGTAGGGGCTACACGCTCCTGTTTGAACTGCAAGCTCTGATGGTACAACTTAACACAGAGTATGAGTTAATTCATTCAGAGGCTGCTACTGGATAAATAATAATGGCAAACGATACTTCACAAAAGGCATACATTGAGTTAAATAATGTGGACTCTCCTCAAACACAGAGAACTAAAGAAGTCTTTAGTTTTGATTAATCATTTGTAATCTGATCAAATGGAAGAAAGCAAGCTGCCTGGTGCAAATGACTATTTTCCCTTTCTTAACAGCTGACCCAACAATTGGGCACCCTTCTGGGTTGAGGAACGAATTAATATTCCTCAACTGACTTGAAAGCATTTAAAGACTGAAACAGGCTGCATATGGGGATGTAGCTAAAAGTGGGTTAAGTGGTAAGCAATTAGCTGTATATAAACCATGAATCAGTCTGTTTTGATGATAAGATTGTCATTTCAGCTTTTGCCTTTTCAGTATGTTTCACAAACACAATAGGCAGGCTTATGCTGAAATGTGAGCAAAATATAACTCTTCTGTTGAGCAAACACATTTCTTTTTCCTTCATCACTGCTCTCTAGGAACTGCTGTTCAATGCAACACTGCAGACACTTTCTGAAGTTGTGTTTGCATGATCAAGCCCTTCAAAAAACACAAGGAAAAGATTCATGTTAACGTTTGAGTGTCCCATTGGGAAATGAAAGATGTCACCAATATGACTGACAGATCAGACTTTCTGTGTGATACCGTGCTCTTAAATAGTTCAGTGTGACTGTCCCTAAAAAGTTGGTATTACTAAACAGATGATTTCTTTTAGCTAAAATTTTCCCCTTTCCTAAATTGAAAGTAAGGCTTGTGCTTTATGTTTGTCAAGTTTGTTGGTTTTTTATCATTATAATACAATAAATACTTACATCTCTACCTGAATTCACAGAGTGAAATTATTACTGATGTTTGAAAAGGAGACTAGAGGTAACAGAAGTCCAAGAAACACAAAAGGAGGAGTGCATTAATCTGGGGAATGGAAGGAAAAAAAGCAACACTAAAATACTCTTCAGATTCGTCTATTCATCTTAAGATTTCTGTCCTAAACTATTTTAATTGGAGACCTTTTATGGTTCAAGTCACTTGAACTGCTTGATTTGAATGACAGTGTCAGAGGCCTGGTCTACACCTTGATTAGTAACATGAAATCTGATCAAACACACTGGATTATACAGTGACCATTATTAAAATAAAGGTAAATTAAAAAAGGGTATAACCATGGCTGTTTTAACCACTAACCACAACACAAGGCTAATTTGAACAATAATTTTATAAGGATTGATTTTTTTTTTTTTTTTATTTTTTTGGTGATGATTTCTATTCTTTGGGCTTTCTCGCAAATTTCCTTCTACTCAGAGGATTTTATGTTAAAAAGTGTCCTCTGTCTGTCTGGAGAAAAAGAGAAGTTCTAGGGGGATACATTTACTGAAGCCAGTTGCAGCACCATAAATTGTGATAGATTCCTACATTAATTCTGTCAGTATTTCATGCGTGAAATATATCATCAAATTGTGCTTCTTTCTTTCCTACTATGCACACACAAGAAAATGCCCTTTCTGCAAAGATGGAATCAAGGATACAAAGAGAATCAATTTTTCAGAGATGCAACCTTCCCCGCTGCTATTCTTTAGCCTCTCAAAACTTCATGGCTAACTTTTGAACTCTAGCTTTCTTACTGTTCCTACTCCATTACATAAGCATACACCTCCAAACCACTAGCAACAGTTATTTGTATTTATAGTGCAGTTGTGAGCCTGGCCTTGGTAGTAACTCCCAAACAGACCATGGCATTTCAGAGCATTAGTCATGTTTAGGCTGAGTCCAAACTGTGCAAAAAGAGAGAGTTCAAGTTTTTATGCAGTGCAGTAACGAGGGTTCTGGCCCCTGTTACAGACCTGAGTTGTGCTTTAAGAATACAGCACAAAATCTACTTACTTTTTATAGGCAAAATCAACCTAACTACAATAAGAATAAAACATAAAAAAGATTATGAAGATTTATGAAAAAAAGATTCAGCAATCACAGCAGTAGAGGGCCTAGAGGATAGGAATGCCTGTCCTTCTCCTATTCATGCATGTCCTTCTATTCATAGCATGTTGGGACCGCAACACCAACGATGAAGCACTGCAGTGATTTATTGAGAGTTTGGTAGATAAAGGGTGAACAGCAGGTTAAAGGAGCAAGCATGCCTGGAGCAAAGAATAAAATGAAGAATTCCTGGCTGCAGTTCACATCAAACTGCTGTAAATTAGTAACACAACTGGGTCCCTTAGTCATCTTCTGTTCCAAGAATGGTTTTCTCTACTTCAGTCAACTAAATGATAAGATCATTTAGTGGATGGATACACCAATTCCTGACCTCTTCTCGGAGTTTTTCTCTGCATGCTGATGCATGAGTATGGCGGTGGGTCTTGGAGCAGGCTCAAGATGGATCATCTATCTCATCTTCTTTCTAGTCATGATCATATATGAATCCGTATTGCCCAATATTTGTTTTTAAAATCATTTTTTTCATGCCTAATACAATCATATTAATGCTGAGTGAGTTCTGGAACACACTGGTAATCAGACAGAGCCAGGAGTGTTTTGGAACTGGTCCTTCTCATTACCACATTTAACCACAGAGAAGATAGCTAGCAGGAAAGTTTACTGGAAGTTTAGTACCTTAGTTAAGGTTTACTAACGGAGAAATGATCTTACCTTGGTAGCATTTTGAAGAAATATTTACAGGAGAAATAGAATAGATACAACTGCTCTTTGGGCATTTCTCTTGAGAAAAACCTTATGAAGTTTAATAGGAATTTAATACATAAGTATATATATGTTTGCTACAGTTGAATAGAAATGATTTATAAAGGCCTGCAGGTATTAAAGCACTCCTGCCTCCAGTGGAGAAAGGCCAGCTAAGAGACTGTCAGCATAACACAGAATGAAATAATTTCTCTTTTTAACCATCCGATAGAGTCCTATGCGTGTGATGTAATTCTCAATTCAATTCCACAGAGAAGGTATTGTTTCCTATTAGAGTCCATCAGGTGTTTGTATGTAGGTTTCCTTTCACAGACCCCCTAGCATAGCCAGAAAATTAATTTTCTCCATGTAAACTAAATGGTGTAGCTCTTTTTCCTCTGAAGTCATGTGATGTCTGTCACCACAAAAGCAGCCTACGTGCAGCTGAATCTTGTTTTGGAGCCTATACTCTTGCATATGGTTTCTAGATGGAGGCAAATATCACTGCAACAGAGCTATTTAACTTCTATATTGTCACACAATGATTAATTTCTCTTTTATTTTCAGCATGAAAGTCTGTGGCATAGACCCCCATATGGTAAAATAATAGGCTGAAAGATTAGCCACCGCCACCATCTGTTACTCGTCCATGATTTCGCTCCCTCTTTCAAGGGCTGATTGCAATTTCAAAATCTTTCACTGAATGAGTCTATTTTCTTTCAAGTTATTACCTAGATGACTTCAGTAATTCTATATAGATGGAGCCTGAAAAAGAAATGCTGAGAGCAGTGAACGCGCCTAATGCATTTGCATAATGCAGTGGAAGAGAGGGTGCTGTGAGAGGAAATTCGCAGGGCTGGCATCTCGATTCACCCGTCAGTGTTTACAAGAGTGTAACTCCATTGCCTGCTTTGGAGCCACTCCAGAGAGCCACGCTGCTGCTGCAAGAGAAATGAGGTCTCCAGTGTCCCATTTCTTACCGAAGGCATCCGTTGTGTACAACACGTGAGAGACAATAAACCATTTCTTGTTTTAGTATGCCTACTACATGCTGTTTTCTTTAGATGAGTATTTATGTCTATATAGGTGAATTTATTATGTCTAAAGCGTAGGAAAGTAAAAGGGAGAGGGGAGCAAGAAAGGCTAAGGAAAGCCAAACAAAAAAGAGCAAGCGTATTTTAGGTAAGCATGAAGGGGAAATCAATAAAAAAAAGTATTCTGTGATCAAGATCCCCACTAATTTGTATGACTGACAGGCTCCAAGTCAAATATCCACTGTACCTTTAACACGCAGCTCTTCAAGCGCATGTCAGTCTTTGCAGAAGAATCTTCACCATTGGATGGCTTGACGTTGCTGGCACAGTGGACACTGGTGGTGCTGCTCAGGGCTTTGTGATAAGCATGAATCATTCTCGTGGATGAAGGTAAGGCAACCAAGCCTGGTAAGCAAACACTCATGTTTAGTGGGTGGCAAATCCTACTGAAAAAATCCACACTACCACTTTTTTTTTGCTATGGAAGACACTACAAAGGAATAAGCTGCATCTCCACATTTTACCAGCAGCAGCATTGGAAACACTACTGCTGTTTCTGAAACAAAAGTAGAAACAACTAGCACTTCTGATAGTAGCCCTGTTTATGTTCCCTTTTGAACAGGCAAAAAAACCCCCACCTTCGTGCCTTTGGAAAATGTTGTATTTAGAGGTTCCCTCTTCCTTCTCTGTCTCTGTGCGCAAGTTCTAGCTGGGGTCCCCTTTAAAGGCTGCAAAGTTTTCCCTGTTTAAACTTTGAATCTATGTGTACAACGTGGCATCAATGAAGACTGATATTTTTCTACAATATGGATAATAATGTTCAACTTCTATGGCAATGAAATGAAATTTCACTATCTATCAAATTTCCCATTTTGAGCGGGTAATTGCTTTATTCCAGGCTATCATTAAAAACACTTAGACTACAGGGTCTGCCTGTGTTAATGCCCTTCTTTTTACATAAACACAGAAAAACATTTAACTTGAAGTTTTTTACTCCATTTTGTCAGGTGAGTGACTGCTAAAGTGTCATGACTGGCCTGCATTTGCTCCACAAGCTGATGCAAATCACACATGCTCAGAGCCACTTAGGTGTGGGCACATTGCAACTAGGAAATCCCACTCTTCTTAGCCTGTTCTTGGGTCCCACTGCCTGTAAAATGTCCTACCAGCTTTACTTTCCAAATTAGACTGTAGGTATATGAAAATGACTTCCCTGCTTGCAGAGTGCCTCGCATATCATCAGGAAGCAAAGAACAAAAACCTCGAAGAGGTACTTCATGCCGCATGGAGTGAACTTTTTGTTTTCTAGACCCGTGGCTTCACTTGTTCGCTGTGGGATATCAGTCCAGATTCTTGGTGGAAGCAAACCGGCACAGCTTTGCTATGCGTGACAGAGCTGCCCCAAAACTGAGCTACTAATGTTTATGTGCAGAAACAGTCTAAATGTCACTCTTATGTCTGGCTCATGATTCAGAAGACCATAACTGTTTGACATAGTCCATGTATTTGTTATTTTAGGGGGCTGGTTGGAAGGAGATGGCAAAGGTTTAGGAGTCAATGATCTCCATCAGCTCTACAAACAAGGCAAGACTGCTGGGCTTTGTTTTCTTTTGGGAACTTTCCAAGCATCAGTACTTTACAAGTTACCCCCATAGGCAATTCAGTGTCTGTTTCAAGTTAATGTGCTTTGTTTTTCAGGCCACAAATAAAATCAGAACAAAGTAAAAGTTCAGATTTGTTTGAAAACAACCCAAATTGTGTACCGTGTGAAAAGAAAGGTAAAAAGAGGGTCAGGGAAGCTGGGAGTAGAGAGGGCATGGGATAGAGAAAAGCTCTCCAGAGGAGGGAAAGTGGTTTTTAACACACAGAAAAAGAATAAACTGAAGAGAGGAGGAAAAGATAATAGTTAGAAAGCCTACATGAAAATCACTTTGAAATACTGTAGCTCCCTTTCTCCTGGTGAGGTTCTGGTCTCACTCATAAGAGGGTCAAAGGGACTGAAACTTCTAGCTCTAGCATTATCATTGCATTAGAGGCACATGAAGCAGATAACAGCAATACAATCAAGATAGCAGGCCAAATTCCACCTTTGCTTACAGTCATTCAACTAATTTGAGAACTGTGTTCAACTTGATCTTTTAATTCTCTGATTCCTGAAAAAGCTATAGCAACAATGGAGGACTTGCATTAATCAGATATCAAACACACACATACCTTTGTTAAAACAAACATAACCGTAGAAGGATTTAGAGGGTTTTGTTTTGTTTTTCTCCATAACAGCAATGAGCTGTTAAGGGAGGTACCTTTGTTTCCAAATCTGTGAATATGATGCTGTGTTAGCTGACTTTCCCCCTACTTTATACTTGCTTTCATCTCACAGGATGCTTGCTTTTCTCAAGGATGGCACCAGGTTTAGGCTGCTAACTTGGTGTTTGGAAGACCCAGTTTTGCAATTCTCCATCCCTTCACAAATACTGGATGAATCTAGGGGCAGTGGTCCCCATCTGTCAGGTGAGGATTACGTTTTCCTTACAACACATAGAGCAAAGCAAAGAAAATGTGTACTTCAGTGACAAGCTCTGTCAGTACCTTTTCTGGACTAACGTATTGTCTCTCTTGTGTTGGATGTATTGCTTTGTGAAGTCAGCCTCCAAAATTTCCGTTGACTACCATGGAAACTGCATTTGGCCAGTAGTAGCCATAGTGATGCCAAATGGTAAGAAGATATGCATATGACTGCAATAGAGAATTGCTCACTGAATACTAAATTAGGCTGAGTGCATTGGATCCAAAGTAGTCAGAGCTGAGCACAAATCCAGACAGGAAACCACTTCCCAACACAAAATCTAGTTAAAAACGATGCAAACATTTTGTGAGGAGTTAAACCAGGGTAAAACTATAGTCAGTGATACAACCACTTATCCACTACCAGTGGGGTAGTTTCACCCTTTGATTCACTGGCTGGGTTCATCTTTCCATGAAGCTTTGCAAAAGAAAGGACAACAGGAAAAATAGGCAACGAGGTAATTTGACGAAGATAAATGCTGAGCAATGGAACTAACAGGCTCACAGAACTGCAGATAAGAGTTGAAACCTTTGAAATCCATGTCATCACTACAAGAGTAGCTTCAAATCAGCAGTGACCCATAGCCATTATAACACCCGGGTGAGATTTTGGTGGCTTCCATGATTTGGGTTTGGGTTCTTAGTCCACATAAGAGCAGATGTAGACATCAAGCAATTCAAAACCCAAACCTGCACTCTCAGGCAGCTGGAAGAAATGAAAAAACTAAATTTCTTTTGTGACATTGAAAGGAGTTTTGTCCTTGTCAAAAGCCAGAAATTAAGAGCACCAAGACTTCCTTCCTACACTGCTCTGTTTAATAGTAAACCACAGTTCCTCCAGTGAGGATAGCCAAATAGAAATTCAAGACAGATGAATGTGTTAACTATCACCCAGGATAAGAAAGATGGTAGAACACAGAGAAATTCTTATTGCTCCTGTACGTTGTGTGACTACACTTTGCACTATTTTTTGTTGTTCTTTGTTTTTCTCTGAAAACAACTTGGAAAACTCTGCCTGTGCAGAAAGTCAACACAGGCAGTATAGGCTTCACTGGACGGGGAAAATTTGCAGTGTCCTTGCCCAAGCATTTTATTTCCTTTGCAAGAGATAGAGAAACATGTCCTTGCCTTTTAAAAGGCCTCTTACTAGCACCAACAAAGAAATACAATTGAAAAGCAAAGCAACATTTTAGATAGTTTCCTTTCATGATAAAGTTTCAAGGTTTTCACGTGTAAGTAAGAAGCAGTGGTAGACAAGGAGAGAAGCATAGAGCACTCTCCTATTGGATGATTAAAAAAATAATAGAAAAAGAAACATTTCAGTAAAGCTGCAATAAGAAAAAAAAAAGGAAGCTTTACACACCACAGATACAGCTAGTGGAGCAGTCATCAAGGCATGATTAACAACAGCTTGAAAATGTTTCTCCATGCGCAAATTGAATGAATGAGGAAATATATTTTTGCTATTGCTCTTAAAATCAGTCTGCAGATGATCTTCCTAGATGAGCTAGGCATCTACCTGATGTCTAAATGTATTCATTTCCACAAGAAGAGACATTGATATAATGGCAATTTTGTGCAATGCAAATCACACTAAACCATTGATTTTTTAAAGTTCAGCAGCTGATCTTGCATGGTTGCTTACAAATGCAAGAAAAGAGACCACACTGATTGCAGCAGTAAACTGAACTCATATCTCACATTGGCTTGAAGATGCCATTTGACAAGTGCTGCTTAAATAAACCTGAGCACGTCAGTTATTTTGAAATTATTTACTTGTTACAGTCGCTCACAACATAAAAGCCAACAATTGGTCATTAGCACGCAGCAGAGGAAATTTTCTCAGGGTATTATGTATCATGTTTGGACAGTTAGAACTCACCGCTATTATTTATTCACGCCACCATAAATTATTCTTCTCAAAATGAACCCGAGTCACGTAAATGCTGACTTGGAAAGTACCAGAGGCCTCTCTCTTCCTGCAGCATGAACGTTTCCCTTCTAATAAACTTCCTGCCTAAAAATGGAAACCCAAAAGCTAGTGGAGCTTAGGTGTTTAGAATCAATGCCCTGGAGGCATGGGGGAAAGCAGTTTGGTTAACATTTGCTGTGTCTCTTTTAAGGCTCTAAAGTCGCTGAGGGCTTAAATTGTTCCAGCCTTGCAAATCCACACCGCTGAAACATATGAATAACTTCCATACTGGTGTAAGGATTGGATTATTTGTCACAGGCTTTTTCCTTCCTCTTTTTTTTTTAAAAAAAAAAACAAAAAACAAACAAACAAAAAAACCCCAACATATTTTGTCCTGTCAAACAATACCCAACTAGGTACTCTACATACACATCAGTTCTGAGTAACTGCATGGTGTCACTTAAGCAGGGAAACCAGCAGCAGTCAACCAGACTGAGTCAGCCCTCCAGGAGGTGAAAAGGCTTTTGGGACACAGAGGCTGTTCATATTCCCAGCATGATGCAGTCTTCTAGAAACTGTACTCTAACACCAGTTCATGTTACGCAAGCCTCCTGATAGGTAACAATGTCGTCTCGTGGATGTTGTAAACAGGGGTTGGATTTAAACTAGGGAAAATGAGGTCTGAAAGGCTCCCTGGGAGTTGTTATAACCAGCCAGAATCTGGTACCGAATTATCGTTAAATTGAAGCCATTTCAAAGTGTCTCTGTGGTGGTTCGTTCCCACAGACACTTCCACAAATAGTGGACGAAAAAGGATTTCCCCTTCTAAAAGTGGAACCCCCCCCCCCCCAAAAAAAAAAAAAAAACAACCCCAAACAAATTAAAAAAACTCTTTATGCCCCACTTTGGAAACGCACAATTTTGAAAGAAAGCTAGCCAGGCGTACTGAGGATGAACTCACAAGAGAGACACAGAGTTGCATTCATAGGTCCAAGGGCTCTTCTTGGGCTCCTGCTGCTCCCACCGAAGTATATGAATAATGCAATGCCCTCTGAACTTATCAACATTATTGCAGAGTTAAAGCCAAACTTTTTCAACAGATGGCCTTTAAGCACAGACCCTGTTACGCCCCTCAGCTTCCACAACAGCTCTAATGGTACCTCAGTGTGTTGTGGGGACCGAGTACCCCATAGAGGCTGGACCAAACCATGAACGAGTTGGAAATCTTCAGTAGAAAGTTATACTTCTCGCTGTGGTTGGTACTTCTTCTAAATTACAAGAAATGTAAACATATGCAAAATTTTGGTCAGTCTTTGATGAACATAGCAGACTGTCTCAGTTCTAACATGCTCTGAGGTATTTGCGCTACAACTTCTGTATCCGACTTATGCAAACACTCAGCTCAGAAGCATGTGTTCTGGGGCTAACTGTCTGCTCAGATCTGTGACAGCTTTATTGTCATACCACGGGAGGAGTAGATACCTCCTCTGAAAACAACTTGAATATGATTTTGTCATTATTTTAGGCATCACTGATATTTCTTTGGGATTTTCTGTCTGCAGCTCCACCAGACACTGCTGAGAGATGCAGTTCTGTTGACAAGCTGCCCCTGCAGCATGCCATAAATGGGACATCATACCTCACTTAGACATTCTGGAGATACCTTAGTTTCATTTATTTGGCAAATATTATCTCACAGATGCAGGAAGCATACGCATTGAAGAAAATTATTATTGTTACTTAACTCACATAAACACTGCTGAAGGTATTTGGCAAATAAACTGGCCTCCACTGTTGCTATAAAATGTCTTTGGAGAATTGTTTCTCCAGAGGCTTCAGAGATATGAGACAAGCAGTTTTGAATTAATCTTAAATATGTATATACTTAAATGTTTTGATAATTTCTTATATGCTTAGACACATCTCTCTCCTTTTTGTTTCAAGACAGGACCAAAACCAGCTGGCCATTGTCCAAGTCAGGTTATTCTAGCATTGTCTTTATCTGTCATTCAGACTTGGAGAGGCAGAAGTTCCTACAGACTAAAATCAAACAAGATCAATTTTTGCAAGCTCAAGAAGACCAAATAATGTGAACAAGAATTGAGAGACAGATCTTTGATGGATGTAAGTTGTAACCAATGGTGTATACAAATTAAAGGCATGGCCCTTGAGCTTTGGTATTTCTTCTGCAGGACCTTAGCTTTGAACTCCCGAGCTCCCTATTTACCCATTTCCTTGCAGAGAATGTTTCCCAGTTAAATAAACATTCTCAAGGCTCTTTGCATAGGACAGGAAGTCCAGGATTCAGATTCACTCATGCTCTTACTGAAATGAGTCATTTATTCTTTCAATTAATTATTCAGTTATATGTTTGCTATCATTCTCTGGATTTTTGATCTTTTTTTTTTTTCATTCTCAAGACATGATCCTTGCAGGAAAGAGCTGCACAACCAAGAGAGTTGCTGCAGAATGATGTCACTCATTAGTTTCACACTGGAAAAGTAAATATGCTAGCAAACCTCTTACACGTCTGTGTTTATTTGTGAGCAATAACTAGTTTGGAGAATGTCTACTGCTGTGACTTAAGTGCAATAAACCAAAACAAGACAAATGTCAACACCTTGGTGGACAAATGCAAAGCAAAGCAAACGGCTTTATCCTAAATTTAAAGTCCCTTTTTGCATGTAGGAGAATGTTTGCCCTTCCACTTGCTGCCGAGGAAAGCCAGGAGCACACTGACTGAGGAGATCTCCGGCCACATCTCACAGAGCTAACAGTTTGTCCTCCCATCACCGACCTGGGTGGGATGCAGCTGCTGAGATGTTTGTTTATGAAACTCCCAAACTTTGCTCATCAGGCTATGCTGCTAGAGCTAACAACCAAGTCCTCCCCTGTGACCCGTCCGAGTGACTTGTGGAGCCTGTGGGGAGCCAGGAGAAGGAAGATTTTTTTCCTCTGTACTCTGAATAACAGCTCCATTTTCAGCACTTCATTAACAATTGCAGCTGCAGCAGAATCACTTTCAGTGGGGAAAAGAGAAAACAAAACAAAACAAACAAAAAACCCCAAACCAAACCCCAGCAGGTCCCCAAACTGAACTATGGGCTCTGCAGGGTGGTTTAGCCAGTGGGTCTTCTCACTCCTCTGCTTCCCCTGCTGAAGAGTTCTCAGGGACACCATGGAGCAGGGAATGCCTGGGACCTGGCGGAGCTCAGTCCCCAGTGCTTGCTCCTGTCACACAGGAGACCTCTCCTGGCCATGTTGCCAGCAGGGACAGCTGTACTGTCAGAGAAGTAGAGGCCATTTGGTCATATCACTTAAAAAGACGTAAGCAGCACTCCTAGCTTTCTTTTGAAGTACTAGGAGACACAGACACTGCCATATAAGCCCAAAGCCATCTGAAATGTGTTTGTTTACAGAGCAGACATCATCAATGCTGCATCAGTTGCTGCATCCATCAGTAAGAGAGCACAGTTCTTCACCCCATTTTCAAACCTTTTAAAAACACCCTTTTAATCCCAACATATACAGCCAACAGACAGCAGATCCAGCAAGACGCCACCTTCCCTCATCTCTCCGAGTTTCAGTATCAAATCAGTCACTGTGGTCTGGGTTTATTGAAAATTTGAATTTCAGAATGGACTACAGCCTTTTGTACTCTGCCTGCCCTGCTGAGACATGGTCCATAATCAAAATTATCTCTTGATGGACCTGTTAGGATGTCTAGTTTGCTTCTCATGCAGTTTTGATTTTCCCTAATCCCCTCGACTTTAACACTGATCCATAAAATAACATAAATATAACACTGATCACTCTGGACAAAGGTAGTGCAACGGCACATACTTCTCTCATGCTCTTCCTCAAAGGCAGCCCACCTTCAACCTGTGAGCATCACCTTCCCAGGATGCAGAAAATCAGTCTGTAGCTTGATCTATGCAACCATTCTGGCCATGGGTCCTCCATTATTACTGTCAGTATTAATTCCAAAGTTTTAATAAGAGGGGTTTGTGATTTTGTGGCTACTGTGCAGCTACGGTAAATTGGAGCTGTGAGTACATAATTGCTTAAAAAAAACCCCCCAACTTAGATCAAGCGACATCAGTGAGGCTGAATGGTCAGAACACGAACCATAAGCAAGTAGCCAGTTCTCGGGATAATGAAACTAAGGGCTTTACCTCAGAGCAGAAGACAGGTTGACATGCATGTAAGAAAAACAGTACAGAGCTGTGAATTTTCGACCATTTAACTATTCAACAAAGAACCTGAGTTTTTCTGCAGTTTGGGGGGGGGGGTGGGGGGGGGTTGGGTTGTTTTGGGGTTTTCTTTTTGCTTGGCTTTTAATTTATTTATTTTTTTAAAAAAAAATAAGAGCTGTTGCCTGGACCATTCAATTTGTATTAGTAAATGAATCATGCACACTAGCTGAGAATCACACTGTGAAGCTGTGCTTTGAATAGAATACAGGACGTGTTAGATAAAGGAAAATTTAGACTACACAAAATCTCAGTTGTTTCTTTCAGTAAATTTGCTGCAGCAGGACTTTTTTCCTAATCCTACCAGCTGAGACTTTCTGAGTCTGCATCCTTAAAGCTGCTTTTTTTTATTCTTATACAATAAGAATAAGAATTTAAAAAAAACCACCTGATAAACCTTGATTGAATACAGAACTAGACAGTTCAGGGATTTTCCTGTCACTTATGAGCACACCTTTTTAAACAGTTGTTAAAGCACCCAGTGGCATATGGTGCCAGGATAGGAACCTGCAGAGCCAGTATCTCACACACAGCCAGCTACCAACAGCTGTGGTGATAAGAAAAGGAAATCACCAAGGTAGTTCTCATAGGAATTTTTAACTCGGTGCTCACCTCTAAGCAGTGCAAGTACATAATCGCAGTTGTATATACACACCTGCCAAATTCGAGTTGGATAAATCAACTTCTATACGGAGCTGCACCACTGAGTGATTCTACCAGGATGAAAGATGAAGACAGTGACAATAATCATGGAAATGAACAAAGCCAAATAAAATATATACTTAAATTTGAAATGGACCCAAATGGAAAGACCTCTGTTAGGTGTTATAAGCTGTGGAAGCACCCCTTTTAATGGAAACTAAATGAGTTGAAAAAGCATATTAATTTTTACTCTCACACACAAACAACACCCCCCCCCCAAATCAAGCTGTGTTTATCTCTGCTAACTTCTTTTGGATTTTGACAGTCCCATTTCCTTCACTTGATTTTGATATCTGCTAAGAGCACCCAACTGGCAACTGCAGAAAGGCCAGTATCCTGATTCCCAAGCAAACAGACTGTGCTGTGTTGGCAATGGTTGTCTTTTCCACACTGACCTAGAAGGGAGAACTCTTGGGGGAAGAGTTTGAATGTAATGTCACACGAGTGCCGTATTTTTGCAGCTGAACTGCACATCATTCTCTGCACACTCTGTTTTTGCAGCTGGAATGCCTAATTTGTCTTATTATCCACACCAAATAGAATCTCATGCAGAATGCTGTTGTGGATGTATTGGCGCAACAGAAACATATATAAGTTATTATAGTACATTTTGCCTTCATTTTTTTTTTCTTGTTGCAGGGAAAGATTGCCTCATTCAACCTGATGCAGGGCAGAGAATTGCCTATTAAAGATATGTCTCTGCTGTAGTGACACAAACAGCATAATCATCTTACTGAGCTTGACAGTCATCTGGGTATCTTAGGTACTGGTAGCTGTACTAGCTATGCAAAGATTCAGCACACGCACCAACGGAAGCAAAAGCTCAATGAGAGGCTCTAAACACACGGTTCGACACTCAGCTAAACAGCAACAGGGAACAGGATGCTGGCAGAGAAGAAGAATCCGCCTCAGTGCTCAGACCCTAAAGCTTCAGCTTTAACCATGTGGCAGTGTGGAGGAACCTGCTGCAGGCAACGCACCTCAGTGACTGCAAATTTTGCAAGGCTGGAAGGCTGTGAGTTTGGAATGTCTTCTTTACCCTTACCCTCATTTTAAAACAAAATGCATTAGAAAAGGTGAGCAATGTTGTTCTTGAAGGCCAGAAAATTTCTATGGCCAGTTCAGGGTTTTCCTGTGGCTTAGAAGTGTCCCATCCATCATGAGCCTGTACTGAGCCTCAAGGGCACCAGCCTAAGAAAGGGGACTGCAGTGTCAGTGTTTTTGGGGAAATTTCTCTAAGCTCATGTTTGTATCTGCAGTTGATCTTCCCAAAACCAATACAGAACATGCGCTTTTTGCCTCTCTGATGCTTCATCTGCACAAACAACGAAATGTTAATAATGATTTTCCTATTTCTAAAGGGATATCCATTGATCTGAGTCCTGCACAAACATGTAATAGACTGCAATTTAAATGTCACATTGCATAAAACCATCTGCTTACCTACCAAAACCCAGCACTCCTTGCACACCCCAAATCTCTGGGCACAATCTCCCAGCCCCTAATTAAAAAACCCCAACAACGAAACATCAAGATGGCTTATTTACTTATTGTTGCCTAAACAAGATTCAGTTTAAAAGCAGAGTTCAAGGAACTTTGTGAAAGAACACAATTTTGTGCCAGATATCTTTTCTGTAGTAAAACCATCATCTCTTGCTGCAGTGGGCTCATCCCACTGATGGTACAGTGGCACCACTGTGGGATGGAGGGTGTGTAATGGAGTCCCTTCTACATCGCAGGGAGTCTCATTTGCCACTCAAATTTCAGAGAAAGATACAGATCACAGAAGTACATCTGCTTAGGCTGTGATGCCATAAGGAAAAAGAGCTGGTGAAGCTACATGGATAGCCAAAAATGAAGAATATTCTTTCCTGGCCATTTACTACTCCGAAGTGTTAGCAGAGAACATTGAAGAGCACCCAAAACATTTTCACACCAGGATCTAGCTGCCCAGTCATTTATAGCAATCTTTCCAGTCAGGATTACAGTCTGTTCCTCAAATTACACCTTGGGAGAAAAAAACCCCCAAGCCAACAAAACAAACAAACAAAACCCACCCAAACTCATTTAAAATATCTACATTGCTATCTGCTTATCTTCACTTATGTCAGCTACTTTTCACTCAGATTCTCATCTTGTTTAGGTCACTATGGAAACTGCATAGTTTTTAATTTGCAAAGAGAAGACTCTAGTACTAAATGCTAATTGAATATTGATAGCCTGGGAGCCTCCCAAATGTCTTTTTAAAGACTCATAGAAACATTTACTAGGCATGGGAAGATACTGAAACTTGTGGAAAATTGAGGGAAAAGAAATCACCTTCCCTGCTCCCCTGGTTTCTACTGCAGAAGATGAAATGCATTTTACTTTACAAATAACCAGTCTGAGAAACATAATCAGGTTTGAGTTTTGGTTTTTTTCCCTACCCATTTCCATTGTTTCCCATTTAGAAAATAGAAGAGTCTCACAGATGTACGTAAAAACACTCCTCAAACCTGGAAATTACAGTTCTTTTTTTCCCTTTGCTCCAATCTGACAGTGAATTTCTCTAGGGGCTTCTAGATTCAGCCTCACACACTCTTTTCCCCTAGATGCTCTGCTATGCCTCTGTCTGATGTGAATTCAGAAACTGCCTCTAATTTTAGATGCAAGAAGAAGAGACTGTCTGAAAAAAAGATTATTTAAAAAGGGGGAAACCAGACTCCTTTAGCCTCTGAAAAAGGGTGGCAGGACTTACACTATCACATGGAAGACTGAGGGATGCAATGGACAGCCAAACCAGGAGATGTAACAGCAGGTTTTCACTTTCTACACTATGACTATTAATCTCTTTAATAGAGGCAAAGCTCTTTCAGGGCTGACATCGATATGAATTTTGCAGGACTCTGCTGTTCCTGGCTTGGCACCACTAGTTAATAGGTCTTCAGCTAAGTGGCAGGCTGAGCCCCTGTGCTTATTAGCACGGCAGCTCTTGCTTGAGGAGGTGATGCCAAATCATTAGGTACTGTGATATTACAGGCTCAGCGGCTCCATTGCACTGGCCTGATGTCCAGGAGCCGAAATCTGAGAGCGCTAGCATCAGCAAGTCTGGCTCGTTAGTCTGATGACAAAGCTACCCCGTCGTTATTGGCTCAGCGCTTCTGCTTGCTGAGATAAGGTCCAGGAATGCATCTCACTGAGGTCCCTTGCTCAGCACACTCATCCCGCTGAGTTAGGGTAAAGTGCTTGCGGTTTCTTGCTGAACACGTGTAGTTTACTGTTTTGATGCCAAGAGGTTAACAAACCCTGACAGCTCAGCTGGTCCTTCCTGAAACCTGACAAGTCCATGGGCATGACTGGTACAAGCCTTCTTTAGCGTCTGAGGGCAAGACTTACTGACCACGGATATGCTGTCAAGCAAGTAACCCTCACTGCTTCTAAGAGATTTAGCTCTTACAGTGGTCTAGGTAGAAAAAAACCCCAAACCCTGAGTACGGACTGCAACCTGAACTGCACTCTCTGAGAGGTGATTGTGTCACCTGGCAGCGGCATTACCTGAAAGCTACAAGCCTCTCCTGAAACAGTTTCTCAAATTGCAATTTTATACCACTGGAGACTGAGCAGCCAGACCTCTACATACCTGAGGCAAGTCCCATACCGTATCTGAATGGCTCAATCCCCAACAAATCCAGGCATGTAAAGCCCTCGGTGCTCCTTGCCCAGGGTCACTTGTAAATGCCCTTCCAACCCATTCTCCAGGGCAGCTAGCCTTGCCAGCAGATTTGAGGTTTTTTTTCTGTGTACATATGTAAGCCTTTTCACATGCTGTAATATTGAAGATGCAACTTGTACGTTCAAAGCAAAACATAACATTTGCTATGTTTACATGCTAGTTTTCAGAAAAAGAAACAAATGTCATTTCTCTCTTGAACATTTTAACAAATCAACAATTCCAAGCACTTTTCCTGTGACAGCAGGGAAAACAAAAACCTGGAGCACCTTTCTCTTTACTTGCTTGCTTCAGTTTTTTGATGCAATGACTAATTATCTGTATTCATTTATCCAGTCTAAACTGAGAGACAGGCTTCCTGCTTGCAGGTGTGGATGGAGGATGTTAGGACGTGTCCTGCGCAGCTGGAGCCTGCCAGGGGCTGGCCACTGAAGGTACCCACTCCTGCTGGCCACCACCACCAGCACCACCTCCCTTTTCTCCTCGGAAGAGAACTGTTACCGCCCCCAGCTAAAGAGATGGTTTTTTTAATCTATTGAGAATGGCTGGCTGGAAAAACGCTTAGCACGTTTTAAAGCCAGGATGGACTGTTATGGTTGCTTACTCTGACTCTCTGAATACCACCTCAGGCCCAGATGACCACACCAAAAAGTCTTGTTTCAAGATGATAATTTCTTATTAGACTATAGAAAATCTCTTAGGAAGTTATCAAATCTTTATTTAAATATGTCAAGTGCAAGTGAATGAACTAAACATCCAGGGAGGTTGTTCTGCTAGTTACTTATATTCAGCATTAAAAAATACACACCAAATTTTGAGTTTGAGCTTGTATTTCCTAAGCTTCCAGAAACTACATCTTGAAATACCTCTGCTAAATCAAACAACTTGTTAGGATCTTGGAGATCCTCTACCAGGACAGTGTTATCTGCCATCTGCTGTGGAAGAGGCAGGTCAGGCACTTCGCGAGTGCTCTCCAGACTTGGGGAGTAAGGTCTGAAGAAGTTGGCTGCACACATGCAAGCAGTCACCAGGCTAGGGGGTTACTCATAAGCAGGAAAGAAAGAAGACATGGCAACAAATTGTGTCATTTCCTGGGGAATTTCAAGACATGAGGAGAGAGAAAGGACAAAAGGCGTTTTAGCAGGTTTGGTGGTTGGGGTTTTTTTTGTTAGGGGAGAAAGAGATGCATTGGTTTCATTTCACCTACAAACCTTTTCTGGGCAACAACGTGAGACTTTCCATCCTCACTGCTGGCCCACTTTTCATGGTACCTTTCCAAATATTCCAGATCAAGTATTCCCCACTGAATACCTGCCTTGACTGAGCATGAACCGGGAACATCCCTGAAGCTGCAAAAGGGAGACTGGTCCCCACCTCCTTTCCTGTTCAGCGGGAAGTGCAGCACATTTTGGGAGAGAGCGGGAAGAGAAGAAGGAATTTAGAAAATGGAAAGTAAAATACAGTAATGGAAATATATTTAATGAATTCCAGATGATTCACCAACCGCTCGGCTACAAATGCAGAGGGGAACTGACAGACAGAGTAGGAAATGCAAATTAGATAAGCAATAAAGCGGCAGAGCTGCACAGCCACAAATTCTCTTCAGATTTCTCAAAAGTCAGCATGTTTAGACTTGACTTTGAATTGACATAATGGGCACATTTTTCTTGATGTCTTACTAGCAACCGAGCCAAATCACAGTGCACTTTAGCGCTCCAGTGTTCTAATAAGCATTTGCTTCAAAGCGGCAGTTCAGATCTCCCTGTGAATTTTGTCAAGTACACATCATATCAAAGGATAAGCATTTGCCAAAGCCTTTCTTCAGCCACAAAGCAAGGGGAAGGTTTGTTTAAGGAATGTCAAGCTGCACCTGCTGGCTCACACTGGGAAGATGAAAGGAACGACTGGAATTTCTGTCACTGTTGAATTTTATTTTTCATTTCTTAAAGTATTTTCATCAACGTGAAAAGACTTGTTGTATTACAAAAGCAGAATGTTACTGTAAGCCTATTCAGAGCCCTTCAAATGGGAAGATAATAGATTTGTGGCTAATAAAGTGGTACTTGTCTGTGAAGCAAAAGACTGGAATTAGGTTGGCATGTTAACAAGATGTGGATGCCGTGCATGCTAAAGCAGCCTAAAGGATTGCATTGCCTTTGCTATGTCTAAGCTCAGACTTTGAATACATTAGCCCATAAACTTACAGCAAACACGAGATTGTCCTTGTGCCCTCGTGGGCAGAGCAATTGGGACCCACAGCCCTCGCGGGGCAGTTAACTTCCCGCTAGGTAAGACGGGGAGAGCAAGTTTTGTTCCTAACCTTTGGGTTCACCCTGACCAATTTTACCAGCAGCGAAGAGGAGGCAGAGAGGGAGCAGCTGCAGCCGGCATCGGCCTCTCAGGGCAGGCAGGGAAGCAGGGCTCTGTGACAGAACGCGGCTGAGATCTGCCCTTTGCACAGAACAAATTCAAAGGCAGGTAGCGTAAGCCAATATACGACTTCGGATGTCCATGTTCCCCCAGCTCAGTGTCAGCTTGCGGTATAAAAAAAAGCACATGTGCACAGAATAAAACAGTTGTTTCTATAAAACAATAGTTTGTAGGGGGGAAAAAAAAAAGGGATGTACATGAGGGTAGATTCGTGTGAGCAGAAGTGTGCTGCATGGGTTCAGTCCTTCTGTGCCTCTTTCCATGTTGCTAGCCAGGGAGAACATCACCTCTGTTCCTAGTGCAGGGGTTTGGCAGTGCAAATTCTTAAAAGAATGAGGTGCTGAGATCCTTTTGCAGCTGAGTCCAGCTCCACAACAAAGGGTCACGGTGAGTAGGATAGTCTACAGCGAGATGCAGACCCCAGACCTGTTTAATAAACCTGAGCTATTGTCACAAGAGCATGTGGAAGGTCAGGGAGTAGAAAACAGGGCTGCCTTTCCTGCAAACCCACAACACTTTCCCCTTCACTGTGCAGCAAGGGATTACAAGAAGTGGATAGTAACATTAGGCAGCACAACTCCAATCAGCTGGTCTGAGAACGAGGGACTCGGAAAACCAATTAGAGAAGGTTCTCTGTTTTTTGTCATCTACATTAGCAACTGTCTTCAAAATTGTTTCCCAGATTTTGTCCTTTTACTGTTATGAATTCCACTTTTCGTGTTATTGCCCCTTTTCATCTTTGTACTGCATTGGGAAAGAATGAGTTGCTCCTGACTTGCAAGCAACTACTTAAAAGCTACTGCTTACTTCAGAGGTTACCTTGCTTTCACTTATTGGGAGGATTGTTCATAGTAAGTGCCTCCAAAGTCCAGCTGGTTATAAGGAGATGAAACAGAGTTACCAAATGCCAAATAATGTTTTTTTCATTTTCAGGTGTTAAAACAGAGTGCTATAAGCAGACTTCAGAGACCAGCTGTGCCCTGAAGACAGTTTATCTTTCCTAAAACATCAGCAGAGGAGATAGGTAACACAGAGCTACTGGTGGCAACACGCAGAGCATTTCTCTGTCAAGTTACGAGCCCTAATTAGGACTTGGCTCAAGCTAAGCCATTGGATCAGGTACAGCAAAACTCTGCTGCGTTTTGAATCCAGACACAATGTTTAGACATGATCCAATTCCCAGTTCAGCCTAGCATTGTGCTCACTTGGAAGGGGATGGGACTCATCTCTAATTCAAGCCAGCCTGATCGGTGGCTATCCAAAGTTGCCATCTGCTGCCTGATCTGTGGACTGATGAAAAGAGTTTGCTGTTCTGTCTTGCTCTTCCAGAAGGGTGAAGTACCAGCAATTTCTGCAGCTGGTAAAAACCAGAAAATGAAAACCCCCAAATAAACAGTTATACCTACATCTAGTTTATCCAGCATTGTTTTTTACTGTTTCAGATTTATAAACTGGCTAAAACATATCCCTCACACCTCCACATCTTGGTCTCCTGAACCCGTTACCAACACGTTTCCATTTATAACCATACATGGAAAATATTACAGCATTCACTCAGGAATTACTCATTTAATTCATCCACATCCTCTTCAGCTTTTTTAAAATAAACATTGCAAATGCCTAAACTGAGGACTACTGTCATGAATGTGCCTAGCTGTCAGCGTTGCAGGCCATCACACGGTGGACAACTCTTGCCATGTCTCATAGCCTTAAACTCAGCACAGTGTCCTGCACCACAGGAGGCTTCTGCAAGGCATCATGTTCCGTAGACAAAAGGACCGCTTCCTACAGGACCAAAAAGCCCTTCTTTTCTCTCCACCTTCCAAACCCATATCACCTTGCTGTTTTCTATGCACTACACTGTGCAGCCTAAATAACACTTTTTATATTAGTTCACTACATTTTACCCTGTGGGTCTGCCTGGGGGCAGAGCCTTGCCCCAAACAGTGAGCTTTTGCCTCTATTTCAGTCTTGGGTTATGGAGATCCAGAAAGCCCTGTGTCCGTCATCATAACCCTGGCAATCTGCACCCAGAGGTACCAGGCTAATGGAAACAGGATGGGGAACTTCTAAAAAGATGTTGTTTAAATCAGTAATACTTGTAGCAGAAAGTACGGATAATAGAGGTGGAGGGGGGAAGGCAGGCATTTGAAAACAGCAAAATACACCGGAACCTAGTGACTTTTCTTGACATGTTTTTCCTGGCTGTACTGAAAAACAAGTGGAGAAATAAACTCTCCTGCAGCAGATGTGTTTTTGGTTTTGTTTGTTGGGGTTTGTTTGTTTGTTTGTTTTGTGGTTTGGTTGGGGTTTTTTTTTGGGGGGGGGGGTGTACTTCTTTTGTAGGTTTTTTGTATTGTTTTTTTTTAAACCGAAATCTCTTTTTTTCTGTTTCTGATGAACTTAGGTGTTTTTAGTAAGTCCCTTTGATGTCAACTGTTGTTCATTAAACTTTTCTGTTTGTAACCTAAATTACTCCAGTTATACGCAGTTATAAGGCTTACATGACTCAGTGTCTGAATGTTCAGTGTTCTCAGGTTGCTTTTAGCATCCACCAGTTTCATCAAGCTGTGCCAAGGATGTGGGAAACTAAAGCCAAGGCCAAAGGTGCATACTATATTAATGAGCTTCATTAAATTTATAGCAAGATAGAAGAGAAGCTTTATCAGCATCCTCATTAAGAGAAAGGATGCAGTGTCAGCCCAAAGCTTAAAACGTGATACAAAAGAGGCACCTTAACATGACTCAGTCATGGGATAAAATTTTACTGAATCTTACAATGTGTTTCATAACCAGTTCCATCAGCCAGGGGGTCCCAGAATAATTTGAAAATATTTTAGTTAACCTTAATCTGCATAGAGGAGGAGGGATGGGAAGAGACCAAAAAATTAATGAGAAAATATGAGCTGGTTCTGTTTCCTCACGTCTGTTGTTTTCAAGCTTGTCATCATGGTAACTGAACATGACTCCATGCTTCCCCCCCACCCCTTTTTTTTTTTTCCTTCCCTCTAGTCACACCAGTTTAAACAATTGTCTCTCCCATCCCAGCTCCATCTTCTAAATTACATGTAAAATTTTGGAGGGTTTTTCTAGAGTGGGCTAGATAGTCCCAAGCATTCTAGCTTGCAGCATCACAAAACGGCACATCACAAGTCCTGACACAGTTTAAAGGTCAACAAACTGCACCATGGGATTTGAAGTCCACGAGCCAGCTTCTTTAATCAAGAAAATTCCTATGGAAGCACACCGTGCGACAGATCAGCCTTCCTAAGGCATTCACAGCTTGTATGAATGCTGCACCTTTAATTTCTTTTAAAACTACTAGACATTCTTCATATACACACCGGGGCTTGGGACATTCATGGCACAACTGGTTTTGCAGATAAATTAGGGATGTAGGTAAAATATCGTGATGTCCTATCATTTTCTTTTAACGGTCTCCAAGCATTTATAAAAAATTTTATTCTCATGATACCCTTTTAATCTTGTCTGTTTTTCCTTACAAGTTAACTAAAAAACCCCCAAACCCCTTTAGCTTAGTCATGCACTCATCCACCAACCTTTTTCTAAATTGACAGAGTAATTCAGAGTAATTCTACTTCAGTTGTAACTCTTTCAAGGACCTTATTTTCATGTACTCTACACTGGGATCCTAGTTAGCCATTTGCATATTTTTGACTCTTCTTTGTGGCAAAGTCAATTTATACATTCAGAGAAACCATTCATCCAACATTTCTGGGTGTCTGGCAAATGGGCCATGGCAAATAACAAAATACCTCAGCCTTGACAAAATTTATATCTGGGCACTTAAGTAAGGAAGCCCTAAAAAAGGACTGCAATATTTATATACATTTCATGGTCTATACTGGAATGTGCCTACATATACAAGAATGCTTGTTTGTGCACCTAAATCAGGTATACACCTACACAACCAGCAGGGCTCCCATGTGCCCAATTGGTAGATACACAGAGGGTACTTGCTTATATAAGTTAAGAGTACGCAAGGTGAAAATGAAAATTAAAGGACCTCTCCCAGAAAACATGGCTTGTACTGATTGTCCTATACAATTTTATGAGATAAAGATAAAATAGAAAATGTCTTGCTCTAAGCACGTCACTTGTGATAAGAACCATTTGTGTTCTTTTGGTTTGCAGTAATGGACCTATGCTGGGATTAAAACTGAAAAGTCAAGGGATACAAATTTTTTTCTTCTTTTTAAACATTTTAATTAGAAGAGTTGCCAAGCTCACTTTGCACTAAGAAAGTCATTTGCAGCAAAACAGAGGAGGCATTGCTAAATTAATTTTTATGATGTAAAACCCTAGGGACACCAGGGGGACCAGTCAAGGGGCACCGAACAGTTTGTTCATAACATTTGTACAGATTTTAACATAAAATTATGTACCTCAGAATTACTGAGAAATTGATGATTTTGTGAAGTTGTCATTGCATTAAATAAAAAACATTTCTCTGATTCAGCTCTACCGTAATCTGATTTCAGTTATTTCCAACATGTGTAAAGAGGTCCCTTCAGAGATTTGTTTGTTTTGCTGGCTTCCCATCAAGAAAATAACATAAACTCAAACTTTTTAACTGAAAGGTGCAATTTTCTTCTGTTTGCAATTACAAGAGATCTTCTGAGGAGTTATTCTCAGAGAAGATTACGAGTAACTTTTAAAGCCCAAGTGAAAGTAGCATGCTAAAGTGACAGCTTGGAAATCTGATAGGACAACTGGTGGCTGCAATCTCCAAATACTTCCAGTGTTTGTAGGAATATTTATGAAAGCAGAATTGAAAAAAAACCAACCCAACCCCAGACCAGGTATTACAGTATGCATGAGAAAACATGATAAACACTTTGTGTTTATGATTTCTGAAGCTCATATTTCCTCTAATTTATTTTTGGTGACTTAATGGGGGACAAGTACTTACAGATTATTTATCCTGTTTCAGATTTACTGAAGATGACTGTGCTGCAGCGTAGTTTCTGCCAGTGACTATCTCCATAATCATAAAAATCTATACTAGACTAAGTTACAGAAATTAATGTTAATCCTTTCTTTACAGAGTATTTCTTGCCCAGCTGCTCTTCAACATCTACAACACAAAAACATCCATTTTTTTCTCCATATAGAATTGAATGTTTTCTACACTGTTCTTAAGGATTTAAAAACTTTTACTGCCAGTTTGGCCTTTAAAGGGAGCTATAACTTTTACACTGAGGGCATATTTGCTGTGGACAGCTTATGGACCACAATCCTTCTGTGCTGCTCAAAGGGATTTCAACATTTTCAAAATGCTACCTAACAGCCTTTCTATTTCTTGGAACTCGATGATTGTGGACAGATCAGGAGATACTCGGAAACTTGCCTGGTGAGCTTTGATTTGGAAAGCTAATGTTTGCCAGGATGGGAAAAGAAGGAAAAAGAAGAAAAACAATGATGAAGATTATATCACTTTTACTGTTTCTGCAGGAATTTTGGCCTAGAAATAATTAATACTTTCAACCTGTGGTAATTATTTAGTGTTTAAAACACATGCTTGGTGTACTGTCTTAATGTAAATAGGAGTTACAGACACACACACACAGATGTAAAAAACCCCAAACCCCCAAACCTACTACTACAACATTAAAACTAAAAGCAAAGTATCTGAATTACAGGTGCCCTTTGCAATGCTGACTCAGTCCCACTGATAATATTTGTATACTCAGTTTCACCCTCTAATAGGATACTGCCCATATTCATTACATAGCAGAGGTGTCTGTCACTGAGGATTGACTATTTGACATTTTCCTGTTTTCTTGCTATTTGTAACATGGCTTTGTGTTGCTTTCATTGCATACGGTTTAAATTCTCCTTTCAGTCTATTTATATTTCTAAAAAAAAAAATCTTTGTACTTCGTTAAAACACATTAATAGATAGAGATTAAAAGATAATCAGAGCCACTATTGATGCAGGCATGCGTTTATTTTAGCAGTAATATGTCTCTGTTTTGGTCTCACTACTTCTGCTGGAGGGTATTGCAGAATTTCATGGCTCTCCTTGGTTTTAGTCAAAATATAATTATGGATAGTTTATGTCCATTCCGTTTTGTACATTGATCTTTCATCCTAAAGAAGTTTTTCCCCTCCAGGATTTAAAGTAAATAAAGTTGTAGACAGCAAGAATAGCTCCTGTCAAAAGAGCAAACAAGATTAATCCCAAAATTAATCCAGAGATCTTCAGCTCTAATCTGCACTATAATCCACCTTTCAACAATGCCTGTCATTATCTCACCTGTTTATGATCCATTTGCGTTACAATTTGTCTTACAATTCTCCTATTAAACATACCTTTTCCAATTTTTAAGTAGTTCTTTCATGACTGAAATTTATGAATGTCAGGCTGATGTGCTATGCTAGACAAAGGATATATAGTATCTATATGAATTTATCAGAGTGATTAATTTAGTTTGATCTACACCTTAAAGCCCATGCTATAATGACATTTTCTATATATTTCAATGTTTAATTGTTCCTTCAATATTTTAATTTTTTTAAGAATCCCTCAATACTACAGATTTATGTATGTACACAGATCATTTTTCTCTCCCCATTTTAAATATAGGTATTATATTTGTTATTTTCCAGATGTATCTGGCTGGCTTGTCACAACACAGTCGTTGCTACTGGACCTACATCTTCCTTTTCTAATTGTTTCACACCCCTGGGACAAAGGTTTTTCAGCTTACCTAAGCTGATTACCTCCTTTAGTTTTGAGGGGTGAGGGAGGTCAAAGCAAAATTTTCTTTTTTTTTTTTTTTTTTAATACTGCATTCAATGCAACACCTGTGCTGACACTTGTGCTGTCACTGCGGCATTAAAGTAGCTCCGTTTATTTCTTAATTTATAAAGCTGAAAAGCCTTTTCTTACCTTTTTCCATATGCAAATTCTATCTGAGTTAGACTTTAGCAACTCTTGTTTTATCTTCACATTTTGTAGTATCACCAGCAAAGATTTTGGAGATAAGCATCTCCTCATATCTCCACAGCTTCAGGTGGATCACAACACTGGGTTAATTACAGACATTTTGGATCCACCCAATATCAGAATACCAAATAATAATTTAAACTTTACATCCTTTAGCCTACTAAATCTTGCCTTTCTCAAAACAGTGCTATGCTATTTATTAATTTTTCAATTTAAAATAAGCAAAAGTCAACCATCAACCATTTAATCCAAAGTTATTTTCTGCATACAACCCTTTTAGTGCCCTCATTATTGTATAACAAATGACTATGAGTTTTACAAGCAGAAGAACTTTCTCTAGACACCAACAAAATAGAGATTATCCCCATTTTTAAACTGAAGATACTGTTTATTCCTAAGAGTACTTCATGTCCTGTATTTAATACATGACAAACAGTGCTCTTACAGTTTAATTCTATCTGCAGAGAAGGAACAGAGAGTGAGTAGCTGATCACATCTTCTTTGAGAGGAAGAGTTATGAAAGTTACAGATGGGTTCCTCAAAGAAGTATCATGCGTCTTTACACATAGGTAATAACAGAGGTTTAGTCTACAACAAGCCTCTAAAGAATACAAGACAATTGCAAAAGACCAGTATAATTGACAACGCATACTGTTCTCTCAAAGTACAAAGAAAAAAAAAAGATTATTTATATAATCTTTATGTACAACCCAGGGATTGTAATTTAAATAAGCATTTTGTTGTGGTCAACTTGATGTAAACGTACAGTGAGACATAATTTCCCCCTCAGTGAGATTTCACCTCAAATGAGGCAGAAGACAAAGAGCCGGAGGTCAAGCAAGTCATAAATCCCACAGGCAGCTGGGCAGCATCAGGGTGGCAAAATCCAGTTCAACCCACGCTCTGGTCTACACACAGCCATAAAATGTGCAAGATGCTGTCAGTATTGCAGCAAGCAGAATGCATGTGAAGTACATCTCCTTTCTCACTGGAAAATTTAGAGATTCTGCTGCCAGGTAATTTAAGTTTTTTACATGTTGTCAATAATATTGCTCAAAAACATTTGCAAAAGCAGTTGACATGCAGTACCTACTCCATGCGTTTCCTCCTCAGTGAAGTTTATTTACTTGAGGGAAAGTTAAGTCAATTAAAGGAAACAATTTTCTTTAACAGTGGAACTGATAGTATCCCTAATACATTCTAGGAGTAAACACCACTGCTCAAACCATCTGTGAGAAAGCCCTATTCCTGCTGCCTGTTAGTTTCCATTTTATAGCTGGTATTTCTATTATTCCATAGCTGTCATGGTCAGGCATGGTCCTGTAGAGGGAGGCAGCTCCTCAGGTATCTAGAAACAGACTCCAGATAGATTTGGAAAAGAACCCCATTCTTCAATTTAATTTTCCACTCAGATTTTATCTGGTGCTGAATAAGATGTCTGTTGTGATTTTTGCATTCTAAATCTCGTATTATTTGATATGCTGCTGTGACATGATTGTCTCCCTTTTCAGGATATAGACATAGGCAGAACACCCTTTTATAAAAAGACTATCTTTTGACTCTGGAGGGATTGTTTTACTACCTTAAAAATCTGTGTATCGTTCAGATTCAGTGATTAATGTCATAAAATAAATGTGTGGAGAATTAACTAGCTCAACAGACGATAACTTGACGAGACAAGTGGAATACTGTTTTCCCTCTTCAAGAGGGAATATTACTTCCTCTATTCTGAGTGCTGGTATAAGAAAACAAGTATTTCTCTATGTGTATGAGTGGGGAGGTGGAGTAGATTTGGTGTCAGAGGACTGCATAATGCCAGAGTACATGGAAAATAGTGCTATTCACATGCTAGAGCGTAACTTAGGCCAATAGTCATTGGCAGTGTAAAGATAAACAAGAAGTCATACATGAAAAAGTATGAGAAACTCCAGCGGACCGATTGTCTTCTGGCCCAGTACCTAGCAAATGAGTTTGGCTCCATCTATATGATCCTTGTTATGTTCAGTAGTTCCTGTAAGGGACAACAGGAGGGATCTAGAATTGCCTTCAGGACTAACATACACAATTTCCACGTATGCTTCAGTTCATAATGAGTGTTCTATGCAAGGAAGTAAACAGACCACTAAGCATATGATAAACATTTGCAGAACTGACTACTGTGCATACTACCACCACATCTTACCATTATTATAAACCATATTCATTGGACAGTTAAAAAGAGTTAATGATTGCTTGGATTTCAGACTCCTAACTCAAATTTAGTTACAGCTTACAAAATTGAGTGTTTGCACCTGTGAACTTCAGACCACTGCGTATCTCAAGACAGAACAAGAACTCAAGTCACAGCTACTGAGTCTTTTTTCATATACCAGTGTTTCTGACAGCTGGGTTAATTGTAACTGAAGGTAATAACAATAAGTACATAAAACCAATAGGAATAAAACCCCAAACTAAACAAGCCTTAAGACATCCCAATAAACCTTGCATTACAAAGGGAAGAACAACAACTAATTGGAGTTGACCTTCAGAATAAAAACTTAAGAGTTGGTTATTAAAGACTGAGTACAAAAAGATTCTCTTCAGTTCATTTCATTTACCCTTCCATTAAAATCCCAAGGTAATTTTTCCCCAATGAGGTCTAGGAAGCAAAAAGCTCAACGATGAGCTCAATGCTGACTCTTAAAAGAAACTACTTAGCTTCACATGCACACACATACATATACATATTTTCATATGTACATATTTTATGTCATTCTTTTCCTCTACCACCTTTGCTTTTCCTGACATTTAATTAACAACATGTCTCTGATGTCAAAACAAACATAAAATATAGCTGCTTGTAGGGAATGCAAACCCTAATTAAGATGAAATTTTGGACATAACATAAGACAAGCTTTGCATTTTCATTGGGAAAATACTCCAGTTTATAAAATATTCCCAGATGTGCTTTTGACTCTCTAAATCTCTGTCTTGAAAAACTACAGCCTAAATTAAAAACTGTAATATTCATCTTCTGTGAAGGAAGTTTCCTTCTTGGAATTTTAGACAATATTTGCCACTGGACTGATTCCACTGACTTTGGTGAAACTCAGGGTGAGATGGAGCACACCATCTTGAAAACATTAAACTTGTGGGAAATAAATTCAGACAGAATTAATTTTTCTTTTAATTTACACTAAGGAGCAACAATCTCAATTTTGGACATCTTGAATCTACCCCAGAAAACTTCAGAGATAAGAAATTAAAAACAATAAAAAAGTCAACATTTATTTATGGTCAGATTCCAAAACCTGATATGGAATCTACTTCCTCCCTCCCGGTTCAGTAGAGCTATCTGTCAAATAAAATGTTACTTAGCACAAGTACATCAGAAGCTCGTCTGTCTCATTTTACCATTAGAAAATAATAATAAAAAGATCTGTGCAAATATTGCTAGTTACTTGTAAACAACTGGTTGCGAGCACTAGGTAAAAAGCAAACCTGACCCTTCTACCCACAGTGAAACCGTGGAAAGGGACTTCCAAACTTTCCTCAAGACTCCAGAATAAATCCCTTCTTTTTCAGAAATGTGTCAAAAACCTTTATTTAGATTCCTTGTATTTGTTGTCATGATGCTGTAGCAAACCTGAAGAACTGCAGGGTTTTGTGCAAAGATCCCTTATATGTTATTAAAAAGCACCTGTGTGGGTACTCCTGGTGAAATGCCTTGTAATGGAAAACACTTGTGATAAGCATACTGTGCATCCCAAAGGAGGAATAATTAAAACCAGTTACTTACCAAAAGTAAACAGAAAATTTTAAGGCAGAGCATCCTAAAGACTGTGTGCAGCCTTTGTTTCCATTTATTCACACGGGTATGAAGCAGCGATCTTGTGCTTCCTTTAATATGCCAAGACCACCACCCTAACCTAAGAAAGTCCTCAGCCCAGAGAAGGTACAAGAAGGCCACCACACTAACTGCTTTCGCTTCCTCTGTATGAACTGAGTGAAGTTCAAAAATTTTGCTAAGAAAAAGGTAGTAATACCTCTGCATTTCTGTTTAGATTTTTGCGCTGAAATGTCAAGTAGCAAATATACTGAGATTTATTAATGCGTTCTCCCCTTCACTTGCCCTTCGGATGGAAAAGTCAAAAACTCCACGGGGACAAGATAGTGCCATCAGCAAACACAGTCTGAGCTCTCCATGTACGCTTCAGGACACCCAGTCAATCCAGCAATGCAATTGTCTGAGCATCCCCAAGGGAGCCTAATAATTTGACTTGTGCCCTATGCTCTTCTTGTGAAAATAACTCATGCAAAGCTCTGTTTTTCATCAAACCTAACAGGAAATTTTCCAAGTCTTCAAAGAGATCTTGGTTCTGGTGGGAACTCTTGTTGAGAACAAGGGTTTAAGAACGAGACGTGCGATGTTAAGCTGCGTGTCCTAGCCAGGCTTTGTATCTGCTTGCTCTTTTACTTAGTATTTTATAATTGGAAATGGAAATCTGTTTTTCCCCGTTGCTGTACATCATGGTATGGCAACTGCATAACATTAGGAACAGCTGAACTAAAGGGACCTTTTGATCCCAGCTCATACATACAGACTTCATCTAAGCTGGAAAACCAGAGACAAACATGCTTGTCATATTATCCTAAGCTGTTCTGCTCCTCTTTTTCAGAAGAAAGCATACATTTGCTTCAGCCTTGTCTGCTCAAATTGTCCATCTTGCCTTTCATGCAAATTGTGGAAGAGGGATTCCCAATATGCTGATAATTTCATAATTTCATGGGATTTTTAAGCATCTGTAAATCACATACGCTATCTCTGAACAATGATAAAGAGCTTAGAGAAATTAAAATACAAATCTACTGGGCAATTTCAATATTGAACATTTGGCTTTGTGTAATTGATAACTTGGGGAATTCTAGAAATTAATGAAGGAAATATCATTTGCAGTCAGAAAAGATATAATGTTCACGATCCGAGATTGCCTAAGGATATAGTTCTGTGTCAGATTCATAGACGCTAGATCTGAGTGTTATTGTCGCAGAGACAGTGACCTAAAATAGGATAATTCTGATGAGATCGGGCCACACAGACAGAATTTGATGATCTTGAACTGAATAAAGTAGTTGTAAACCCAGCTTTTCATAAGGCTGTGAGCACACACAGATGTGATTTAAGATTCTCAAGCTTTTAAATTCAAAAAATTTTATAAACAGACTCAATGCTTAGCTTCACTGTATTAAAAAAGTCTTGATTTCAGATTCTGGTTTTGATCCATCAACCAAATGATATTAATCAAACTTAGTAGAATATTTTTTTTTCCACGATCAGGTTTTCAGCCCACTCTGTCTCTCTTAAAAACATACTGGAAGCCTGCAGGAGAAAAATATTTACCGATCCAAATTGACTCTTGACAGCAATATTTTACACCAGCTATACAGAACAGAAATACTAACTCTGTGCTGAATAACCTACTGTTCAAAACTATTCTGAATTGAACTGGGAAAATAAACCAGTAGGGAATTTTCTAACAATTGCTCTTCTACAAATGCAAAGATTAATGTCAGGCTTCAAATTATTTTTTGACTCATTCCTCTTTGAATTAATACCAAAGGCACTTGAGAACATCTCCTACAGCTACTTCTGTAATCTTCGCATAATTGAACTTCTCAAAGGAACAGTGAAAACTGTTCCCACAAACTAGAGATGATTATAAGAGTTGATTTAGAGAGACCTACCTTCTCCCTCGCTCTGTCCCTAAAAGCACTGCATGTAACTTTTGCCATAGAAAGACAGTCCTTAACAGAGGGGCAACAGTAGCCCAGTCAAATTTATGTTGTTTAAAGAGCTATTTTTTGAATCAGGTTCCTAAGTGCCTACACCCCCCATGCAGAGTACCTAAGCCCTCAAATCACTGTTACTCTTCATGCTCATCACCTGCCTGATGGCTCTTTTTTGCTGAGAATGCTGAAGAGGCACAAAGAACACAATGTACCTTGAGGTATAGAGCTGGTTACTTTGCCTCATTCCAAGGCAAGATATCATCACATGCTGAAATATAGTAGCCACCATTTCTATCAGAGACAACTCAGTAGCTGAACTGTAAAATATATAATCCAGAGAAAGAGACAGGTCATCAAGACTTTCTCAGAAGGATTTATTAGCAAAAATTCAGTGTGTCACTAGTGTGCCTAGCTGCCTCTTCTTTATGGCTTGTGGGCCAAATGAAAGCAGTCATTACAAATATTCCTGTCTTGTATTCTTAGGATATTTGGGTGCCTCAAATTTTAAATAATTTCTATGACAGCTACACCAGCATCTTTTTAGTCATGAAATTGCGAGATGGCATCTTGTAATACTGCAGGACAATTTCAGTTAGGTGTTGATCTGAGATTTAAGTTCATTGTACAGCTAATTATTATACATTCAACCATTAGTTTATCAAAATTTGCCTCTAATAGGTGTGTTCTGTATTTCTTAGAAGCATCAGTGTCTTGCTACTGTTCTTAATTGTGTTCTGTCCTGCCACCATCCAAGATCAGAAAAATAATTAAAACTGTACAGATTATCAATGAACCTGAGGTGTAGAGATCCACTTTGTGTGCATCAAAAGATGAAGGCAGCGACATGGAAAATTTAACCAAACTACTTGTTTAATTAGCTTATTGTTTGGAAGAAAGAGATGAAATACTGATGACATCGCTCATTCAGCTACTTCCTCCCCTTTTATTCTGGGCAAACAGAAAGACCTATATCTTCAAGAACAGAACAGATACCTAGAACAACATGTTCACTTACTCCTAGGACACAAATATTAAATTACTTATGTTAAAAAAAACTTATGTTCCTTATTGAACCTTAGTGACTGAAGTTCATTCTTTTAAAAATGCTGATCTTTCAGTTATAACTTCAAACAAAAACATCCCATCTCTAATTACAGAGAAAAGATTTAAACTAAGTCTTTATTAAAATCACAAAATGGTCAAAAAAGACTAAATTTTGGGAAGTGGGAAGTGGGAAGACCTAGTATCTTTTACTGTATCAGCTAATAGGTAAAAAAAAAAAGTTAAGGCTAGCAGTTAAGGCTTCAGATCTCCTAATTGTATCAGTAGGTCTGATACATAACCTTCACTTGAAATTTTGTGAATCCTCTATCTCTCTCAGACATAACTCAGCTAACACAGAATGTGAAACAATTCTGAGCAAAATTTCTGACTAGTGATTGTAATTACTGTCTGTGTAAGGGTCAGTCAACACATGCAACTTGAATCAATTTACAGGCTCCCATGATCCATATTGCGAATGAAGAATTGTAAATTTTCAGATATAATTTAGCTGCTATGAAATAGATATTAGAGGAGAAAAACAATCATTTTTTCAATGGTCAAAATAAGAGATTAATGTATGATATGAATACCTATTGTGTGGCTGATGGTAGAGACAAAATGCAAATGTTTCGGTAAAATGGTCTGGATAAGAAGAACAGGAACAAAGCACCATGTCCTAACCCATGACTCTTTGCAGTATGTCTTCTCTGGCTTCTTCTGGAAGACTTCTCAGGCATTGTACCCCTAGCATATTATTTCTCAACAGTCACATGTGGGATGACAATAAACTGTTTTTCCATTGGTTTTTCCATTTACCAGGTTTGTCTGTGAAGACATCACAGTGTAACAGCTATAGAGTTAGGCCAAGTGATCCAACACAAGGTCCAATATCTTATGTCTCAGGATGAACAACAGTGGATACTTAAGGGAAACATTGAAGAATCACAGTAAATGAACTATTTTTCTTATCATTGAACAGCAGATTAGGCACTCCACTCAATGAACTAGTAAAACATTGTGTTTAATAGTTCATGACTCCTTTGTAAGTTTGCCTAATCCTTTTTTGATCCCGTTTATGCTTTTGGTCTCTAAAACATCCTGATGCGATCAAGTTAATGTGCATTCAGCAAACATACTTTTGTTTAGCTACAGTAAAATTTGGCGGTATCCAGTGCTATCAAGAGCACTGTATTCCAGTAATCTAGTGGATGTCCCTATATTCAATGCAACTTCCCCATCAGAAAAATGGACAATGCACCAAAAAACATTCGCATTTGAAAAAGTAAGTGTAAAAACTCAAGGAAACTGGAAACTCTAAAAGTCTCCAGTGTTGGAGACTTTTATCTCTCCCCTTTTGTCCTGTGGCTTGATCATCCTCCACACAGCTATATACATGGCAGTATTAACATGAAAACTGTAAACTGCAGTTGATCTCATGTCACATTGAACATGGGAGTTTAACCCAATTTAGCTGTTGCCTGAAGTACTATTCATTGCATCAGTTCAAATTTCACCCAAGATGAAAAACTGCACCACTTCTGCTGCTATTCCCCATTCAATTGCGATTTTTTGTGATCATTTAACTTCATAGTTTAGGGCAAAGGTTGCAATTAATACAAAAGCAAATCCATCCCCTGATGCCAAGGAAAGAGTAAATTTATGCATAAGAGTGGACTGGGACAAATGAGAATAAGCTTATTCAGTAAAAATCCGTAACAGATTTCGCAAGAGTTCAGGTGACACCAGGAGCCTACCATATTACTTTGCACATTCTTCAGTGTTTTACTGGATCAAGCAAGATTACTTAACACCTTGTTGAGTTAATTTTTAAGTAGCACTATTGGGAGAACTCAAGTAGATGCCTCAATGCTTTGCTACCATGATTATAAGCTGTAGTACGTGTCTAAGTGGTTTTCTGTGATATTTTTGTTTTGTTTTCCATATTGCACCTTCTGCCTGTAAGATTAGTTATTAGCAGTTGCCTGCTTTCTAAATACATCAAGGACTTGAACAGTTTTTGGAAGTATTCCTGAATATCCAGAAATAAAAAGTTTGCTACTGACTGCTCTTTCTTATTTTGACTCAGCATATACATGTTTATATAATGCAAAATCTGATCTTTTTTTGCTCACTTTTTTTGGATATCTTCGTTGGCTGCTTTAGGTTACAACCACCTCATCGCATCGGGAGCAAAATGATCGGGAAGACAGCAACAGAGCCGGTTACCATCTTTCACTATCGTGTTTGCCTTTTCTGCTAACTTGGTAAATTATATGTTCAATGATATTTACACCATATAAAAATGTACAGTTTCTTACTTATTACATAGATTTAATTTTGTTCTAGAAATGTCATAAACTGATAGAAAAATCTTCTGTTTTGAGACTACATATCAGTTCAGTTAGACCTTTTGGGCTTCTCAGGTTGCAAAACTAAATTGGGATAAAACATATAAGGTTGCTATTTGCATTAAAATAAGATTTGCCATGGAGACTAGAAGCAGAGAATTTCCCTCCTTCCCTCCCAGCCATCCAATTGTCAGTTCCTGTGGCAAAAATAGGATGTGGGATAACATCAAAATTTCAGCAAATAACACTTATGAACAGTTAACATTTTTATGTAACAGCTAACTCATAAACAATTAACAGTTAAGTTAGCTTTCTTTAAGTCATCACGTCCTGGAAAGTTTGAACATGCTGAGACTGTATGGCTTGTGGCTATCGGCACTTCCAGTGCGCAAGTGGAGAACTGAGGGATGCCCCTTCCCTCTTCCTTTTCAGTATAATGAAGCTGTTGGTTTGGTCTTGATTGTGTTTCCCTTTGAAAATTTTAGAGTGTTTTCAAGAAACGGAGGGCTTGGCTTTCTTCATATCTGATCTCAATTGCCTGACCATGTTTTATTGGCTGTAAAACCCTAATAGTCTAATAAAAAATATTTTATTTTCCTTTTATCTGTTTGAATAAAGGTGTCTCAGCACAGAACACTATAGTCTTTTTGGTCCTGTATCTATGTTCTCACTTCTACATAAAATCCTTAACATTTCAACTTGTTCTTCAAGACTGTTTTCTTCATTATTTTCCCTTTCTTGCCTACTTTACCTATCAGGAGGCAAGAGTGGATCTGCCAGATGGTCTTTGCCAAGTAAAAGACGGGGATGATGTTCCTGTTCCTTTCCATTTCACAGTCTCTCGTATTTATTGTTTATTGAGAAAATACACTAGTCAGCTCCCATCGTTAAACAACACAAACAGATCTGTTCCCCAGAAAAAGACTGCAGTTGCTGAAATCCAGTATCTTTGACTACTTTAGATCAAAGGCAATCAGTTTCTATTGTATATGTTGGCTCCAAAATAAAGACTTTCAAAAACTGTAAAAATAACAAGCAAAAAGCCCCAAACGAACGAACAGACCCTCGTCCCCCCCCATCAAACCAACCTAATAACATTCAACTTTTTAGGAGAAGCAGTTTCTAAATGCAGTACTCTGGTGTTACAGAGAATTTGAATAACCACGTTAATATGCATGCTCTTTGGCAGTACTGCTGCCCATGAATATGACAACTGTCAGAGCCTGGAAAGTCACTCACTCACTACTGTCACAAATCTGCCTGAAAACAAAGCCACCATATGTTTATGCAAAGAGATGAGTTACTCTCTTGGCTCAAGTGCATTAAGATGAAATATAGAGCATTCATCAAAAAACTATAACATAATGCTTGGCTCTCTCCCTTCTTCCCCTATTAAATTAACTTTTTTTTTTAAAAAAAAGATTAATATTTTCATCCGTTTTGCAGCATGTCATAAAATATGGAGTAGTGCGTACTTCTAGGGAAACAAAGATCATGGGTCATGGCATGCAACAATTATTCAAAAGACAACAAGAAAATCCAGATAGTGCATGATTCAGAGTGCTCTGTAACAGCTGGAATTCACGTCTGCAAACACAATGACTGAGCTCCCTTTTAGATGGAATTTAGGTGCCCTATTGACTTTTTATTTAAGCAAACATTTGAGCCACTTCAATTCAGCAACTTGAGGCTTACCAAAAGGAAGCACAAAAACAAGGCAGTTGGAGAAAAACCTCATCTGATTTTTATTATTGTTATTTATGAAAAATTACTTTCCATTGCCTTCTTTGCTTAAATGATCATAAACGTGTATATATGTTCAAAACAGGCTTGCATTGCTTTGTTGCAGCTACTTGTTTCCATCAATCCACAGGAACTAACACGATAATAATACGCTGTCGAAAATGATTTATGATATTACTCTGCTTATGTAAATGCCTAACTTTCAAATGTGAATCAAACTATTGTGGTAATGTGTCAAACAACTTGCAAACTATTTAAACAGCTGACTACACCTGTTTCCACTTTATGAATGCTTTCAAGTTTGGGCTGCTTTGATTCAAAGCAATATGTTTAGGTTAGAGCATTACTATTCAATATGAAAATTAAAATTGCCTTCTCCTGAGTATAACAATGTGATGAGGTCTAACAGCACACAGATCTATTAAGATGCGGAGGCTCAACTGTCTCGGACTGACTGGGTGGTTCTCGTCAGAGGCAGTGAAAGCTGTGCGGCTCGCGCCGAGCGCCCGGCTTCCAGAAGCACCCTCCTGCATATGTGCAAAATAAGCACCAGATTAAGACGCATCTGTGGGCCCAATTTGGCAGGCAGCTAGCAGCTAGCTTGAAACCTTACAGCGTTAAAATAGGAATGAAGACTAAGTCCCAGCTCACGCTTTATCTCTAGCTGAATTGTGTTGATAATGGAGGCTAATGCCCAACATGGGCGGCAATAATTCAGTGTTACTATAGATGAGAGAGGGAAGGAGGGAGAAGCGGATGGCAGGCTATACAAATCACTACCATGGCCTTGGCTACTGCCATATCCCTCCTCTCACTAAATCAGCCCGGGACTTCAGGAGCGCGCAGCCATGACCGTCTGGGTAACCACTCGCATGACAGCCCCTGGGAGTGCTTGTCTCTTGTGTGGAGAAGGGGCATAACCCCCATGGAAAGCCCCATGCAGGTAGGTGCCTGCTGCCGTAGCTAACGCTGGAAGTCATCCACGTAGGTGCTAGAGCTTGAAAAATGAGCATGCAAACATCCACAACTATATACTTGGAAGACGAAACTCAAGGTAAATTGCATTGCTACACATAACCTTAGGCTCAGACTCAGTGATGACAAACAAATAGGAGGGATTTAGCCCTGACTGTGACAACCTCCTCATCCATGCTGTTGCTGCATTCAGCTCTGCAAGGTCCTGTATGCCTCTCCATTTTGCACGCATGTAGAGGCAGTTTTTCAAATCTAACTATTCGATCATGCTAAATCCTGAAGATGTAAGCAGAGCAGACTGGACACAAAATAAAAAGAGAGGTGAAATACCTGTTAAGTAGACAAGTTGTGGCAACCGCCACATCACCCATCACCTCGGCTACTAGTGCTATGTCCAACGTCGGTTATTTGAAAGCTACAGTTTCTGGAGTGCAAGGATAAAAATAAGGCTTTTAAAAAATACTGTGTTTTCAGCTTTCATGCTCAGGGACATTGACCAAATGCAGTCCAAAAGACGCAGTAGAAGGCAAGAAAATAAGTATCAACATTTTCTGGTACATCAAATAATCTAATGTTTAAATCTCGTTTATGATTTTGAAATACTTCACTGGCAAATGCTGGAGTCACTTATGGAAGCTACATCAGTTATTTTCCAGTTAGGCTGGGCCAGATGAATATATTTCCCTTGCAGAACAATCAGAAATCTGTAGCTTAATTCTATATTCCACCTAAGCGGTTTTAATTAGACAATACCTTCCTCGAGGCAAGTTAGGCACAGCAAGATCCATGAAGCAAGTGAAGAACACCACAAGAAAATTCTATGTGCAAGGAAAAAAATGACTATATAATATACAAAATGGATAAACGCTCCATTTTGATTCATGTTTAATTATTTCAACTTTTTCTGGATTATTATATTGTTGCTTCTTGTTTGGTAAATACTGGGTAATTGTTGGGCTAAAATTGGTACCCTGCCTTTGGCGGAAACTTACTGTATTACACTACACTAGTTTAAAAGAAAACAATAAAAAAATATAAAACTTTGTTGGGCCACTCTGCTTCCCATCAAAGTTTAAAATTACTAATTTCTTTTTTTCCCTGCTGGGCTCAGTCCACAGTTATTGAGTATTTAGTCATTAAACTGCAGTATCTTCTCCCTTGTGGGAATCTGGAGACATTATCCGTTTTTCTTTCAGCTGCCACTTGGGTTCAAACTCATTCACTGAACAGCCACTAGACAGTTCAAGCCTCCCGTACTTACCCCAAGCAGTTTACAACATTGAACACAACAGCTACAACACAGGCCAAAGCATCCGATCTCCCGCAGAACACACAAGGCAGGAAACGTAGCTCAGAATGACCAGTCTCCTCGGTCTGGCTAGCAAACCCTCCTTAGCAGCTGAGCCCAGAATTTATATAAGAAAGGGGAGTGACAAATCCAAACATCTGACTAAACTAGCTTTAGTGGGCCAAATGTATATATTTCTTCCAAACTTATTTCTTGAAGATTGCCTCTAGGGGTCAAGTGGTTCCAAGAGAAACATTCAGAATAAGGCAAAGGATTTCCACATAAACATGGTCATTGCAAACATGCACTTATTTTCCATAATAGTTTGGAATTTCGTCTCCTGGCCTATTTGTAAGCCCCATGACTCTGAATGACCTCATTCCTCTCTCACTATCTCTTGGGAGAAATTCTCCCTCATTACACAGGGTCTCCAAATTCCATTGAATTTTAAGAGCCTACAGGACTGAAAATGATCCCTCTGTAATCCCACCCCTTCTGAATACAAGGCATACCACTTCATACAGCAGTATGAAGTATTTCTGCTCCCAGTCCATAAACTTATGATTGAATTAGAAGTTGTTCTCCTTCCTCTGCTCCCCCACGGGACACCCAGACTGGGTCTAGATACTCCAAACATGTACATTTCACCACTGCTCATTCATTACAAGGGTGATTTTTTTACTGCTGTAAGGGGAGCTCCTTTCAATGTATGCCCTTTGTTTCCAGCCTTGCTTCAGACAGCTGAGGTAAGCACTGGTGAGGACGCAGCACTGACTGTATGACTGTACTCCACAAGTGGGCTTTTTAGGTGTCATGGTCATATAGGTAGATAGGGCTTCTACTGGTCCTGTACGAGAAGAAAAACTTCAGCTCTCTACTACCATAATGAAACAAGTATAGCAGAACTGGTCCTTATTTAATTGATGTAACTGAGAGAAAATTATGATCTATAACAACTAGCATAACCATATATATGATGTACATAAAGCTTAGTGAAATAAATAGTGGGAATTCTTTTTTTAATCGTAATTCAGTCCCAAATTCAAAGAGTTGAAAAAGAAAAAAGGAAAAGTCATGGGGTTGATGTAGCATTAGGCTGACAAACACATCCAAAGTCAGCCCCCAAGTCCTCTATTAACATACATGTTCTAAGGAGGAAAAGTTAATGTTCCCCTAAAGCTGGAATTTAAGTGGCTTTAGTTTTTAACACAGAACCCTTTAAATGGTAAACTAGGTAGATTATTACTATTATTATTATATTACAAATATCTGCCTGTCATCCTTCCTTTCTTCTTCACAGTGAGACCTGAGCAGCTGTGATTAGTGGAAGGAATAGTGTACTTCAATATAAAATTAATTGCTTCTACCTACATTGTTCTCTGCAAGCTTATAGCTCATTTGCTCCTGGGTCCTGCACCACCTGCTCCCTCTTGTACCTAATTTTCCCTCCTGCATAGCCTGGAAGGCAGAACACAAAAGGGAATCAGAGCCTAGGACTTTGCTTGAGAGGCATTAAGCAGGTTCTAACAGATCTAGGAGGGTATGGAAACGTGTTATTGCAGAGGTCTTCACAAAGATAACAGGAAATATCTGTTGTAAAGTGAACATACTTCAGTGCCTAGCTTCACTCTAAATCAAAATCTAACAATCCTTTCTCATAAATCATCATACTATAGACAGCTGGAAGAAGTGTAGAGTGGTAAATGAATTTCTTGGAAAAAAAAAAAGCGTGCTTTGAAAATTCCTTCTGTCGTACCAATGCCTATATGTGTGGGTTCATATTTCAGGTATAAATCATATATTCACACACAACAAACACACCCACTTGATATTTCCTTTCAGAGTCCAAAAGATTGGTTGTCTGTTCTTTAAAATTCCCCCCCTTCATACTTCTGTGGAAAAGAATGGGCTTATAAACACTTGTCAAAACTGATTAGAACCGAGTGGGAGCATTTTAACACTTTGAGTAAGGTAGGAACGTCCCTTTATATGTAGAAGTCAATGTTGTATTCAGAGAAGTATATCCACCCACCTGCAGTCAATGCTTCATTTGTTCTGTTGCATCCTCATTTTAATGTGGAGCTCTGACTGAACACAGAAGCAATTTATTCACCATTCGCTTGCTATTCATTGAATTAAGCTCACTATTTGTAAAGTTATTAAACATCTCACGTAACCGGCAATTGAATACCACATTGAAAACTATTAAAGTTAAGTTTCAAAAGTAAAATATACTCTGGTATTTTCAAATAATATTATCCTATTTATTTACCATTTTATGAAGACTTCTCCATTTGCATTATATAGCTCTTGTTAATCATGAAGAACATAAAACTCAGTGACACCTAATTTTTTCTCAATATATGCAGTATAAGAGTACTATATTTGACTCAAGTAGCTGTCAAACTATCCTACCTGGAAGCATCCAGCATCCCTCTTATTTGACATATTCAGACAAATATACTATTTGAAGGACAAAGAAACAATAACATTTAAATTGAAAGAATAGAATGTGTGAAATAAAATAATTTTAAATAAAATATGAGCTTACAGACAAGTTCACTGGATTTCCTCTTCAATTTTTTTTGTTTTGCTTGTTTGTTTTTTGTTTTGTTTAAGAGTACTTATTTGAAACATCAACACAAAAGGTCCCTGGAGCATAGGGCTCACCACCCACCACCTGATCAAATGTCAATTAAATGCTTCGCAGTGGTCAAATCCACGTCCACTTGTTTCTAACAATGGCACAACTATGGTCTTTGCAATTCAATATTTTTAGATGTTACTGGGAAGTATTCCAACATCCTACTGTGTGAAACAATACCTGCAATGCCTTATGAAAGAGAGGAAAACCATCCTCCAAATAGGGCTAAGCAGGTGTGTTGCTCTTGCAGAAGACTATTTCTGGTCATAACACCAAGATATTGGTCGGCTCTATGGCCCTAACTCGCTTGGGAGAGAGGAGTGGTAGTTGACAGGAATGACACCAGGGCTGATAATAGCAGCATTACTTTCAGTCTGAGATCCAAAATTTCAATTGCAGGGGAGGATTGCTAAACACAGCCAAAAGTGGAAGTGAAATGGACTTATTGGAGTGAGTCCAGCAAAGGACTGCGAAGATAATTAAAGGACATGGAAGACCTGACATACAAGGAGAGGTTGAGACAGCTGGGACCATTAAGCTCTGAAAATACTCTGTGGGATCTTAACAGTGTGCATAAGTGTCTGACACAAGGGTGAAAAAAAAAAAATATGGAGCTAGACCCTTTTCAATGGTGCCCAGTGAAACTACAAGAGGCAGAGGGCACAAGTTGCAATACAACAAATCATATAAGAAAAACCTGTGGGTTTTTTTTTTTTGTTGGGTTTTTTTGTTTTCTTGTTGGGTTTTGGGTTTTTTTTTTTTTTGACAGTTACTGGACACTGCCACAGGCTGCCCAGAAAGACTGTGAAATGTCCATCCTTGGAAATACCTAAAACCTAAGCATAGCCCTGAGCAACCTGCTCCAGCTCATCCTGCTTTGAGTGGAAGGTTGAGCTCAAACATCTCCAGAGGTCCTTTTCCACCTCCACAATTTTGCGATTCTGTGAACTACCCTCTAACACAAATGTGTTCAAAATTTTCTCCCATTACTAATCCTGCTGTACCTCTTCCACATATAAATGAAAGCTTCATGCACTGAATCAATCAACTTTTCCTCAGTGCTGCACTCAAAACCAACCCTAACAAAAACCCATTTGTGGAGATATATTTATGTCAGCCCAGTATTTAAGATGGATGTGTTAAAGCTGAGAAACTTCCTTTCATGGTAAGTAATATCATGAAGTGGTAAGAAAACCCAGCAAAAAGGGAAAATGTGCAAAAGAGTGATTGTACCTATTTTTGACCTGCTTCAATAAGAAATGTTTTTCTCACCAGCTTCCACTGCAGAGGGCTTTTTCCTCTTTAAATCAGTCTCATGCCAGTGCAGCTATCCTATCTATTTAAACAGAGGGGTTTTTTAGCTCCCACCGTACATTAATGACAATACCAAGTTAGATGCCCTGACTTCTTACGTGGTCCAGTGAAAAAAGCCAAACAAAAAGCCTTACGGAAAAATGCACAACTGTACTTCCACAAATGGTTCCAATTATGTTTTAAAAGTACTGACTTTGCATATCTCCATGATTTTTCTTCTCTTTTTCCTTCTTCCTCTTAACTCTTTGACCTTTTCCCCATCATCTCTTCCAGCCTATTTTTATTTATACTCTTGCATTAAAAAAACTAAGGGGAAAAGTAAAGATTACCTGGGGAGAAAAAAATAGAGACAATAATAAAATGTATAAAAAGCAGGAAAAAATCTCTCTGCAATCTAAATAATTTTAAAATTGAAATGTTATTAGATTTCAAAAATTATTCTTCCTCTCTGGAAGATAACACATTACATTGTGCAATTCTGCCCACTCTGGGCACATCCATGCCAAAATATGGGCTGGCAGGTTTCTTCATTAGGAAACACAATCCTGCCTACACTTATTGAAACTCTGAAAGCTGCATTTCAGCTGGAGAACAGAAACAGGAAAAAAATCAAAGTTATCAAGATAAAAAAAAATCCTTGTAGCTACACAAGCTGACATGTTTTTTCCATTTATTTAATCTTAAAACACATGCTACAAAAACTTAAGGTCAGATGAGGAATTCTGAAGCTTAATAAGCACAAAAGCACTTGCAGCTCTTGCCTCATATTATTTGCCCAAGACAGACTACAAATACACATTACACCTTCATATAGCTCAGCAGTCCTAAGATTTCTAGATTAGGTTTCTCCTTTTTTCATAACACTCTGCCCACCTTCCCAAACACACGTTTCCTCTGTTGGCTGTCCCAGACCACTAGTTTCCTCTTTCCCATCTGGTCTCCTCAGATGTCTTTTTCCTGCAAGTGCTATTAGGACTATCTATCTCCTCATTATCACTGGTTGCTAAATTTCCCACTTACACAAAGGTCACTTCCCAGCAGCCTGACCCCATGGCTCCAACACCCAGTGAAGAAGGAGAAAAGGCTCAATAATAGAACTGAGGTACCAATGACAAAATAACCTTTGGTTTGAGGCAGCTTATCATTATACAAGAGGGGAAGGAGGCCGTGATCAGCTAGGCACCTACTGGGTGTTGCACACTGTGCCATACTGCAGCCTCTGGTAGCCTTAAAAAAACCTCCCAAATCTTTATGCGGCTTCTGCAAATAGAGCACTTTTGGCCAGGGGGATGCAAAGGCTAGATTGAATTTTCCCGTGATTTCTTGTGAATCCTTCTCCTCTCCCAGCGTGACACTCCATTCTCAAAAATATCTTGCAGGGCCCCAAGCTTTCTTTAGAACAATTATCAGAAACAAAGGCTTCATATCAAATAAGAACTGAGCTGAACCTCTTCGTGAGTAAGAGGGACCTCTTGCACGGATGACTTGCGTAAGACGGGTGACGTCTTTGCAGCAAGGCACTGCCGCTGAATGCCGGCAACCAGCTGGTACCAGCAGCACTGGACGGACAAGAGTGCCTGGGGCAAGTAGAGCCAGGACAAGGGGCTGGGGGGGTCAGAACGTAAGAACTCAGGTCTTCAAAAAGTGCAGTGCTGCAGCCAGGCAATGTCTTTGCCCAGGGGCATTCTGCCTTCACCCATTCCTTGAAGTTTTCTCTTCCCTTTGGCAAAAGTTTTAATTACTTTACTGCCAGGCACACGTGGCTACGCCACTTTCTGTGGTCTTCCTTTTGTAGCTGAGGCTACATGAACTCCTTTGGGTTCCCTTTGGAGTCATATGTGCTTGGCTTTACAGTATTCAAAATCCAATAAACCACAGTGAGTCTTTCTTACTCAGGTTATGCTCAAATGCTCAAGCACAACCCCTGTTGCGTCTTTCCCTTGTTCCTTTCCAATTATCTACTTATTGAAATAAAATATAAATAAAAAGAGTGCTGCATATCCTTTTAAGACAACACAAGTTATGTACAGCCAGTTTTTCTTTATGATAAAACAAACCAAGATTTTCTTAGTATTGTCAAAATTAGGAAAAATATTTTTTGAGATGTTATAAATAACTCATTCTGGCAGAGTGTAAAATTGCTTCCTCAACATTTATTTGAGCAAGAATCTGTTTTCAATGGAGCCACAGCTTCATATGGCTAATTCACATAGCCTGAGCAATATCATGGAAGACAGACATATTTTATCCTTTGTGGGTTTTTTTCTTTTTTTTTTTTTTATTTTTAATAATAATAATACTACTAATAAAAAAAGCTTTGTTTTAAGACCTGGCCATGAACCAAACTGTATCATGTTCAAAGTTTGTGGGAAAAAAATCATGAATACACACAATCCAGGCACAGAATATCTTTCATTCATTTAAGCTTTAAATTTTGTCATGTACATTTAGGAAAGGCGGAAAGGACCTCAGATAATAAACATAAGAAAGAACAGCAATTTTCTAAGTTTTTAGCCAACAGGTTGAGGCTTTCTTAATTAGGATCATCCCTTTGCATGCCATTTATTGACTCCATAAGGGATAAAATTAAGTTGAATATGCTGCATGATTTCTCCACAAGTTCAGCCTTTCTCATGCCTCAGTAAAGCATTCACTTTAGCTAGATCTGTATATGCAGCACTAAAGCTCTTCCACATGTTGTTCTTCATTTCTAGAGGTGCCAATTGCCCTGGGTCCCTGACTTTTTCCTTTCTGCTTCACATAGCTGAACTACAAACACATTTATTTTCTCCTGTTGCCAAAACTATCAGGAGTAAAGTTTTAAACCCTGAACTATCAGCTGTACATAAGCAAATGCTTGATTTTAAGCACTTGAGGAGTCACAGTGAATCAATGGGACTTGTCACATACTAAAGCACCAGTTGCAGCTTTGTGCAACCATAGGGCTTTCCGCTTAGGATTTCTTATCTGGTGTACCTATCTATTCAGAGGTGTTCAGGTACTAAACAGCATTAATCCCATGGACTTCAGTAGGCTTTAGTTTACAGATTTGTGAGCCTTAAGAGCCATGTACCAAATCCTGATGTTTGAAAAGGGGTAATGGTTCTAAACTAGGAGAGTGTAGATTCAAACTAGATACAAGGTAAACATTTTTACAATGAGGGGGGTGAAACACTGGAACGAGTTGACCAGAGAGGTGGTAGATGCCCCATTCCTGGAAAAGTTTAAGGGAAGGTTGGACGAGGCTCTGAGCAACCTGACCTAGTTGAAGATACCCTGCTTATTACAGGGGGGTTGGACTAGATGACCTTGAAAGGTCCCTTCCAACCCAAACTATTTTATGATTCTATAAAATATTCTATCCCATTGAAAGATATATATCCTTTCCTCCAAAGTTTTTCTTTGCTGGGATGGAGATGCAGCTGGACACAGAAAATCTATTCCTGATATAAGACCTCAGACAACAGCTAACTTTGGCCAAACAATGTGTATTTATGAATTTTACTATGTTAGAGCTAATTTTCACTTATGAGTGGTACATGTAAAAAAATTGTCACCAAAGAAATATACGTCTGTCAGTCCGGACATATGTACATCATCTAAGCCACTGACGCGTGATAACCAAAAATAACTGCAGTAATATACAAGAGATTTTGACTCAAAGGTGAACTGCTCTGCTTTTCAGGGACTATCAGAGGCATATTTCTGTCCTTCCTGCAAGGAAATGTAGCACTTCAGTGGTGTAAACCATGCATCCGATTTTGGCTAGAAACTTCGGCAGTGTTCCAAAGAAGCTTTGCTTAGTTCTTACCTAAACTGATGTACTAAAAGAGTGTCCTTTGACATAGATGTCCTCACTCTTTGACCTACTCCTTTGTACTTGCTCACACCCACTCCTCTCCTCTGTTATGACTTCTTGCTGTTAAGGCTCCACACCCTTGTTCTTGACAAACACTGGGAAGGAATCTCCTCCCTGGTGCAAGGCAGGCCACCAGAAGAAGCAGGTGGCAGTTGGGAGCAGAGGATAAGAGAAACCCCGAAGAGAAAGCTGTTTGGGAAGTAATGAGTACAAGAGCTAATTTATATTTTAATGATTAAAGAGAGATTAAAGCCAACAGAATCGTGATTTTAACTCTGCAGCTGGTGGATTTCTTTGTCTTCTGGTCAATGAAGCTGAATTATCAGACTGAGGGAACTTCAAAAGTGTTAAAAGATGTTATAATAGTAATAAGGGGAGGTCTATAATTATAGAGAGATTATTGCATATAATGTATAAGTGGATTGCATTTAAAGAGCCTCATCAAACCAATTTCCACTGCAACTCATTGAAGCCACAGATGAGGACTTCAGGTGGGAGGATAAGCTAGAGGGATGGATGAACACTTAAGGAACAAATTCGTCGTTTTCATGCTAATGTCCTTGTGCAGTTTAGAAGAAGGGGAGAGAAATGGTCTTTGTAGAACACTGTGATAGCAATACAGGATCGCAGGGGAGGAGAAATCTCCTCTGATGTAGCAATGAACTGCTTCAAATGAACACTTAACAAAGTTGTTCATGAGACAGCAGCAGCTGTAAGGCTTCTGCAATCCCAGCACATTTTATTATGATTGTTAAATAAGAAAAGTCAGTATCTGTCTGGTATAACCAGAATGACAAAGATTCATCAGGGATTGCAATATTTTGATGTTACTCTCTTTTCATCCTTCTCTTGTTAGACAGCAAGAACAAGCTATATTCTCAAGGGACTGTTCAAAAAGACTTGTCTTTCCTCATGAGAAATGGCTAGTTGAACTCCCTAGAATATCAAAAAGTGTTATTTAAGTTTACATTTTATATAAGAATATGAAAGAAGTGCTCTCCCAAACAGCCTTTCAATTCTGTTTTGGACATCTTTCACCATTGTGACTCCTCTTGGCTTATCATCTTCATTTGTTTCCTGCCTCAGCAGAACCGCTCTGCCCGGCAAAGGCAGAAAGGCAGGCACAGTCTTCAATCCTGGTCTAAATTGCTGGACAGAATTAATAGCCACTGCATAAAAGACCAAATATTACTCCTTCTCTCCTCTGTTGTATCATGTACAGGAAGGGAAGGAGAACAGAAGACTTAAATACCTTGACATCCTCCCTCCCTGCTTTTCAGGGCATGCTAGCCTTCTCTCCTGTTCCTTGGACACAGTATTACACCTGGGGCAAATGCTTCAGATTTCCTGTCAACAGAAGGCAGCACTGTAGCTCATGACACCCCTTTTTTGCTGCAGTGCAGTGGATTGTTCCGAGGACAGAGATACACAAGTCATAGAGGTAACTCCAAAGCAAGAGTGGTGCTTATCCACCCCATCACAGGACCCTCATTCGTTTTGAGGCTGCATCCAGAGAACAACATTTCTGTTTAAGGCCTGGATTATAATTTAAGTAAGCAAACTTCTGCTGACTTCGGATCATTTCCAGTAAAAGCTGATATCTAACTTTCAAGCTCCTATGAAACGCATAGGGGGAAGCAGGTGCCATAAACTACAATCTAAAGCAACCATATTAAGAAAAGAGTTGTCTTTTACTGTACCAGTTCTTGATGCTACAGTTTACTCTCTCCGTGACTTCAGACACCAGGACTGCAGTAAAACAATGGACTCCTTTTATGATCCTATTGAACCTGGATTAGGATCCTATTGAAGCTAAATTCTTGTTGTTGTACACAGTCTTTAATTATAGTAGAGGTGAGTTCAATCTTTAATTATGAGTAAACTATGACTAATCAGGCTACATAACACGTCTGGGGCTGCACAAGATTTTTATACATTCAGAAAGTGCTTTTCTAATGTCAAAGGCCTCAACCCCATTCAGCAATTAAGCTAGACAATGTCTATCATCACCATTCAGAATTGCCCTTACTTAAGTGTTTTTTGACCTGGAGTTATGTGCATTCCTGTAAAAAAATTAAACCACTGGGGTAAATTCTGCTATTAGCCTTAGTCAAAAAATTAGTTAACTACGTATTCTGTCATATAGAAATTAAACAGTGGGAATGTGACTCTTCTTTTGCACATGAAGTAGCATATGTTCCTTCCCATCATGACAAATTAGTTTACCTTTATGTTCTGTACACAAGAGATTTAGCACACCTCCCTGTCTAGATTCCAAGATTTTTCTTCCGTCTCTTACACAGAGAAGCACTGGTCGTTGTCTTGAGAAAGATTACATAACTTCAACAAGGGTCCAAATTCTTAGCTGCCATAAACTGATGTTACATCAAGATTGATCAAACAGCACAGATTTACTGCATCACAACCATTCAGACATAGGACTCAATCCCATTCATCAGTGTTTCATATCTTGCATCATCATTTGACACCCACTTCTAGCAACAAAACACAAAGATTAATTGAGCCCTCTGGGTTTTTTTGCTACTAGAAGGTGCACTACTTAACAATGTAATTAATCTTTTCTACGGGTTGTTTTTTCAAACTAAAAAAGGAGTTGTCATAGCATCAATTTGCATTGATTTTTTCCTTCCAGTTCTGTCCTTTGTGCATATTTGCTAGTATATACTTAACAATTCTTCTCATTAATTTCTTCCATGCTTTTGTTAGTTTGCTGCCTAAAGTCAAGCGTCAAATAGATAGCTGTATTGAGACGGTCAGTTTAGTGGAGTGAAAGATGTATTTCATAGGTTTTTAGTGAGGAACTGACTATTGCACAGTAAAGTAATCATATGGCATCTGACATGATGGATCTGACTTTTGGCAAAATGTTCTTAAAGACCACAAAGATAGCCTGAACACTGAAAAATCCAAATATAATCACATTAATTTAAATATCTGCAGACCTCGCTTTTCATCAAGGATCATAAGAAATTGCCAGTTATAAAAAATATTTCAGCCATTTCACTTGGCAGGGAGTGGGGGCAAAACATATGACTGCTACAATCCCAAACAGTTCTTTCAACCACTCCTAACTTATCAGGCAAAAGCACAGGTAAAATAAGAATTGAACACAATGGAAATCAGTTTGGATTTACTTTTGTTACCTTTTGATATTTTAGGCTGCTTTTGCAGCCTCGTTTCCCCCTCTCCCTTCTGTTTCTCCCATTCAAAGACCAATTTCAAATTCCACTCAAATGGAGAAAACAATCCAAACCCAGCTCCATCATCTAAAAGTTTTGAGGGTCACATTCTCTTGTATATTACCAGGTTTATCCTATTTGCATTGAGCTTCACACATAAACCTCTCTCAGCAAGTGATACTCATGCTTTCACTTTTATGTATGCTAATACTTCTATTAAACTCACAGTAATGCTGATCACAGGTACAGAATTAAGCCCATGCTTAAGTATTTGCAGCAGCTGGGCCTTAGAGCAAATTTTTCCCCTGAGGTATTTAGGCATCTTTGTTCCTTAATCATTTTTGGCAGCACACAAGTAGATGCAGATTTGCATATATTTACCAAAAGCATACCGCGGCCTGCAGCTACTGTAACTTTACTTGTAGAAAAGGTATATGATTTTTTTCAACGTCGCAAAGCATCTCAGCTACCAAGTGCCTTTGTGTATTTAACAAAAGCTAAGCTTGGCTGAAGTGCAGAGGGAAAGATCTGCACTGTCTCACTTGACACATGTACTGATGTATTTCCAATCAAAGCTATCTATAATACCAGCTTAATCAGTTAGTCTCCAGTCTTGGCGAATAACTTATTAAAGAGAAGCACAAAAGAGAAGGAAGCTCAATAGTATTTTCAAGGATACATAAATAAAGCTGCTTTGTCATGGTAAATTCTGTGTAACTGGGAAAATGTTATAAAACCTGACATTGATCTAGAAGCTTGGTACCTCAGGGCATAGAAAGGGGAAAAGCCATTTAATCACTGACACTGTCTGTCTCCATGATGTGGTAAGAAGCTCCTGCCAGTAGTTGTGACCCATTGGGTGACCCTAAGTCAAAGTGAATGAGCTCTGTACTCTGAGGGAGCGTAGCTGAGTGATAATGAATCTGGTTTGATGGGAGATGGGAAAGAAAACCCAACAAGACTTAATCTGCATTCAAATGCAAAAATACTCATTATCTACCTATCTTACCCTACCCTGTGATTACAAACATTTCTGGGGAAAAAAAAAAAAAGTAATTGAGTTTCTGTTTGGAATAACAGTCTTCCAAGGAAAGCCCTTTGCAGACTACCTATGCTGGAAGATGACTTTATGCTAACAGTAAATTCATTGTAACATTTACTGAACGTTTACATACACAATATCTTCACTTTTCAGATACTATTGGTTTCCCAGGCACCTTCAAAACTTTGACAGAAGAGAAGCTTTGACATATTACACATCCTGATTGATTTTTCTCTTATCCTCGAAACTTCCTGAGTAGTTGCCAAGGTCTCAGTTTCTACTGTTGGAAACAACAGATAATTAAAAATTACTTTTACTATGGAATTTTAAAATCATTCCAGATTAATAATGTTCAGAGGGTTTTACTTTTTTAGTTTATTTAATTTTATATTTATGTATTTCTGACCATTATCATACTGTTTGGTTAGTATGTTGCTTCCATTACCTCAAATGCTTTGTAAAGCAAAAGCGATAGTGCCATTAAATTCTGGTGACTAGCCACAGAAAGAATAATAACTGGGAAACTTGGAGGTATCTAGAAGCGGAATGACTTCTTGTTCAAAGACAAAGAATCGATGAAGCAATCCACTATTTGATGTAAAGAGCTATCAATCTGAAGATGACTGTATTGAGTGTGAGGTTTGGGGATCTTTTTGTTTGTTTTGGGGTTTTTTTTGTTGGTTTTTTGGGGTAAAAGCACACCTCCCAAGTAACCTTGTTCACCAAAAATCACGTTGTTTAACCAGAAGAGTTGTGATCCTACTCTAAACGAGTGGTCAAATAAAGACTAGATAATAAGGGCTAATGCAACTCTTACATGTCTAGAAAAGCACAGAGAAGCAAGGACATCATCTGGCCTCTACACACAGTATCAAGTCTTTACAAAAGCACTGCATACAGTGCTGTCAGCTGCAGGTCAAGAAAAATACAGGTATACAAGAACATCAAAATGAGATCCTAGAATATAAGCTTTATAATGTAATGCTCAAGGAACTCAATCCATGCAGTTTATGGAAGAGAAGGCTAAAAAGGCGGCTCAATCAGTGTATGATGCTACCAGTACACAGAAGAGCAACAACAGCAAGGCACAGGGGTTCGATCTCACAAAGAGGTACGTAGCAAGACCAATGACAGAAATTGAAGATAGACAAATCTAATCTCAACATGAAGCACAAAAGTTACTTTTTGCAGGGAGGACAAGTAAACTGCCTTCCCTTTACCAGAAGATTTGTAAACTTTCACCCTCACATAGAAAGGAAAACAGATATACTTTAGCTTCCCAGGAAAGCCTAGGTGATGGGATAACCAAAGACAAGCAGAGCTATATGCTGCACCCTCAGAGCACAAGCTGTGGCAGCGTCCTCAAATTCCAAGTCATAAATTCAAGTGAACAAATGTCACAGAGGTTTTCACACAAGAAGCAAAATCTTTTTCTCATTGCTGTGAACAAGGAAAGCCTTAATTACGGGAGAGCCACTGTACTCCTATTTGAGTGAAGATCGGACTGTAAACCACACAAGAAATCAATGAAGTCAAGGTACTCAGTCCAGCAAAAGGAACTTTTGTCTCTGGACATTTATTATTGACTTAGAATTTTACTTCATTGCAGAATATTCCTGTCCATAGGAAAAATTGAAGGCTTTAGAAATACCCATGGCTTCCTCAGCCAAAGAGGAGAATCCTTCCTTTCCCCCACCCCTCAAAAAAACCTCCTTATTCAAACATGGTGCAAAATCAGGATTTACCTTCAGATTGCTAACATAGTATGAAATAAATCATAGGGTGCAGTTGACTGAGGTAATTCCTGGAGGACAGATGCCACCTTAGAGTTTAAAATAGAATCCCAAATGTTTTCTGTTGTTAGGCCATGTTTTGTTTTGTGTGGTTGGACATCATGGCATATATAAGACTAGTCACTCTTAATGGGGAGTCTGAGTAGTGTAGAAAAAATAATAATAGAAAATATTCTTATTTATTTTGCTCACAACAGAGCTGATTAATTAAATTTAGTCTTGTAAACAGCAATCTTTATAGGCTGCATCTATCTGTCAGTATTTTAGTTGACTTACAAGTATACTTCTAAACTAAATCTGTCAGCCTTCTGCACTTAGAGAATTTTTTTTATTCATATTTTGCAACTGACTTGGGACACACAAACAAGATGCATTTCAGAACAAGTTAACCAGAGCGTCCATTTCAGTACCACATCTAATACAATCCAACTGCAAATGGACAATTAGGCCACAGGACCAGACAACAGCAAGCCTGAAGCAGCCCTGTGCAATAGGTGAAGATTGACATCAGGTCCCCAGCACCACTTGTTTTCCTCTCCAGTGCTGCTCTTACTGAGCTACACTACTTACAATACTTACAGGCATGAAGATCGGTGCATTTACAGGGAGGAAGCACAACGTAAGTCAAACTTTAAGCAGTGCCTTGTACATGTACTTTACTGAGCCAAAAGTTTCATCTAAAGGCTCTAGTCCGCCAAACACTTGCAATATGTCTCTGCCTGTCTACATGCAAAATATCACATGCAGCCAAACCACTGAATTGCTTTAGGGTGAGCACACGCTCTGAAGACTATAAGATTCTGTCCTTGGGGTTTATTTTAAATTGTGAGAGAGGATGGCTAAGGGGAAGGTCTGCCATAAAAAAAAAAAAAAGAGTTTGTGGTGGTGATATCTTACAACAAAAGACAAATTATTGAACTTCAAAACACTGTAATCGATTGATGGCTTTAATTGTGAGACTTAAAATATCCTGTTCCAAACCCCACCTTGACTTAAGGCGGGGAGAAACTATTTTTTCCTTGTTAGTCTTTTGATTTTGCCATAGACAGTGAACAAAGTCCCAGATAGCTGCCCTGTCAGATGATGCATGGAAACAAATAAGTTACTCAGTCACCACCATCTAAATTTCTCATTACCTCTTTTGAAATTTAGAGCAGCTCAGCTTTCCTTTCAAATATATCTTCAAGTTTGTTCTTTTACTTCAAGAGCAGCACAATAGAATGCCAGATCTTTTTGAAAAGTCATTTCAGCGGATTATTTTCATTATACATCATGCTGGATTGCTTAAATGTCTAGTCAGATTTCAATCTCACCTGAGCCCCGCACGATACTGATCTGCTCTCTGACATTACCTAGATCCCCAAGGTTTCCAGCAACAAAACACAGGATGCTGCGTATGTGTGAGGAAGTGACAGCCTAAGGATTAACCTGCTTGTTGATATTCATGTTCCAGCACATCCCCTGACAAATAGAATACTCCAGGGTTCAGGCTTCATCCTAATCAGAAAAGAGAGAATACAGATTGTTTTGATCAGAACTACATGTGTCTTGAAGGCTAATCCAAAATTAATTAGATCTGGGCTGCGTAATATTCATTTGGATTTGTAAACATGGTGATGGGGGTATGAGGATTATGCAGATAGAGAACAGATAAGGTAACTAATTTGTAGGTTGATGGTGCTTTAATAATGTCACAAATGTACTCCTTTGTGTTAATAATTGTTGAAAATAAGAAATATTTTGCTGTAAATTACTGTATGTAGACAGCATTTAATTCAAAAATGAAGATGTTTTAACAGTGAGAATAAGATACGGATAGAAATGGTTTTAGCAACCATTATTTAAACAATATTCAAATGAATGTTTCCATTCTGTATCATAGTAGTCAGTTCAGAGCTGTACAACCTTTTTAAAAAAGACAATTACCTTTGATAACTGGAAACAGATACTATATTTTTTTTAAATTATTACTCACTACCTTTTTTTAAAATCATGAGGCAGACTTTCACATGCTGCAAGCTGGCATAATACTATTGATTTCAGCAGTGATACAATAGTAATTTAATTTTCAAGCACTCCCCCCCCACCTGCAATCAACTGAGCATCAATCGTCATGTGCCAGTAAGAGAAAAACCAGTAGTGTTTAATAATGAAAAAAACCCACTAACAAAAGACCCCAAGCAAACAGTATAAGTTACAAGAACACCAGAACACACAGAAGAACACACAATCTGTCTGGAGAAACAGATTATCTGCCTAATTTCCTTTGGCCTGGGAGGACTGTTGGGGAAAATAGGTCCTCCGCAGGATTCACCTGAGGGGATGAGACATATATTGCAGACAGATCCGCAGTCTGCCTGACACAAAGCGTTGATCAATTTAGAGGGATGGCACAGGAATGAGAAAGCACGAAAATGGAAACTGCAAGCACTTACGAATTTGTTAACAAAAGTGCCTTTTGGTAGACCAAGGTCATACTTATTCGGCTGCTAGATTACACGTCCTCCCCCCGCCCCATCAACGCTAGCCGAGCAGGATAACAATCTTCACTTGTGTTATGAGAATGTCACAAACAGACCATTTCTCATTTTCATTTTACAAATGGATTAGTGCTATGCCAATTCATGACCCCATTTCAATCTGTGTTCTGACTGAAGACTTATCTTATTAAAACTATACTGAGATTTTATCCTGTTATATATATATTAAAGCTCAATTGTTCTACATATAGAGTTTTCAGATGAAACTATAACATAAATAATTCAAAGAGGACTGACTGGAACAACTTCAGAGAACTGCATGTTTGACAAAATGTCAGACAACGGCCCCAAAAGCTGAGAGAGAAGATGAGAAAGATAAAAATGCTTGTTTAATGAATAAACCCTTTGGGACATTTTATGCTGTATCTGTACAATCCTAGTGCCTCTGTGACCCGACTCATGACTGGTTTTCATCAGCACTATTACAGTTTCCCTAATGTGAAATACTTGTTTATTGTATCTGAAGAGAGAAAATTAAGATGTGAAGGGGCTGTCTCCTCACAAGGGAATAAAACTGTAATTCAGCAAACATTTTTAACACCTGCCCACAGTGCCCCCATAAAATTTGCTTTTGGGGAAGTGCATTCCTCAGTATTGTTATACACATCATCAAGAGGCCATTTCCTTCCTCACCTGTTTACTGAGACTTACTTCAGGCCTCCCTACCTTTGTAACCAACCAGTTGACAGCTGACCTCTGGGATACCTGCTTTTATTCTTGGCAGGCTCCAGGTGGAAACTGTATGAGGTATGTTTAAATCAGAATACTCACAGAAATAGAGAAGAAAAAAAAAAAAGCTGGTTCAAACGTTTTCTTTTTTATCACCAGCAAAGTCAAGAGAATATGCCACTGTGATTTTTTTAATACTGCTAAACACAATCCAAGGGAAATTATGCAGCATCTGAACAGACTGCTAATAATAAAAAGGGTATTTGCAAAGGAAAAGAAACAGAGAGGTGATGTATTAAGGCTTACTGTATTATACATGAGCTAAAAAGATCTTTAAAAAGTGCTAGTCATAAGTTCTTTCAGAAAGAACGTCAGAATATTTTTTACACTAACATATTTTACTCTCAAGAAGCTAGCAGATATCAATTCCTAATTTGCTTGTAGCTCATCATCCATCTGTGTAAAGTGTTTTCCACCAAAGATGCTTACCTTAGTGTGAAACTGAAAATAGATACTTGTACAAAGCAGCTCTGACAATGACATATGCTGTTAAGCACAGAAACATAGATTTGTGTAGTTATTCCATACAGCTATGCTAGAGTAAAATTAATCCAGCAGATATCCCCAAATATCCATACAGTACGTAAAAAATGCAAAGATTCAGACAAGAACCTCAAAGCTCATCAGAAAAAAAATCAAAACTTGAGGGAGCAAAATATGCTCAGAATAATTAAAAATATTTTGCCTCTTTGGCCTAGAAAAATGCCAAATCAGTGACAGGCACGGCAAAAGCAGGAAGTAATATAACAGGGGATTTGATATTACAGATTTTCACTTAAAAGAATAGCCCCAAATGGAGAGACAGGGTTCTGCTCTGAAAGTGTGAACTTGGTCTGGGAAATATAAAACTTCTCATTGCAAAGACTTTTACACTAGTCTAATTTGAAAGCTATGACCTTCCTGTGAAAGTGACAAGCAGTAGGGAATAAGTTCTTTAAAAGGGCAAGCCCTGATAGGAGGTAGCACAAGCATCTTAGAAGGGGAGGGAATCAGAATTCACTTGATACCTGGTTTTAGGGGAGATGCACCTTACTGGGTCTTTAGGGTGAGCACACGCTCTGAAGACTATAAGATTCTGTCCTTGGGGTTTATTTTAAATTGTGAGAGAGGATGGCTAAGGGGAAGGTCTGCCATAAAAAAAACTTCTAATGCTGCGTAAAGCAACTTATTTCATTTCCACTGGTTATTTTTCACTTCTAATACAGATATAAAAAAGGGACTGTGAGGAAAGGTCTCTTTGATGAATTTCTACCCTTACTATTATTAATAAACTTGATAACTACTCTCAATCTGTACTGGCAAATTAAATGTAGTTCCACATCAGTAAAAACAGAGGTTTGTCTTCCAAGAGCTCATTTGTACTTTCTATCCCTCTGCTCCCACCCTGGGCTATTCCCTGGCCTCAGCTGGTGTAAATCAGTGCTGCTGCTGCTCCTTTGACATCAGCTTAGCTATAACAATTTCTACCAGCTGAAGATCTCTGGGCCCTCGTGATATTTTAGTAGTCTAATCTTTCCAGGAACAGGGGAGTGATTCCTGGTGCTGGCTTTCTCCTTCTGAGGCTGTGACCCCTAAACTCCATAGGGAAATCCACCACTGCTCTCAAAAGAAAGCAGGTCCTCTGCTTCTCCCAGCCTCATTCCCCTCTCCCAGTGATATTGGCAGCCACTTAGTTTCCGTGAGGGAGGTTCAGTGCCCTGGAACCCATGTGGGAGGAACTGCCTGAAGTTCTGAGCTGGAGAGAAGGTGTTTTGGACCTTGGCTTGCATCCAAGCAAAGCATTGCAGCTGGGTTGCACCACAAGTCTCAAGGAAGGCAGGGTCTGTGGCTCTGTGGCTGTTTGCTTCTACATGCAGAGTGATGCCCCGAATCAGGCTGATATTTAGAGTCTGGTCCAGTCCTCACCCCCCCAGAGCACATAATTGTCCCTTCAGGAGGGTTCTCTGGTGGGTAGAGGAGCCGCGTGCCAAGCTGGAAGGCAGCAGGGACCTCCTTCCGTAAAAGGCAATTGTTGTTTCTGCCATGTACGCTTTTCAAATCACATGACAACTGATCACAGAAAGAACAGTACATAAAATTGGCTTTTAAATGAACTAGGTACAACAGCTTCAGGCTCAATTCCTTTTATAAACTATGCCCATAATTAAATTAACTACTGCTCATGAATCAAAGGATGGTTAACAGGATATAAATTAATCTTTTCTAACTAATATTTGATTTGGTTATATATTTCACAGTATCTGTATGCTGCAAGTAACTGCTCTAAAATGTTTCATATTTTTCTCATGTGATTTCATATAAAATAGAAGAGAAGAAGAAAAACAAAACAAAAGGTAGAAAACAACTAGCTGTTTTCATTTTATACAGACTGCAATTTGATCATCACAGAAGGCCAGGTTTCGTAACTACTGCTTTGCTACGTGATACCTGAGTCACTGGAGTGAAATCAAACCCTTTCTCTGTCCATGTCCAACCATTCATCAATACAGTTTAATTATACTTAATAACAACTGAAACAGTCAAATGTTGTCTAGAAGGTTATATTTCTGGGAAAATATTAATCTGGTTAAAATCACAGCTTCCTGTGGCAGCTGTCAACTTCAATATTCAATATTCTTCAATAAAATATTTTTGTTTATAGATAAGTGGCTCATTTTTCAATTCTATTGAAATGTTTGAGATATAGCTCAGAATTAAAAATTGAAAGACAAAATTTTTGCTTTGAGTACAGTAATTCAAGTTACCAAAAAATTTTTTTCAAACATTTTGTTTTATGAGAAACAGGAGTTTTACTCTAAATTCAGAATAAAATCCCATGCTGAATTTGTTCATTTCCTGTGAAGTGAAAATTTCTACTTTTGATCAGTCTTCAATAACCAGACTGTGGTCTCTAATAGCAAGATGAAAAAGTGATAAGGCCATACTTTAAAAAAATATTAATGTTTCTGTGTTAAAATACCACTTTTGCTAGAAACACATGCTACGTGTCTGGTCCTCACGTATAGAACAACAAATTATTTAGATACTGGACTGTTTGTGCTCAAGATAAGTACATCACAAAATCCAGAATAACATGTCTTTTCTCAATCGTTTAACTATATCCTATGCCATGCCTCCCATTGGCCACACAGTGTGATCTCCAGTGCCTCAAACACTGAGTTATTCTTCAAAATTCTTCTAATTGTAACACAATAATAAGAAATTAACAGTTTCAAAAATGGCAGAACAATCTCTGTTCCTCCCTTTTCACAGAGGAAACACAAAGAACTTCAGCTGATTGACCAGAAGTTCACAGTCAAAGTCAGAGGAGTGGTGAGGATTGTATGTCAAATCCAAAATATTTGAGTCTTGCCTACTTAGAGGACATTGAGAAAACCGTCTTGACTTCTCTAATTAGATCCAGCATTCAGTGATGGATGATTCACTACCAGGCTAAGGATCTTCCACGGTCAGTAGATAGCTTCTACACATACCTCAGCAGAGTAAGCAAAGGCATTCAATTTACGAAGAAAAGTTATTTTTTTCCAGGTAGCTGAAAAAATCCATTCATCTCCATTATGGCCCTGCCTTTTAAATATTTGCTATAGGAGCACAGAACTGGAAGTGGTCTCCTGTGTCACTGCAACTAGATCTTGATTATGCAGAGCTGTGTTATTGAATCCCTTTCACAGACTACCACAATCTTAAAAACAGTAATGGTTTTTACTCTCACTAACACTATGCAGAACTTTAATTTAGTGCTCGGTCTGCTATGAATAGAATCAAGACAGGTGATTTAAGCTGCTTCTCCTCTTCCTAGTACTTTGACTCTTATATCGTCTTAATCCTCTGGTTAGCAACTTAAAACATATGCTCTTCTCTCAGTTGTACATATTCATGCTGTTATATTCACCAATTTGAAATATTTCTAAAATCCTAAATTCACTAACGCTTATTAATAGTTCCATCAACTAAGCTAAAATAGGTTTCTCTCTGTTTATTGTCATGGAAAAAGAATGAAAAAATACAGATCCACATTGTTGGCAGGTTTCTATGTCAAGTACTCACTTATGGACAATGGTCAATTGTAACCTTCAAAATTAATTTAACCTTTCTTCAGTCTACCTGTAATCCTTCTACCTGGCAGCAGCTTTACAACAAAGATTACTTCACATGGATTAACTGTAGATTTGATTTGGCTCCATGGTGGGGACTCAGGCAGGTGGATTACGCTTACAGACCCTGTAATCCTTCACCCTGAAGTCACTGCAGGGCTGGAAAGCTTATTCTAGCAGGCAGCTCATCTCTCCTCTGCCTCCTCTTGCAACAAGGAGTTGTCAAAGCAGCTTCACAAGCACAGCAATGTCAGAGGGCATGCCTGGGTAACGTATGGCTTGGATAATCTTCCCACTTTCTCAGGCTCTGCAGAAATGTTCCTGCCAGGGAATGTTCAGCCAGCTTCCTGAACAACACTTAAGTCACGTGAAGGAAAACTTGAAAAGTATGCCTGCAATGCAAAATTTTCAAAAAAACCTGCTAGCCGTCACATGATGGAAAGCCAAAATAAAGCTTCTCAACCCGGGCATGAAAAACCTGAGTTATTCAAAATAAGCAACCACTTCGGAAAGTACAGCAGCAAACAAACATCATCTGCCAGTTTATTTTCATTCTTCTCTATTGGAGAATGTGAAAAAGCCAAATCCCAAACTGGTCAGGGATCACATTCTTCCCAGTTAAAAGAATAAAAAGGCAAAACGAAGTCCTGGATGGCTTACTGTCTTAAAAGTCAGAAAATGAGAGAGAGAAAGCTCACCACATTTTAGTGGGTTTAGACGTGGCACATTCTCATTCCTTGCAATTAAAAATGGATACCAAGAATTTTAAAGCCACCTCCTAGGTATTACTCAGAAGAATAATGTGTCTGGTTACTCGGGTCAGAAGTTTCAAGAGAAATTTCCACATAATTTTTGGGAAATATCCTTTCTGCTCCCAGACAATCCAACATGTGAACTTGAGAATGAAGTGCGAGGCAATATTTATGGCATGAGACCACCCACTCCTCAGGCAGCCATGCACAGATGCACCACATTCCACAGGGACAGAGCACAGAATGCAGGACACGTATGGAGGGTGTGTATTTACACAAAACAGAAGAACTAAGCAAATATTTCACACCATTTAAAGTGTTCAGTTAGTTACATCCTTTTTTATACGTAACTTCCATTCCTATGATCTTGACATTTTTTTTCTCACTTCATAACTAAAGAGTTACAGCAACTATTCCCGTAGTATTCCCTTCAGTTCCCCCAAATCTCCAGGGATTTCTTCTCCCACACTGAACAAGAACATTCTCTATATGTGCAGGCAGACCCTCTAGTACCTCTAATTGCAACTGGAGTTGCAAGTGTAGTTTTTACAGAAGTAACAATTCCTTAATTTTCCAAGTTCTTTTTGGTAGGGGTCACAGCTGACTGGGCAGCTCCTTTCAGAGGAAAGACCTTTGCTAAGCAGTTCAGCAGTTTATGACCTGAAGCACCATGTGCGCAGCTAGACAAGACTTTTTCTATATCTGATGATTTATACGCGGAGACCATTGTGGTTAGTTGCGTAAGTTAATACACGAAAATATAAAGTTAAATAAAAAATACACATTCCTGGTGGATACACTTAGATTATGAGGATAGAGACTTGGTTGTTGTTCTATACAAATCTGAAATGCTCTAAAAATTTTCTTGAGGTAGAATTTTGACAACATAACTTCTAGCAGATTAAAAATCTTCTGCTTACAATCAGTTCCTTTCTGCCTATATATTGTGTTTAAGTCTCTTCTATAAAAATCAGAATCTTTCACTTCAGAAATTACAAAGCTGACAACAACTTTGATCAAACAACCTGAGAAAGATTTTGAATATAATTAAACAACATAATGTAAGTACAGTTTACCTATTTGATAGTGTCCCAAATCTGCCAATTTTGTTCCAAATTTCCCAACATCAGTAGCTTCAAAATGACTGAATATTCTCCTACTTGAGAAATTTTCTCATGTTAATGGTGTCTGCATACTTTCCCAATTATTTCAGCCCTCCACCTCAAGAGGTTGTCGTATTTCAGATTTTAAAAGACTTTAATGTAACACATATATAAAGCTAAATAATTCATTCTACAGTGTTATTTTGAATAAGAAAAGGCAATGCCTTTTCTGTTTTAATGTGCAGTTACACCATTGTTTTGTAAAATCCAAAAACTGACTGAACATCAAGTCTTCATCATGGGATAACCAGAGGAAAGGAGTATATACACTATATACATACAAAAAGCAGAGCAGATCTTTGGTGCTTCAGGAGCACCTAGCAGAAGCTATGTATAACAAAGGAAATTGAAAGACAACATTTCTCCTTATTTCTACATTCCATTTCCTTTTTTATTTAAACCCTTATCATTTACATATTCAGTATTAAAGTAGTTTCACTGGTGAAGACAAAATTGGCCTCAGATTAATGAACTGATATTTAATGGAGTTTCTCCAGAATCCTCACAACTTTAATCAAGTTCTGCTATATCTCTGGGTCTTAAATTTCTCTGCACAGGGCTGAATGCTGAGACTTCTACCCCTCACTCTCGAAGTTCCCCAGGACTTGATTTGATAAAAGAGGTTGTTAGAGGCATCAGCGTCTAACGCTCAATGCATTTCCTGTTACTTCTTTTCAGTGTTGTCTTTTTGAAAATAGTCACATTTTCTCCTAACTAAATACATGTCCTTTTAGAAATGAAACTACTGCGTCAGGCAAAGTAGAATGGACTGGTCCTATTCAGTGTTAATACAGAAAAGGTTTTTTACTTCCTGCACCCGAAGTTAGGGAGAGATAAAAAGATTTATTCCCGTGGTATTCAAATGGTAAAAGAACTTGTCTTATCTTGTTCTTGTTTAGCCTTAAAGCTGGGTTTCTAGCATCACTAAAGAATAGGAAAAAAAAATGAAACCAGGATTACAGCCAGCTCATGGGACTATGGCAATGCTGCGCTAGGGTGAAAAAAATACATTTCCATTCTCCCTTTTGTCCTGGTGAATCAAAGGGCCTCTGATTGCTGGTGTCATGTAATACTGATCAGAAAGGAATTAAGTGGCCAGTGAGAATGTGCTTTCTATCAAAGAGCTGGCAAATTGCAAGATGTAAAAGCCCAGAGGTCAGTGTAAATCTCCATATCAGACGTAGCAGAATGGAAAGGGAGAAAACGGGGGGGGGGGGGGGGGAGGAATCTATTACAGTCAGTCCAATCCCTCACATCCACGTTTCTGTGAAAACGGGCATTCACAATCCCTACTCACTTTTCAATCATACTGCAATGTCCATTTATGACCATTTTTTTTTTTTTATAAAGACGTCACTTGGATTTTTTTTTGTTTTTCCTAATTCAATATTTTGGTTTTGCATCATAAGGATACACAGTCCAACCTGAAGATGAAATGAATCCACTAGAATAACTACCTCAGCTGCCGCCATTCCTCATAAAAAGATGATTCACAAAACCCTCCTAAAGCCAGACGTCCGTCATCCCCAGAGTTTCCCAGCAATCCACTCTGCTGGGTGGGATAGAGGAAGAGGGGGTGAGGGTACGCCACAAAAGGGCTATATCTAGGAGACTGTTAGTCCTGTGTTGCTCTTCCAGAACTCTGAAGACAGTCGGAGTCAGAAGAGTTGCAGTGCAGGTCACCTGTGACAACCAAAGGCACATATACATCTGACTTTCTCCATCCTTTTTCCACACGTAAGCGTATAGAAAATTTTATTTCGGTTCACCTGGAATTTTTCCTTTTTCAGCCAAGAAGTTCCACATGCTGTCTAGAAATCCCAAGGATTTCAAGGACTTACAGTTCAGGGGAAGAACCAGCTGAGTGTAGCTCAGGTCCTAGAGTTTTCTCCAGCGGAACTAACTGCTAATATCAGATGAAAAATAAGAACTCCCCTGCTAAAACCCTTCTCAGTTACAGATCGTGTTTAATGCTCTTTGAAGAAACAGCAAAACAATTCCTCTTATGGCAGAGCACAGAAGAACCCCTTTATGAGTCAAACATTTGGATGTTCATTTGTGTCCTGGGTAACCAAGGCTGTTTGGCTCAATGAACCTTCCTTTCCCAAGAAGGATTAATTTTATTATTCTTCATTAAACTGAAGTCCACAGATCCCTTATGCTGAAATTTGCATAGCAGTGCGCTGTCAATGGCAAAAGGATTGGGCTTTGAATATGGACTTATAAAAATTACATACTGTTTGCGCAGGTTGCCTAGGGGAAGAAGTTGTCAAATTTTCTGCATCCAAAAAAAAAAAAAAAAAAAAAAAAAAAAAGAGAGAGAAAAAAAAAAAAAGAAGAGAGAGAGAGAAAACCCAAATGAAAATATTGGCTAAGACTGGATGACCAATATGCTGAATTTGGCAAATGTATGTACCAATGCCCCTCTCAATAGGAGGCAACAATTCTGTCCTGGGATGATTGTTGCCCCTCGTTTTCTGTTTGGTCAGTGAAGGTGGGACACTGCAAACATTTCCAGTTCCTCCCACAAAGCCTTACAAAGTATCTTTGGATTCTGCATGTTGGTATCTATTTTGCATGTGTTACTAACAAATACAGGCAGACAAGCTAGATCATAGCCCTACATATGGAGCTTTGTTAAATGCAGATGGTGTAGTTTAAGTTGTTCATAATTAGGACCCATGTCACTGTAACTTGCATGCCTTTCATAATGCGATATAAAGCTCTCCATCTGCTTTGAAGCACACTAATGTAAATAACTTACTGGAGCATCCATTTTGTTTGTTCTGCTTTTGGTAATAGACAGAAATTAGCGTAGCTGTTTTGAAAGGATGTCTTCATACATTCACTGCACTGCCCTGCCCTTCCCTAATGACATGGTCATCATTACTGAGCTCCAGCTTTGCACTTGTCTCTTGCCGAGTCCTGGCTCCAGCCTCTGTTCCACTTCAGTTGCTCAGTGAGGACAGAGCTCATCCTCAGGAGGTAAACCTCATTTATAATAGGGAGCACACAGTAATAGCAGCCCACTGGGGATAGCGCTGAACTGATGCAGGCTATAGGCATTTTTCAGAACCGCAACAAGCACTAAAAGAACAAGGTTCTCACTGTAAATTAGAGAAGCATCTGATATCCTCCTTGGAGATGACATCATTCCCTCTTAGGAGGTGACTGCTTGCCTGGATTGTGTTCCTCCGTTGTGTTTATACTCACATCATTCCATTAACTTCAGCGGAAGTAATTATTATACTCATTTAATTGCATATAACATCCTGTTGTAGAACCAACCACTTGTGAAATGACTAAAATGTTCAGACTTCTTTTACACTGTTTAGGTGTTTTCCCTTTGTTGCTCTGTGACTTCCCAAGAGTTTCAAACTTTTGCCAAACAGCTGGCATTACTGCTCTAGCCACAGTGTGAAAATTGATAGTTCAGGTAATTAACACAATAAAGTCTTGTGAACATTGTAACGCAGGGTGAGGGGTGAAGAAGAGCAAAGACTTAGGGGGAAGCACCTTACGAATCAATATAATCTCTTTACATTTCCAAGATCAGCTGTTCGTGAAGATAGTTACCTTCTTTCTAGTCTTCAACCAGTGAATCAGGAAGAACAAGGAGCGCTCTGCACAGCTCACAGCTTCTCCCTCCCCCCCTGCTTTTCTTTTTTTAAATGAAGGTGGCCTTTCCAATACTAAAAGGTCCTAGGAGAATTCCATATACTCTTTTGTCAGTAAAAGTATCCTCGTGGACCAGATCATACATTCTACAGGACCCTGAAACGAGCTTCTGCCTCAGCAAAACAATCGCTTTACCAATGTTCTTCACAAATCCTTATGCCTTCAGAGCCAAGGCACTATTTTAAACACATGTCAAAACCACCCTCTATTTTTGCTTACAGAAGGCAAAGCTGTTTAGATGGTTTCCTTATCTCCCAGTATCGTTAGCTGAATGATCAATAGTCCCAGGTGTCTTATCAGAGACACTGATCAGACCTTAACCTGAGGATACATAGGGATCTGGAGATGCCTAGATAATCTTACAGTTTTGCTTTTCTGGTGGTTCTTCAAGGCATATTCTTCACATTCAGCAGCTACCATTTCTTTCCTCCACTTTAAAATCTGTATATGAGAATGCATTTCTGCATCTGAAAGAAAAATGGAGTGCAGAGTCCTGTACAGGACTTCTGCATAGAGCAATGAGTGAAAGTGGGTAAGTACAATCCTGTGGGAACACCTAAGAGAAAAAGTCTCCAAAAGCTAGATGTTGTAATATTAATTCCACACTGTGTGACTGTGCAAATGTGCAATAGATGTCCATAAAGAAGAGGCTGTTACTAGGACTGCTATTTCTGCATGGCTGTAGAAAAAACCAGAAAATAGACTATCGCATAACTTTTTCAAAACCAGGGATCTGAAAATTTAATATGATGCCAACCTATAATCCCTGGATTTGTTAGTCATTTCACAAATGTTTGGTTTCACAAGATAAAAAAGACCTTGTACATCATCACAAGTGATGATCTGGCCTTAAGGGTAAAGTTCTCATATGAGAAAATATTCTGCAATTTTTCCTCTGAATTTACTCCTTTGCAATTGATCCAAAGTAAGAATATTCATTATGCAAATAGATATTCAGAGAGTTAAGATCTGCTTCTTAGACTGTTTTTCTGCTTCTCTTCACAGATAAAGATTGCTTTTTCAATACCAAAAAAAAAAAAAAAAAAAAAATCACGTTCCCTATGGTAGCTTAACCTCAGAGGAATATGATAATTATTCGTCTGTCAAAGTAAATTAAAACTTAAATATTCGGTCTTCAAAACGGCTAAAATTATTTGAAGTCAACACCAGAAAGCACATGCATATGTAACATTAGGTCATCTCAAGCACTGGTTCATTTATATTTATGGCTACTTTCATTAGTTTTGATTGATGCAGTGTTTCCATGTACTTCTGGACTGTAACTGTTTTTAAAACTTAATAACATTAATCTGCTATATGAACTTTCAATATCCAGTCATGTTAACAAGTGGTTGGATTGTTCTAACACCAAGGTACTTGCGTGTTGATCTACTTTTGAGGAACTGAGTAGGCAGTCGGGCGACATGATTCAAGCAACTAAGAAATTGTTAAGAAAACCCTCCTTGAAACCTAAAAAAAGAAACCTAGCAGGCAATGAAAGAATTTGCCCACATATGTAGGAAGTCTGCCAGACGCCTACTGCAGCAGGTACTCGCTAATGAAGAATTCCTGCAGAATGGAAAGAACAAGTTTCATTAGGAAGACGGTTAGATGTTTTTTCCACACTGAAAACAAATGAGCAAACAGCAGCCAAGAGAAAATGGCAGTCATGACATCATTTGTTTCCAAGGATTTCTTTTTAAATAAAGGACTGTAGTGAAGATCAGCAAGTTCATTTATCGGCAACACCATCGGCAATTTCAGAGCAGAAGTATACCCAGGCCCAAACAAATTATGCCCCAGTTTTGAAAATTTAAAATCAGCATCAGGGAACTGGAATAATCTGAAAGCTCTTCCAGGCTAACACAAAATGTGGTGTCAGATGTGGGTTTTGTACTCTAAAGTAGGACTACAGAAAGCTGTAAAATTCAGAGCCTGACCTGGAGTGACCCTTCTGGGGGACGATTTCCAGCCATGGCTTACACACTATCACAGGCTTCGTCAGGGAAAAAATCTGCCCTTGTTTGCCAGAAAGCCAAACTTTTGGCCTCTCATCTATAGCCAAGTGCGGGCTGAAAGTGGCAGCCATCAGAATAATCCACTGCTAACTCTTCTCTTTCTAATTTTCTCAACAGACCTATGCCTTTGTGGGTATGGTGACAAAAGACCAGAAACAAGCCAAAATACACCACAGATTAAAAAACAAACAAGCAAAAATTCCCAAAAACTAACAACCCCAAACAAACAATATTTCACTGGGTTCATCCTTCCTGAGGAAAAGTCAATCCCCCCTGATCTCAGAAGAGGCCAGCAGACAGCCATCCTCCTGGGAGAGCACGCCTGTGCCGCGATGCCGGCTGGGACAACAACCGGGGAGGATGGGTCCCAGCTGCCAGCCCACTCAAAACACGTTTATGACAGAATCTGACTGCTCCTTCGCAGCCTAAGATGTCTGTCGACCTCCCGGCCCTGGCTGTGAGGCCCTGTCCGACACCCCCCTCCATCAGGGAGCACACCACGTTGACCCTGTTGGGCCTCTTCTTTACCTATTTGTTTGCTTAAGCGACACAGTCTCACCACTGATTTACTGGTCTCTGTTTTACCAACCTGCTAGCCCCACCTAGGGAGGCACTTGTTTCTAAACATAAACATTCTCTACAAGCCAAATTAACTAGAGAGTGAAATGGGCTGAAGACTAAATGCGTTAAACGTGCTTCCTGGTGTTTTCTTCTTTCTTACTGCACCTCTGCTCTTCCCTCCAACTTCTATTTACAAACTGATCATGCCGTTTAGTGATGCAGCACAACTAATATGATGTGAAATAAAATATATTTCCATTGACTGGAAATTTGTTCTGAAGGAAGAAAATCCTATTTCTCTTTCTTAAAAAGAGACAGAGTTTGAGGCAAATTAAACCTCTAGCATAAGATTATGAAAGCAAATCACTGAGAACTGCAATCCAGTATCATCAGTGATTAAGAGATCATTTTATTGGCCAAACCAGAATATCTACTCTCCAAAGAATTCCTAATTCACAGAAGATACTGCATAATCTCCCCCAGATTATAACACAAATAATTGTATTAAAATTCAGATGATAATCCCTCCAGAATAATAGTACAAACATCTGAGATGCTCTGTTGCAACTCTTTTACAAGATGATGAAACAGAATGCTATGAGACACCCAGTACACACTTGAGTTAGTAATTTCCGTAAAGGTGGCCAGGGTCAGTACCAATGACCTCCATAAACTTATAGATTTGGGAGTAAATGAGAAGTAAAATACAATATATCTACACAGTTACAGTTTGTTTTGTTATTTGAACTCAGTCATCAATGTTAGATCTGTCCCTGTGAAATATCCATTGTGTTTTAACGCTTACTCCAGCTTACTAAACTGGTAAAAGTAATGTTACTATAAAAGTGGAGACAGTATTAGTTATACTATGGAAGCACAAAAACCACTGCATTCTTCTTACAATAATTAGAAATGAATTTCCAATCTTTCTGCAAAAACTGACGTTGGCTAGATTTTTTTTCTGTTTGAAATATGATCGTATATCACAGACTTTCCTTTATTTATGCTTTTATTAAATTGAATTAATTGATCAAACATTACCTACAATGACTAACCCTCCCATCATATACTCATTGTTTATGAGGCCAAGTATAAAATAGCATTACCTCAAATTGATTCAGGGATTATTTGGTGAAGTAGTTGGTCAGCTATCATGTTTAGGAATAAGTAGATCTTATCAATTTAGGAACCAATAAAATCAGACACTTCTGAAACACAAATTTACACCTGCTGTGGTGACAATCCCTGCTAGTAAACCTGCATCGATAATGAGATTACAGTGACACTGCTTATGATTTTAGCCAAAATCAAACATGCTTTCTCAAGAGACCTGAGTTTCATTATGACAGAAAATTTTTGTTATCCTCAAGAAAGCAACTTTAACGCAAAGTTTTCTATCTGACTCTTACTTTTCCTTTCTTTTAGGGTTTTCCTATCAGTAGTGTAGAAAGTTGCTCCCTGCCCAGCTGTTGTGATGCCAAATCTGCTTTTGTTCATATAACTATAGCAGTACACACCCTAATAACAGTTGTCCATCTATCATCACTGAGATTCTGTTGCATTTCTGTTATCCCTAATAAACCATATCCTGCACTAATAATTAAAGTTTCTCCATTTTGTTGCCCGTGCTCTTTCCATTGGGCTATAAACCTTTCTCTGATGTGGTTTTCTTGCTCACTTGTATTTAAACTCATTGCTTCAAAGACAGTTGTTTTTTCTATACATAAGGCCCTTGTTTGACAAATGTATATGCAGCTTTGAGACAGAAACTTCTCTCAGCCTGGAAGAAAATATTTCATTTGAATACAGTGGGTGAAATTATGAAGGTATGATTTAATCACACTCTAGATGGGGAAAATAACAACCTGCTACCTGAGACAGATGCAGGCACTAAGTTACTTCTTTTGCTAGTGCTTTCAGTAAAATTATTTTCTAAAAATAAGAATTCAAAATATAGTATCTCCCTTGTATAAAAGCTAAATAACTTGGTTTACCTTTGCAACGTCAAAACGTATAGTAAAATAAAATCTCATGGCTGAGTATTACTGTGGGTTGTAACTCTCAGACATGGATTCTGGTACTAAAAATTGCATTCCCACAGTACTTTTCATTCATTCCAATAGAAGCCCAAAGCAGTATTAAGTTCACACTGGCATAAGTGCTGTAAAAAGCCTACAGCAGAAACTACTTTTCTCTGAAGAGTTTTGCCTTGGCTACCGGTCATCAAGCATCTTTAATCCCTTATTCTTTCCCTTTTGCTTTATGGGTCTTCTTGACCTGTATCGTTACCTTACATAAAAGCTCTCTGTTCTGTAAGTTTTTCTACATTTCTCCTGGCCTTCTGCCTGCCATGCCTGTTTTAGCTGGAAGTTAGTTAAATGAAGTCTGATTCAAAACCTGTTTATCCCTTCCAGAAGAGAGCGATTTCTATAAGTAGTTGGAAAGCACAACTGGTTCTGACAGTGTTATTTTGGCAGGACTGGGGCAAAAACCATGCAGCATGATAAACATTTCTGAAACAAGGTTAAAAAAAATCCAAACCAACAGCCCAAATCAATCATACTATTCAAATGAAAAATTCAGTACAAAAAAATTACAACTTTCTGCATACCAAAAGGCTGAACGCCTGCCTGGAAGGTTCATCAACCCATTGATTTTTAGAACTTTGAAATAGAAGGACTTGACTTTCTTTATGACTCAGCTATTCAACTTTTAATATCACCTTCTTGAGAAGACAAACACAGGAAGAGCTGAAAGAAGTTCTCAAACATCAAAATTTTAACATATGAAAGGAAAAAACACTCAGACACTTCTTTGCAAAATGTCAACTTGCCCAATTACTTCATACTTCACTGCTTTTGATTTCACCTCTTTGTGATTCTGTTTAACATATACAGGGCATGTTGCTCTGATAAAAGTACTGAGCTGAGGAATTGCTCAGGAAGAAGTATTCTGACAGAGCAGGCACCAGTCATTATGTCAGGAAGAAAATTTAAATCCTAATGTCCTGGAAAGAACCGATATGGAGATGGAAAAGGAAAGCATGCAACAGTGCTGAGCTGTAAGCAGTTATTGTACACAGGGGGCAAAAGTTACAGTAAGTGTATCCACAAGCTTCTGGAAAATATTCCCCAGGATCGACACAGCCATGGCTGCAAAGAAGGATGTGCACCTGCAGAAACAGGATATTGTGGTTAAACGTAGAAAATGAAGAATGTATGAGGCATGGAGAGCTTAAACTAATCATATCTGATATGGGGAGCAGGGAATGGAGATAGATGACAAAAAAAGAAGTTGCTTGTAGTACTGGGCCATTTAATTGTGCTTAGCTGACATGTCAGGCAGGAAACCTGTTGTGTTAGGGCAAGTTTCACATAAGGTGTAACCTAAGACAATACTGTATCTTTACCCTTTCACCACTTGCTACTGTCATGCTGGCACAAGCATTCTTGCAGCCAAACAGCCAACCTAATCAGGGAACTGATGATCCAGGTTAAATTAAACCTTTTTAATTACCTGAGAGGATGGATAAAGAGAGAAGAATGGATGGTAAGATCACAGAAGGGAAAATGTGACTATGTCTTTTGACAATCTAACTGCAATTTCAGTTTAAACCAGCTTATAGCGTGCAAGAAATTGATCCTTGAACACTGAAGAATGGGAGAATGATGCCCAGTAATCCTAATTGCTGATAGATAAAGAAAGATGATTTTTTTTCTGTTCCTAGAGAAAGTAAAAGAGGACTGAAGGTTGTGGTTTTTCAGTTGGTTTAGGCCAATCAGTGCAGGGATGAAATGGAAGAGCTGAAGACTGGTTTTGTTATGTTTACTTTTACCAGAGTACCAGCTAGTCTGTATTTCCATAGCTTTCCTATATGGTGTGACAAAATTTAAAAAATGCCTTTAAATGTCACCTCTTTCTCTCATGTTCTAGAAGAAAATTGATTTGTTATTACTGGTTGAGAAAAATCCACGTTGACTGTTACAAATTTCTCCTTGTTGTCTTCCCAGTACCTAAAATCAAAATTTTCTTAATTTTTCCAGGGTTTGAAATGAGGCTGGTCAGTTTATGATTACTAGAGTCCTTCACTTTTTCTTTTTTTCATAGGTGGTCCCAATGCTTTTCCATTTTTAGCATTTCAGAACTTCCTTTACCTTTCACAAATACTACTAGTAACATGTCTGTGATTGCTTCGGTCCAAGAATTATTTTAATCAGGCCTAGGCAACTTGAAAACATCCAGTTTTCCAAAGTACTTTCTAACCATCTCTATTCACTGGTATCTTAATTCTTATCTCCTTGTCACTGTCTTAACCACCTTAAATATCTGATCCTATTCAGTCCTTTCACAAGGACTGGAGTACTTCACGTACTTATATAACACTGTATATTATTCCTTCTCTTGGAAATAGAACCTAACGTATGTGTGCTTGCACACACACTTTAAAAAAAAAGAAAAGAGAGATTGTCTAACGAGAAATGCTGTCTCTAAAGCCCTTGCCTTGGCAGTGTTATTAAAAAAAATACATTAAAACAAACGTCAGCTTCCCAAAACAAAAACATGCTTCATTGGTGCTCCAAGAGCTTTCAGCAAGCTATCTAACCTGCAGTTAAAATATCAGGGCACAGTGAGGGCCACCTGCTCAGGCAGGGAAGGGTGACCAGAAGTGCCCTCACCAGCCAGGGCTCTGTGCTGCAGCACCCCAGCGAGGCGAGCAAGGCAGCTTTGGTGACAGCACCCAGGGTTGGCCAGCGGTGATCACCGTGTTTGGGTCAAGCCAGGGTGCCAAGTAAGCAAGGCAAGGTGCACCTCAGCAAGGTATAAGGCTGCATGTAGGCATACACGAACTCTGTCAGAGCTGGCCTCAAGCACAGGTAGCCCAGCCGCTAGGAGAGCAGAAGAAGGGTTGGGAGAGCACCCTGCTGCTTTTGGGGCCCTGGCAGGAACTGAGAAGGACCTGGCTCCAACAGAAGATGGTCAGATTTGGCAAAGTGTTAGAGATATAAACCGTATATGACAGCAAGCCAGCAGTAGCTGCTTCTTAATCACAGAGTAATTAGAGGGCTTTGCCACTGTCACATTCTCAAGTATCAGCTCCTCTGAAGTTGGTCAAATCCAAGTTATTTTCTAATATAATTTAGTTTTATTGATTAACTCATTTAATTTCCTTTTATTAATCAAGGACAAAATTCTGTCCCAAGCTTTACTTCAGGTACAGTATGCATCTATAATAACCTTTCCCTATCTCTTTCTCCAGAAGACATCTGCTTGGACCTGACAAGAGAAGTATTTCTCCTCTTGCACTTAGGAAGAAAGATCAGCCTTGGCTGATGTAGTCCATTCCCTGGGACAAACAGCTGCAAATGGAACAGAGAAAGCCAACAAAGTTCCGGCTTGTATGTCCTGTATGAGTAATTAAAGCTGAAAGACCTTTGTACGGAAATTCAAGTACTGCCTGGACTATATCACCATTTTCACCCTGGCTGCCAGAGAAGAACATGTGTCAGTACTTGAGAAAACAGTAAGGCCCTGCAGGAGAAGAGAGGCTCTCACAGTAGAAACACACAGTCTTCTTGGATAATATGCCAAAACCATCTCTCTCTGAGCACGCTGTATTGAAGCGAACTTTCTGTTAGACTGTTCTTGTGTCAGTGTAACTTATTTTCTTGAAAGAGTCCCATTTCCTTCCCTTTTACAGGCACCTCAGGTAACATCCCTTATCTGTAACACATTCTTCTCTAATGTCAAGTAACATTAAGCCTAACTAGATCATACAGAGGATACTGGTCCTGGATATTATTTTAATAGCAGTTCCATATTCATTATCATTATCTTATATGCCAGAGACAAAGTTATTCCACAGGGCAAATAAATTTGGCTTGACTTAATCAAAATGTATCTAACAACTAGCAGGGACAGAGCATTTGAAATAATTTGCTGAGACACAGGCTCTGTTCTTAGATACACTTGAAGAAAGTTCAGCTTTCGCAATTCACAAAACATGAAAGCTATCTGGCTGTTCATCGGAGAGAGCTCACAGTCTCCGGTGGAAGGCTTCCAAGGAGGGACTGCCAAGGAGGCTATAGAGGCAGCTGTCATCAAAGAATAGTCAGTCAGCTATCACCTTTGCTGAGTTTGTAGAGTCGAGAGACCTGGAGTTTGCTATCCTCCCACTGGGCTTCATCTACAGTAAGGAAACTTTTAGAAAGAAATGTCATGAAACACTCAGATATCAAACATATTTCCCCTATTCCCCCCGATTTCAACCCCATTCCTGTTTCTCCAGAGTAATTCACCCTTAAACTAAAGAAGCTCTCTCTTCCTTCTTATGTTTTTGTTCTAACACTTTGGATCTGAAAAATGGTAAGTTTGTAAGTATTTTTTCTTAGGCTGAAAATGAGTCCCAATTCTTGCAGCTGCCACAGGTGTTATAAGCAGCATTTTATTATAAGCAAAATCAATATGGCAGTATTACAACATTTCTATCATTGAAACAAACAGAATAAGGTTAAATGACAATCTCATTACTGCTATAGAAGCTTCAATAAATAGAAACCTTTCTTGCTAAAAAATGAAGCAGCCAAAATGAGATAAAACAAAAACCCAAATTGTCCAATTAAGAACACTGCATCCATAACACAACTGTAAGATCAATACTCCTTCAAATGTACAGAGAAGCAATTGCCCTGCAGTTGTGTCTACCTACATAATGAATTCATTCATCAAAATACTCTCTCATAGTAGGATTTTCAGGTATAATTAACCTATCATGATACTTTAATGTTAAAACTACACCCCTCAGTGCTGGGCCTGTTTGTGAAAAACACTCTGTGGGTCTAAATGAAACAACATTTTTCTTTATGCATTAATATTGCCAATCTTATTCTCCCTGTACATGAAAAAAATCTTCAGAAGTAATGAATTAAACCCCACAGTAATACTACTTTTATATTAAGTCACCATTTGAAATACAATATGATGGTGTGAAACAACACTATATTAATGACGGCCAGTATGATAACAGCTATTTAGTTTTTCTCTCACTTACTTCTCCATGGTTTTCTATTATGCTGAGGATTTTTATTATATTAAATGTTCATTCATGTTTTTCTTACTGCAAGATGTTTATGATTAACACTGCTGAGGGCTGAATCCAAGAATTAAGAAGTGAGGTGATGCGGATTTTCTGAAGGCAGGTACTAAACCTCTGGAGGTGTCACGGATTATACTTAGCTTTGCAAGTCACTGGAAAATCTTACTTTAAAGACCTCTAAAGCCTACAGGGCTCTAGTACAGGGAAGACGACTTCGAGACTCTCTATATACTCTCTGTAGCCAACATACATAGAGAAAAAAGAACAGTTCAATATTTGTAATAATACAAGACTCTCCACCATAGGTATCACAGAAGGTGTTACTAACTGTGAGACACTCTGTCAAGATCACATCTCCAGATAATTTCAGAAATCACAGGGACATAAAATTAAAGACTAAGACTGAGCTCAATATCCCCCTTCCCTCCTGAGCATTCCTTAAGGATTTCTTTTAACCACTTGCAGTAACACATCTCTCATTTTTTGTATTAGCTGTTCCCAGACAGACACACCTATTCCTTATGAGGGGACACATGATCAAAGTACGGTACTTTTTTGAACAGACTGGAGAAGTCAGTGGAAAACCTAACTTTGCCAAAGCCAAAATTGTTGAGAAACTGAAGGCAGATTCAGCAAATAGTATCGGTTGAAAGAAATGAGTGGGAAACAATTTGAAAATGCTAAAATATTTCCTTTTAACTTTTGGGGGAGAGGAGCCATATTAAAAGTATTTTGAAGTGTCATTTCTCATTCAGAAGCTGACCTTAATTGGAAACACAGAAGGAAAAGCAAATTTTTTTTCAGTTAACAGAAAAATTTTAGGCTAAACCAAAATAAAATTATAGATTTTGTTCCACAAAACTCTCTTTCCCTTATTGCCCTGAATAATTTCTGGTTAGGTCCTACAAGAACTGATAAATTTTCCCTTATTTTTTCATTTTGACCAGCAACCAAAAAAACCCCCCAAAACCTGGCCAGCTATACTTGTTTTACTACAAACAGGCCTCAAGATATTTTTTTTTTGTGTGGGTGTGTGATCAAGGGGACTGCGCTCACCAATTGTTTTTAAAACCCAGCCAAGTAACTTCACTGGATCAGTCAAATACTCTTGTGACTCACTACCAGCATCCAGAAGGGAAGTGGAGCTGGAAAACGTGCATCCTTTCAGTTTTCCAAACCAGTACTCTCTATGACTTTAATGACTTTTTATTACTCCTAAATTGATTAATATATGTTTGCTAGCAATAAGTCATATTCTTTTTTTGGGCCATATTAATATACTTTTAAAGGTTCAGTATCAAAAGAAATTCAAGAATCTTGCCTAAACTGGCAACCTGGAATGGGGCGTGTAGGGAGGAAATATAGGAAAGCCAACCCTTGCAGAAGACAAGAGGGTGGCTGTAATTCACAGGAGCACAGCCTGTTCAGCTCTTTCTCCCACGGGAAGAAAATCGTCCAGCTGAGCTAGGGAGAGTGCAATGTTGAGTCTCCCTCCCTCATTGCAGCACTCATGGGGGCAGGCCATGGCTGACCAAGCCATGGGTGTATTTGTGTTCACAAATTTGTGTCTGGGGCGGCAGCCTTTCCTGAGGGCTGTTCTCCTGGGTGCGTGGCCCACTGCTTACCGAGAGAGCTGAGCACTCTCTACACGGTACGTATCAAACACACAGCACTGACAAACACCTTCTCCGGCTTAACTGGGAATGTAATTTCCTCTTTTAGCATGCCTGGTAAAAGTTCAAGTGCTGTGTTTCTCTTACAACAGTTAATAACACTGTAAGCACCTGCAACTTGATGAGCAAAGCTTCTCCTAGATCTGCTTTCAGTGTGAGTGCTGGTGTGGTCAAATTTTTCAGGAGAAAAGCAAAACTCTCAGTTCAAGTAATGGCCCCCCAAATCCTTTTGATTTACTGGTATTACATATGTCTAAACTGGGTTTCATGGGCACCGGTTATTATCAGGAATGATATAAAAATTCAACACACAGAAGCTAACTGCCTCTTAGAAACCGGAAGACTTCCCATTCTCTTTGTCCTAAACTCCAACATAATCTCTGCATACGATCTGTATTCCCCAAATTGAATTTTCCTTACTAACTTCCAAAGGCTAATGCTAGAAACCACACTTATTTAGATTGCATGTGTAAAGACAAGGTCTTGAATTCTAAAATGGTCAGATCCTTTAGCTGATCTGACCTTCTTTATTCTTACTTGATTTTGTTTTAAAAGGAAGAGACTGCATTAGGAGCCCTGCATCCCTTTTGAGCTGAAAACATGACCTATGTGTAAAAAGGCTAAAAACAGAATGAAAAGTCAGGCTTTCAGAAGTGTAAATTCTGAATAGTCAAAATTAGTATGTCCATTCCCCAAAACGTGAAATATTGGTTGAAGAAGTTGATTTCTGAGACTATTTTCTTCTCAGTCTTGAATATTAGGCAGTCAGGGAAAAGAAGATTAAAGAAACAAGAATAGAGAAATCTAAGTGATTTCTTTTTTTCAGCAACAAAGAAAGAGAAAATGTGTTTACTGTCTTCAGGTTTACAGTAAGGTCAGAAGATCTGGCATGCAAGGGTTCTCATAGTAGGATAACCCTTTGACTCCACACATACTTAAGTATTTGTCTCTACCAGCAAATTCATAATTTCACATGCCCTGGGAATCCAGGCTAGGTTTACATTGTTGCTGGAATCCCAACATTCTCAAAATCTGTTTCAATATGCAAATTTATTATCAAATTTTTTCACTCTGCTTAATATTACTTAGTTTTGGGTTCACTGACTGATGGATTTGCAACTCGACACATCTGATCTTACAGATACTTAGAGTTCACAGACAGAAATACAATCAAATGCAAATGAAATTTGGTTTTATATTTGTCCTGTTCTTTGCATTCAAGCATGGCGTGAACCCAAGGCTACATTTCCTTGCATAAACATGCCCGTTTCATTATGTCCAACACAACCATAGACAGCAATGTAATTTCTGAATCCTGGTATGATGCGGTATTTATGTTGGTTATTGTCTTGTAACATTCACTTTAGTTAAACTACAATGCTCTCACGCATATCTTAAGATTCTGATGAATGTATCTTGTCCTGCCTTCTTTTCACACGTAAGCTTCTAAAGAATGTGAAAAGGAAACCCCTCAAAATTATACACAGATTATCTGCATTAAGTCTGATTTGAACTGTTGGCTCTTATTTACATGTTGATCTCCATATTGCCCTGTCTGCCTGGTACTTGGCATTTCTTCTTTCTCCAGGCACTCACGGGTTTATTTCTAGATGTCTGTGAGGTCTGTGTAAATTTGTTCCTGGAGACAACGCCCTTGAAATAAATTTATATTGTATTGTATACAATATTGTTCATAAAGGAACTCAGCGCAAGGGTGTGTTAAACGTGCTTTGTAGGAAACAAGTCAAGAAAATCTCACCTACAGAGAAAAAAAGTTATGCCATTAATACAGGATCTGATAGTCTGAGGCCACCAAGAAAGCACATAGCCCATACCAAATCATTCATTAACAGCTATAAAGCTAATGAAAAGCAATACTATTCTATTAATATGGGTTAGAAATGAAGTCTGAACTGTTATTCCTTGCCAATTTAAATTGTTACTGTAGCTGCATGAATAAAGGAATCCACAGACATCTTCCTGACACAGGACTACTAAATCATCCTAAAATCAATAGAAGTGTTTTGGTTTAGTCATCTCTACCAAGAGTTGAAGAAGGTTGGCATTTGTCTGCCAAGTCTGTGGCAGGCTAAGAGGCACAGCTTAAATAAAGTGGAACGGAAACTACTCCAGCTGCCCCCGCATACATTTTTTAAATCCTGACATGAGTCAGTCTGGGAATGTGAAGATTATGCCAGGCTGAGCAAATGAAAAAGAACACTGCTTCTGGAGCATTTCCTCTCAGTCTAGAGGTGGTCTCCTAGTGGGCCTGAATTTCTTTGCACTTTATGTTTGGCACCAGTGTGCAGAATCCAAAGGTATTTTTAACACACAAAAAGAAAGTGCCTGGGCAAAATGCCTCCCACACAAGATGATGCTCATAATGGGCACTCTCCTAGTGAATGTCCAGACTAGCTTTATGTTTATAATAATGATGATTTCACAAACAATGTTTTTCATTTTAAATTTCTACAAGCAGCAAAATAATTTCAGGAGAAACAAAGAACAATGGAAACACAATGATATTTTTAGTGGGAATAATTGGTATCTTTCCTTACGTCCTACTTCTTTAAGAAAAATTAACTTTATTTCCTTATCTTGTATTTTGCAGGAAAACTCCTGGACATACACATTCACAGAAGTTTAAATACGAAGAGACTAAAAAAAAAAAAAGCAACAGGGAGGGAGAATTTATAGGTTTTACGAATAGGAATGAAAAAGGAAAACACTATAACACTATCACTACACACACATACTTCTATTCATCTGAAACACAAAAATTTCAGTTTTCATAAATAATATAACAGATAGCTCCACAGAAAAAAAAAACCACCTTGCTTCCTTCATAATGCCAGTTTCCAGTATCTGACACTATTTTTATTCTACATTAACCTATGTATTTGGTATCAGTTAGCAAAACATTAGATTTCTACCAGTTTTACTTTAAAGTGATCAACCACTGCAAATAAATAGAGAAAATATGACTTAAGATCAAAATATGACTTAAGATACAAAAGTCAGCCCAACTTTCTTACTGTAGGATGGCTCACCAATACAGAGATATCCTGTGCCCCACACCCTTGGATTGGGGCCACCTGATGACCCTCAAGCTGGTGGAGCTAGAATCTGGATACTCATTTTTAGGGCCAACAACTTGCCACAGTCGCAAACTCTGAAACAGGTATCTAGAAGCCCAGAGGCCCCTTGTTTTGTGGGAGGTGCGGGTGGTTTCACCCCACTGAGCGGTGAAACCACACCAGAGAAAGTAGACTAACATTCTCATCTCAGAGTTTAGTAGGTAAACCAAAACAAAATCACATCTGAACTTTTCCAATTAACTCTAATTAGAAGTTCAAAAGGTTTACTTCTCACCCCTGCCAAAAAAGCTACAAGTTTTTCTTCATATGGTCTTGCTGTACGTCCTTCCAGAAAGATTTCAAGAAATCCCTAGGTTTCCAAGCTTTCGGATATGGTGAAGGGAGCTAGGAAAAGTGTACCCCATCAAAGAATATGTGTGTGTAACAGAGGCTGATAATCCTGTGCACTCATCTGCACAAAAAAGCCATTCAACCCTCTCTCCAGCCCCAATACCACCCTTAGGTCAAGCACACCAAAGGTTTCCTGAGGGATTCATGAATGCTTAAAGTTCAGTCCCAGGCCCCTGAAGGAAAAATGCAGACTCTCAGAGCTCAACAACAGCTATGTAACGGAGCCATTTGTAAAGACACGCAGAAATACTGAAGTCAATAAGTTTAAACCGATAAAAAAATCAACAGATGTATCGTGAGGTCTAGTATCTCCAAGCTTTTTTCCTGATGTACATCATTTTCAGACTTATTTAAGCTGATGACACTCAAAGTAGAGTTGGTTAGGAAATGCTTCTGGAGTTATCTCAGAGAACTGGCTGGAAAAGATACTGATATAAATGAAAATAATGGCTTTTAAGGGTTATGACAGAACTTACTGAAACAAATAAAAATGCAAATCTAGAAGCAATGAAAGCTGTGGATTGATAAATTCAAGCTGTCAGGAAGGGCTGTGCCTACAGTGCTCATCAAGAGCCTTGAGAAAACTGTGGTGAGCTGGCTGCTTGGACAATCCTCACATTGACCCAGAACTTCTGAAGGAAAGGTAAAACTGGAAATTTTCGCACTGCTGACTAAATCCTTTACTAACCATCCTTCTTCATATTAGTTTTTTTTTTACATGTCCTACAAAAACACTAAACTTGGATTAAAAAGTTTTGAGAGGGGGAGAATTTGCCATAGCCTTTGAAAAAAAAATTACTTTGTGTTTAATTAATTTCTTTAATTGCTTCTTCTTTTCTTCCCAAAGTCTCTAACTTCCCATCTAAATTTACCATGTGCATACTATTTTGCCTTTTTATATGTTATTATGCTACACATGGTAGAAAGCATTATCAATTCAAAACCTTAGTCAAATAAACCAGTATTACGTTTACATTCCATGCAGCACACTGGGTTTTGGAACAATCCCTCAGCTTTGAAAGCACAGTAAAATACATCTTTGACACTAGGTCAGTTACCAAATCTGTTTTTCTGACAGTTATCGGACTTGCTCTGTATTCCAGCCACATAGCTACAGTGCACTCAAGAATAACTGCGTATGAACAGAGCTATAGCAAACACTTTGTCTTAAATGGCTTCCATAGTTCAGCTCTGGCGCTTTTTAATGTTGTCCATATTCAGGTTAATGAGCACAGCAAAAGGGTTGTTTGCCCTTATGAATAATGATATTTCAAACAGTAATTTCAGTTGAGAGTTTTCTATCTTTTGCAGTCATAGTCACAGAAAGGTCTTTGAGTAATTTCCATGTTTTTTCAGTTTCTTTTGCTGGTAGTTTATTGATTCCTAAAGATAACATGACTTGAAAGATCAGTAAAGGTTAGCTAGTAAAAGACACATGCATCATTTAAAATGCCTCTGTGCATCTGGGAGTTCAACAATACCTTTTAGTGTTACTTAGGAGTTACGAGAAGCAACTACTTTTAGGATGATTTTTAATCCAGACGTTTTGCTTGTAAAGCCAATTTTTGAGTACCAATTTGTCTATCTTTTCATATGAAGAGTTGGAAGGCAGCTTGGACATGAAGTAAAAGCACACATATCTGTTCAAAGTTAAGTAAAATACCAAATTACATTCAGCAACAACAAAATGGGAAGATTGTCTGGGGTCTTCAATGTGGACTCTTGCCAGAGCTTGAACTGAGAGGAAAAGGAATCTTAAATACTAAATACCAGGAATACCCTGGCACCTGCCTTGTTTCTACCACTGCAGAAGTTGAAGAGGTAGGACTCGGGCTCCACCAGCAACGATGCTTCCTGCCCTGGATGCTGTCAGCGGGTCACAAACATCCCCATGTCCCAGGGGCATTTCCTTCCCTGTACCTGGTACGCTTCTTGCCCATGCGGGCCAGGAGGGGGAGGCCAACAATGTGCTAGCCAGAAGGCCTCCAGCTCCTTGGACCAACCAGTGGTGGTAGCAGCTCTTGCTGGGAAGGGGGTTGTAGGATTTTAGCAGTGCAGAAAAGGAGGTCAAGCAGTGCCAAAGAGCCCCATCTGTGTATGGCCAGGCTCCAAGACTAGCAGGGACTGGACTTTCAGATGCAAAAACCACTCCGAGAAGAACTTCTTAAAAAAACCCAAACAAACAAACAAGAGGAGCTCACTACATTATGGTGGGGGCTCTTTGCAACAGCTGTTAGTCAAGACTGATTTTTTTTTTCAATGGCGGAAGACCCTGGCTTTTCTTTCCGTAACACAACAACCAGGTGCTGTGAAGTTCCCTCCCCTTGCATTGAGTTTTGCTTTTATTTGCACGCTCCACAGGTGAGAGTGGAAAGAATAACGCACATCACTGAGTTGTTCCTTGTAAAACACAGTGATTAGGTCTGAAGAAAACTAAGTCCCTCATGGGTCAACTATCTTACGTCAAAGATCTGCACTTCTGTTTCAGGCACTTGTTGACTGAGCTTTTAAGAAAATAACTTTCAAATAGAGCATGGACAAAAGAATCCAATCAGAAAACTTTTTTTTTTTTTTAAATGTTTTAAAAAAGCAATTGATTGCATTCAGAAATCTGTATTAATACTCTGGCCTTCTATGAGGTGAGGATTTGAATATTTTCCTTCCTACTAAGAAGATAAATGCATTAAACTAATTAAAGAGAACACAGAAGGAGAAATAGGGAAGATGTTTCACTTTTACAATCTTTGGTCAAAGCTGAATCACATCCATGACTAACAAGAAGTATTCTGCATGTTTGGAAGAACAGTACTTTTAAATCACAGATATACAGGGAAGATTTTGAATATTATTCTTGTTGTGACTGAATTCACACTGTAATATCAGACTCATTTATTTCACATGCACTCTTTCCCCTTCCTTATTTCACCACACTTTCTGCAGGCACCTGCAATCACCCAGTGTGAAAACCAAACAAAAATCTGCCAAAACAAAAAATCTGCCAAAAATTCGCTTCCCGAGCTATGACGTAGACATTTTCTACCAGAAAAGGTATTTTACAAATTCAACTTATAAACATATCTAAGATTTTAATTTAGAAAATTGTACAATGCATACAATACCTACACTAAAGTTAAAACATGCTCTTTACAAACATTAAAACATTCAGTGCTTTACTAATGATCTTACATCTATTACCTGCCAACCTACAGCCACCTTTGTAGTGCTATAATACCAGAGATAATTAGTGCAGGCTTGTCAATTTGATTTTGGTTAACTTCATGGCCTCTTTATTTCATAATCCCTATGGGAGCTTGTATCTTGCTCATTGGCGAGGCAAAAAATGCATTTATTCTGGGCTACACAATAGCACTGTTTAATTAAGAGGTGTTGTGCTATTTATTGTATATCACGTGCTGTACCTTTGATGAGGGGCTATAAATGCGGAAGGTTCGTCAGATTCAATTTCTCTGCTGTAATTTCCTACCAGAGAAAATGTGACACAAGGCAGAGATCCAATTTCCCATTTCTATTTAGCATTTATATGGACAGAATTAATGATTTTATCATCATCTTTGGCCTGCTGCTAAATGGAAGACATATATTGCCTGCTGAGATAATAATTCTTCCCCTAAATTGTGTGTGTGTGTACACACACTTCTATATGTTTACACACACATATATATTTCCTCACTTATTTTTCTGTGGGGAAATTATACCTTTTTATTAAACCGATATCCAGAGAGGAAGAGTAGGTGATGGAAAAGGTAATTAGGAGGAGTAATAAGAGTGATCTTAGACAATGTTTCTAAGTAGGGATTAAAATGAAAGAGTCCTCTGCATATTTGCCATGACAAAGGGCTCAGGAAGGCCCAAGCTGATGAACTTATGGCATGTTGACAGAAGTAATTTTATTTCTGAAGTTCTCCCACGAGAATGCTATACAATATATATGCTGCACATTTGTCAAAGTTGCCACGTAAGAAGTTTCAATTTCCTTTTCTGAAAATAATTGATCAAAGGACCACAAAGTTCAAGAGACTAGGGGGAAATGAATAAATATTATATAGAGATATAATGTATTGTAATCATACTGTATATGCTATTTTAATAGAAATCTACAGACCCCTGTTACAATGCTTGAACCTCTTAATGGGGCCAGAGAGAACCATTTTGTAGCTTCAGCATGCTGAAATAGGGCTGAATTCCTTCCCTGTTAATCTAACCATCTTTATAATTTTGTTAGGGATCATTAGCTTTAATTTACTGCTAAAATAATACAAAGTGGATGATATTTTAAATCCCTTCTCATCAATATTTTATACTCTGAATAACTTCTGTTGGAATCTTTTGTACATAAGATTCAAAACCAGCCTCACTTTGTTTTAGGAAATGTCTACTCACTTATTTGACACAGAGCAAGACTCATGCAAGGGAGGAAGGACAAGCTTCAGAGGACACGTTACACTTTACTCTCCCTTTGATGGCTTGACATAATGGTGCAAGATAGTATACGAAATCAGTAAAAAAGTGTTTAAGTTACCTTTGTGTGTGTGTGTGTGTGTGTATATACATACACAAATCATCAATACATCAGAACCTCCTTGCTTCAGCTAGGAACCCCTTTACAGCCTGATAAGTGGTATGACACACAGCCATCATCTCTATCTAAAAGGAGCGAGGGTTTTTGGTTGGGGTTTTTTTTGTTTTTGTGTGGGTTTGGTTTTTTTTCTTTTTTTCCTGAAGCAGGAATGCTGTTTGGAAAGAACTGTCATCTGTACATGCAGTTTTTCCACACTAAAGATTTGTGCACTTCCTCAGTTAACACTCCCTAGGCCCCAGGCTGGCTGCACTCATATGGGTTTGGGATTTGTGGTCATCTCACTACCATATCCAAAAAAGTAAATTTTCAGCTTGTGTCTTTCCTGTTGTTAAGGTTTGCTCTTTAGTATGGGCTTGAGGTGCCATTTTCACTTAATTGGGGCACTTAGGTGCTCTTTCTGCTCTACCCAACCACACCAACATGAGTGAAAGAGCTCCCTACCAGAGCTACTCTGGTGCCTCAGGTTCCTTGTCTCTAACCCGGGACAAGCCACGCATCTCAACATGTTCAGGCAGCACAGGAATGAGAGAGTGATGTTCAGCTGTAGTTGCCAGCCATCTACCTCTGGCTAGGTGAATATGGCTGCTCATCTCCAGAGCCCTGTGAGCACACAAGTGAGACGATTTCACATTGATTTTTTTGCCTTTAGAGAGGTGGCACGACAGGAACATAAGAAGACTGGAGTTAATGACAATCTGACCTGAATTTTTTTTTTATATTTTCTTCATATTTTCTTCAAAATGTTTGCCTCCCATTGCTCTATGAGCCAAATGAATCAAGATTCACCACAGATACTAAAGAGGTCAACTCCCAGTTTGCTGAATACCTGGCAATTTCTGGATGCGGATCTGTGGAGGGAAATACAGTTCTCAGCACTAAAACATTATTTTGATGCTTCTACATCTCTCAAATAGCCTGTGGTAGGATAGTCTTCCTTAATCTGCTGTATATAAATTCACTGAAAATAAACATTGAAGTAAACCATTTCTGGCCTTTAGGTTTCTTTTTTTTTTTTTAATTGTTTTTTCAAACTCCAAGTCTGCTTGGGAAAGCTACCAAGAGTAAATCCCTTTAGATATGGGCCAGCACCCTAGTCTGCAGAGTTATAGGATGCAGATGTGTTCTGAGTAAAAGCGCTTAATTGGTGGTAACCATTTTAACTTAGACATTTGGCATGAACAAATTGGCCTGGGTTAAGCATGTTCTTATGGGAAGTAGTTACAGTATATACATTTATAAAAATAAATATTGCATATCATTCATCTGGCAACCATATACGTCAATATCAGGTTAAAAGGCATCAGAGATGTATCGCTGGTGGTACCACACACATCGGTCTGCAGAAGAACTCATTCACTAGCGCCTAAAGTTTATAGGATTTGGGTTGGTTTGGTTTTTGTTGTTTGGGTTTTTTTCCTTTTCTCCCCCCACCTCACAAAATCAGAAGAAGTATAAGTGGCTTGAATTCCTCTGAAACATAAGATCACTTTTCTTTGGTTTTAAAAACTACCTGTGCTCAGCTTTTTTGGTTATATAACCTACTATCTTATACCCAGAAGTGGTAGAAAATGACCATCTAAATATCATGTGCTCATCTTAATAGACAAACAATACTTTCTGTACACAACAAAATGCATGGAGCCTGTGCAGCTGCTGCTGGTATGTGAGTGGTTCAGCACTTTTAGCTATGATTTGCAAATTATTCCAACTGGCAAGGCAGATAGGAAAGCTAGTATAAGCGTAAAGTATTGACCTTACATGGTACACAAGTTGGCTAGTAGAAACTTTCCTGGTTATAAAATTATTGCGTATGTTTTCTACCTGTGTTAGTTGAAATGAGAGCTAGTTACAGTGCCTTAAAAGATGGGCATATAGCATTCACTTCAAAATGCAGGTGGGGACATTTTCTTTTCAGAAACAGCACAGTTTCGCTAAGTTCTGTAATGGTGGGCTGGCATCAGGCTCCTCCCAAATTTCACTTTCTGGTAGGTTTTGGAAAATTTACTGCAAAATAAAAAACCCTACAAAATTAGTATCTGCAACTAATTTTTTTTTTTTAATCTTTTAGTCATTTTTATCAGTGAAAACACCTGCATACTCAAAGTATGATTGAATCAACATCAATAAAGTTAGTGTTATAATGGGAGTTTTATACAGAAATAATACATTTTATATGATAAATGAAATAAAAATATGCAAAACTGAGAATAGAAGTTACATTCTTTTTAGAATGTAAACTACTAAAATTTCATATTGTACAAATTATAGAGGAATCCTATTTCTGCATAAACTGTGTTTAATTTATTACTGTAAGAAAAACATTAACATCATTAGAGGACATGCAAAATTCACAAAAAAGTAATAGCAGCAGCACTACTGGATTCTGCTGTCTGCAGAGTCATCTATAAAAGTCAGACAAAGATGTAGTGTTTTCTGCCTATCCAATAAGGCCTGTAACAATAATGTGATCACTTTGGTCATTTACTATTGAAATTAACCATATGAAATAAACTTTCAAAGATGTCGTAATTATGTATGATATGGGAATCTGGATATATTCTTCATCTGGAAGGGGTCTCAGCTGTATTGTAAGAAGAAACACATAGATACTTTTGTGGCATCACCTTCCCTTTCTTTTTAGTATCACCTCTGAAAAGTTCTGAGGGGAGAAAAAAAAAATCAATGGAAGCTGTGTAAGTGTTACAGGCCAAGGACAGAAAATACTTGCTTTTGTAGAGATGTTCTGGTTAATTTATAGAGTTTCCAGTACTCTAATTTGAAATGCAGAGCCCAGGATAGCTCACAGACCTCCATCTCCTCTGGCCACGGAAGAGGTTCCCACAAGACCAGAGCCCACGGGAGCGTCCCTGGCGCCTGCTCTTACTGGGGGTCTCCAGCTCTGCCATTGTTTAAGAAAAACTCAAAAAAGTAAATGTAAATTACTCCAATCCAGATAAGAAGTAAAATCAAACTCCCATTTAAAAACTATTGGCTGCTAAAAGTTGATTTATGAGCTTTGAAGGCTTATAATTAGTAGTGCCATATATAATGCAACCCACACATACTTTTCCAGTCACAGTTCTCCTGGGACAGCTTCCACCTTAACAAGTGATAAGCAGTTCCTGGCTGGGAACCAGGGAAACTACAGAGATTCTTTCAGGAATCCACATGTCAGTGACTGAGGACAGTTTATGATGCTCCCTGCTAAGAGGAATCTCTTGTGCTACATGATTGCATGGTGTCAATGAGAGAGTCGCCCAGAAAAAGTTGTTTCCTGAAGGTTTTGCCATGAAAGAGCTGTACATGTTTTCTGTGAATTAAAATGGGATCGTGTCAATTTGTCTTTAACAAACAACATGCAGTCTAAACAAGCACCAACAATCTTAACAAACCGACAAAGCCCCATGTAAAATCAAACCTATTACATGGAACTATCCAGCTAATTTTTCCAAGGTATCAAGCTGTATGGCTATGTTGACACCTTTAGCCATTTCTTTTTGTGAGATTTTTAAAACATCTTAGGAATTGCTTAGAAATTTGGCAGATCGTTCTATGAGTGGGACTGAATAGCAACACAAAACAATAGCTACACCCAGCACTTCACCTATATCTCCTTCTTTTGTGAATGAAAGACAAAAAAGAGGCCCTATAAAAATGGAGAAAAGAGTAGAGCCGGTGATGATTTCTATGGTGAGGGAACCATTGCAGGGGTAAGAGGAGAGGCAGCAGCTATGCTGACAGTCTATCCCAAGATATTATTTTGTCTTTGTCCTTGGTGCCACAAGGTTCAGTTGCTTCTGCCCTGCCAAAAAGTCTTGAGAAAACTCTTCAAACAGCTATGATGTTTTGCATGGAGTTGTCTCTGCTTACAGTGGTTAACAGAGATTAGAAAAGGGAAGGCAGGAGGAGGGGAAGGAAGGGAGAAGGACAATGGGACTATTCCCTTCATATAAATCAAATTCCCAGAAATCTGGAGCTTTTCAGAGTTTAGTCTGGGAAATGGTACATTTGTAGCACTAAAATGAAAACATTTGACAGATTAATCAAGGAGTTTTAACTATTGACAACTGACTCATGTCCCCTAAATACCTCTCAGCAGCAGAAGGGTGTTATACAGGTGTTGTACATGAGGGTTAATGACAATTCTGTTACACTACACGTATCTGACCCCTTGCAATAGAATTTATTACAACAAAGAAACTAATTCATGAAGGACAAGGTAACCAGTGCATTTTGCTTCTTTTCCCGCTCTGTAATCAGACTGCGATTTCCTATAATGTTTTCATTATCAAAAATTGCTCAATTAATTCCTTCAAGTTTACAGACGAAGCGTGAATTACTTTCTTCAACTATTCACTCTTGGAGGTGTATTGATTAGCTCACATTAGATAGATAAGTAAATAGCAGTGTTTCTGCTCTCCATCAGGCTGATACTTAAGGACTTTTGGCTCAAATACTTGTTTATGAATCCAGAAACGTGAATCATGAATACTCCAGCATACAAACTTGACATTTGCTTTGCACAAACATACATCATGTTCTAAATCACTTTGATTTTCAAAATGGCACAGTTTTTTTGGACCTCTGGCAAGAATCAAAGTGAGTGTAGTGAGCTTACAACATATGACATTTTACCTCCTGGAATCAAAATGACAAAGGGAGATTTTAAGTTTTCTTTTACAAATTATTTTTTTTCCCCTGTTTCAAGATGGAACTTAAGAGCCACTGAAAGTCTCTATGAGACTTGGAGCCTCAGGAGAAAGTGAAACAGTAGTCCATCTCTTGATTTTAATCTTCACCTTTTAGTCATTTTTAGACCCAACATTGTAATCGTCCCAGCAGTGGGATATCTGCAAGCAACCTCAGCACTCGGGGAGTGCAGCGCACTCTGAGCAGCGTGCCAGTGGGCCCTCATAATGTCACTCAGTAGAGAGAACCTGAAAAATGAAATTCATTTCATAACCCCTTATTTTTCTTTTATTGCCCACAACCGTAATCTTTTACTTCACAGAAATGGTATGCAGAAAGAAAAGAGAAGATACAGGTATTAATGAGGTAATGGAAGAAATTACTTAGAAATAGTTCTAACAAAATTGATTTTCAGGTGTTATAGTTCTGGCTCATCACATTTGCTTGGGCTTAAAGCTTTAGTAGCCGTGTTTTCAGGCTCAATTCAAGCACTTTACCAACCTCCGCTCAACCAAAGAAACCAACCCCGAAAAATATATTATCAAGTAATACCACAGCTCTAGAGTCTAGAGCACTGCTGATCTTCAAACCTAATGGCTGCATACCAGGCCTATTTAAGGCCTGAAAAGGCTTCAAGTAATGAATGAGACAACAATAATTTAACCAAGGAGCACAAGGGGGAAATACAGGATGACAGAGCAAGTGACATTTTCACATACGCTTTCGTTAAATCCAGCACCGTCCCTGAAAAAAGTAGTCTTTCCCTCTCTGCTGCTTGCTTTTGGCCAAATACTGCAGCCTTCTCTGGTGACATGTCTCTACAGGATCTGGCAGAACGGACTGACCACCTGATGCAGATTTAAAATGTCTAATTTTTTGTTAGGTCAGTCTTAATCCTAGCCCTGTTCCCCAGCCTGGAGTAGGTTGGCTTTTTCCTCTAAGCATTGTGGAAGCCACAAGCTACAGCTGTAAAGATGAGACTAAACTTTCGTCTGGGACGTGAGAGAGTTTCTCTCTTGAGCTCTAATGAAGCAGAGACCACTGCCCAGGCAGCTGCATCTTCATAAGAAGAGACAAAGCATCAGCCCTGAGGGCCAAAATGCTTTGGCATGCAGCAGGCAGGGGGTAGGTAGCATCAGGAGCTGCCCCTGCACTGATCTTGCCAGAAGCACTCCATTGTGTTGGGGGGAAGCAGGCAACTGTCTCTTCAGGTTGCCAAAAATGTGTAAATGACTATCCTACATGCACAATGCAGGAATTGCTCCACTGCACCAAACAAGACCTCACAAAACATCCAAAGGAGCCATAAAAACTGCACATAATTAGTCCCAATGACTGCAAATTTTTACACTGTGAGAATAATGACACATACACTTTCTTTGCCACTGGCTTCTGGGTCACTATGGGCAAGTCATTTCACCTCCCCTCTGCTCATCTTCCTCTTTTATAGGAAGACAGTAGGACACAGGAGTTCCTACTGAAAGTGCTTTGGGATTTTTAGATGGAAAATGGTGTGGGTCAGACATTGGTGCTGATATGTGCGCTCAAATCCGAGAATCTGGTACCCTGTGTCTGCACATTGAATAAACAAGCATTACCGTCATGAAGGGAGCAGACTGAATCCTTCTGTCCTTATTTGTAAGTAGGAAATTCTTATCCTGAAACCCTTACAAGTGGGAATCACCAACTCTTAACAACTCTGACAGGCGCTGAAGTGTAACCTCCCCTCAGAGCATAAGCCCCACTTGGCCTCCAAAGGACTTGGACACATGGGTAAGTGCATTGATAAACTGAGACTTGTCTTATCAGTGGAACAGGAAGTATCAAAATGTGATAAAAATTATTTCAGCGCAGGATTATTTTTCAGCCAGAAACAAACAGCTTTCCTGTAAGAAAGCCTCCGGCAGAACTGTTACCCTTCGTTTTACAGGGTGATGATCTTTTGCACGTGCACCAAGGTGCCTCTCAAACCAGGCTTGTAGCATTGTGTAGTATTTATTAACAAAATCAGGTACATTCAAAACACAAAGCAAATACAGAGTTACAAACTAAGGAAGTTCTCCTCTGTGACGTATGATTTGTTACCATCATACTAGCCCTTTGGAGAAATCTCTTTAACCAAATTAATGATAATGATAGAAATCCTTTGAATTACCTTGCAAAAACCATCTAAGAGTTTCCAGACTCTGTTGCTGCTGCTATCTACCTTTCTAAACCTCTAAGGACCATGATATAGATGCTTAGTACATAATACACAAAGATCTCTTGGAAGAGATTTTTTTGGGGGGGTTGAGGAGGGGAGGGATATTTTTATGCAGAACAGTAACATACACCTACCTACCAGAACTCCATTCCTCTTGAAAGCATGTATAAGGTAATACAGTGTAGTGTATTGTCCCAGACTCCTACCCCTTTCTCATACACAAAATGTGCTAGACCAATCCAGCAGTTAAAAGTGCTAAAATTAGGGAAACAACATCTATATAATTTGTTTGAAAAATCTGCTACCTTCCAGATATGTCATCTTGGCAAGGTGGTAAACTATTCCTTGCTATTTTGAGATATGGAGAACCCAACAATAGTTTTTGAGACTTTAATACAAAAAACACTTTTTGATCAGAGGAACCCTGGACCAAGGTAGACAATTTTTCTCCCCACACAAGAGTTATTCTCTGAGTTACCACCAGGTGCATACACGGAAGTCGCATGCCAAAAGGGAATCAAAAAACCAACATCCTAATTTGTTATGCCAATACTTCAGGTGCCACTTGACAAATAAAGTGTTGAGAACACAACCTTAAACAACAGACAGGCAAATGCTAGATGTTTTCCAACAGTGACAGGTGCAAGAAGGCTTGAGGAAAGTATTCATTATGGGCAAGGCCTAAATTAGGTACTTAAAAATTGTGGCTTAATTTAGGTCATTTATCATTCTCCTCAAAGGCCCTTTTGTACAATTGAATTCTGAAGTGCTTCGTTTGCTATTAGATCATCACAGCTGCTGTAGTATCACTCAAAGCAGATGTTTCACAGACAGAGAGTGCCCAGCTCATTTTCAGAAATGCAGTAACTGCAAGTCCCTCCCTGGCACTTCTGCCCATGGATGCAGATTTGGCTGTGCAGGTGCCACCGTACTCAACCACTCACAGACGGTCTGCATGGATCAAGTGCCAGTGGTGACAGACCCCAAACCGATTCCACTCCGGGAGCACTTATAATAAAAACAGAACCACACACCCTGAATTTTCAACTGTCACTTTCCTTTTGAAACAAGTGGGCAGTGAATCAGTGTAGATAATTACTGAACAATCTCGGCTCTCTGCTATAGACTAAAAATAAGAGGCAAATGGGCCTCCTCCTTGACTTTGCAATGTTAGAATTACTCCCTGCGTGGCACTTGTGTAAACTGCAGGCTCATCTCACAAGCTAACAAATCATTCCTCTGAGACAAAAACACTACTCATCTGCATATGGCTCCTTCACCTGCACCCTAGTGTGCTATTGCACAACCTGCAAGCAGGGACCTCGTACTGAGGGAACACAGAGACATCAGTAAAGAAGTTTTTTCACTCTTCCAGTCATCAAACAAAAGTTCTAAGGATTTGCCTTTTCTGCACAATGCTTTAGAAACATTTGAAATTCTTTGGCAAAATAACCTGTCTGAAAAGAACGTGTCTGTAATTTTGTGGCAGGGGAAATGGTGGGTTCTAAGATGTAGAAGGTAATGGCAGAAATACATGCTTAAAATGAGCAAATGCAACACAGGTCAAATGGCTCTTGTAAAACCCCTCATTAATGGGAATCCTAGACGGTGAGGCACCTAAAATGACTAAAGTGCAGAATTAGCTCAAAGCTGGCAGATCAGCTCCATCTTGCATGACATCTATTTAGTTCCAATAAGTACTAGGGCAGAGACATTTAACAGATATCACAGTTCTCTATTTAGAAAGAACTGGGATGACATAATCATATGCTTTGAAGGCGATGAAGTACTTTCCAGTCCATTAGTAACTGAGAACGATGTCATTAGACAATATCCACTAGGGAATTAGGCATTAAAAGAAGTTTAACTCCAGGAGTGATGATAACTTTCACTCAAAATCCTAGAAGCTTTGTCTGAAGAAGTCTCTGGCTTGCTATTATTTCTAAAAATTGCAAAACCAGGGATATTTCAATGGAGAGTGAGTGCTTATAAACTGCTCATAAGAAAGGCTCACAAGATAATACAGATAATGGTAAGGCAGATAAATCATTTTGACAAAAAAAAACAATGAAACAAGGAATGCTTTAAAGAACTATAATCCTATGGAAGACAAATAGTGTCCAATAATCATAATGTCATCATTAATAAGGTAACAAGTTTGGTCAATAAAAGTAACTGATGTGTTAAAATTAGACTTCTGAGAGATTTCTGACCTTGCTCTGCAGACATCCCAATTAACAGTGCATAATAACAAAGCAAATGTTAAATGGATTCAGATCTGTCTACCCCTCAAGTCCCAAAAAGAAGGTCAGCAATGAGTCACTCCTGAACACCTTGTTTTATTGGGAATTTTTAGAAATCTCTTCTAGGTGACTATCTATTCAACTCTTTTATCAGTAGACTGGTTTAAATGTGACCACTGCTAGTAACATTGTTGTAGTTGACACAAGTGATGGTCTGGATTCTTAATAAAGTCCACTGAAGAAAAGAAAAGGGCTTAAAATAGGTTGAAATCTTAGAATAAAAGTTGAGATCTACAAAATGACTTGAGAGCTGTTGGCCATGCCATACACCAAAACACTTAAAAATGTCAGCTTGGTCATCTCTGCAAAAACTTAAAAGGACATTATTAAAGAAAAATAACATTAAGGTTTGTTTAATCCAGTTAACAAAGACACATTAGAGAAAATAGCTGGTAATTAAATCAATTTCAGTTAAAACAAATAACGATGAGATCAACATACCAGAAAGTACATCAGGTCAACCACTAGAATACACCACCGAGGAACACAGTGCAATAACCTCAAGTCACAGGTTTATGCCTTTCTAGAAATTATGTATTATGCCAACACAAGTTACTAGGTTCAACACACAGTTAACTGTGTTAAGTGTAATGGTCTGTAGAAAACAGGAGTTCAATCAAATTGATGTAATAGTCCCTTTTGGATTAAAACTCTGGGAATTTAAATCTGGGCCTGAAAATTGTTAGGAAGAAAAAAGCACTTTCCACGACTACTTAAAATAAACCCACCTAATATCCTCACCATCACTGCATACTATAATCTGCCACTTGAAATTATTAACATCTCTGGAGTCCAGTTTGTTAAATAAGGGGAAAGAAATGCTGGCTTTGTGCCTAGAAACCCTAGGCTCTTCACAACAGCATCTCAGTCAATAAAGCTTTTAGTTGCCATAGACTTTAACCACAGTCCGTCCTTTACCCCCACTTTCCAGAGTTAAGTGGGGATGACGTTGATATCCAGTAGAAAATTTGAATTTCCGGTCGGCATGGTCTCTTGCACTAGCTGTCAGTTGTGGGTGAGGCAAAGAATTTATCCCCATCCTTATGAAGCCCTAAAACAATCATGAAAATAATTTCCTCTGCTTTCTAAACCCTCAAGGAACAGTTTCTTGAAAAACATTTCCATATGGTAGTAGGTACAGGAGAAGACTCATTTGGCCAGAGTCTCACTCTCTCTCACAGACAGCATAAAAGTCCAAGATGATTATTATTAGGTCTTGAAGATTAAGGTGTACAAAAGTACTGATTTTCTCCTTTGGACTACAAACTTCCACTTCAGGAAGTTCCCCAATAATGACCAGAAAAGTAAATATGTTTCATTAAGATTGAAGCTTTTCAACTCTTTTTGGCTGATCGTTTATTAAAAAAAGAAACATGGATATTAAATAGAGGAAATTTTCATCCTTCAGATACATACTTACAAATTCCTCATTCATCTACAGTAGGAGAGGAGGAATGCAACCCAGTACCTCAGTTCTTCTGTGAGTACAGTACCCGTACTTCTGTGAGGCAGAAGTACAGAGGTTTTGACCTGTCTAATATAGGCAGGAGTTACTGGTCACCCTATACTGTTATAATATTTCACCTGCTCTGCATAGATACTGAATTAATTAATATATGAAGACCCAAAGACATACTGTTCATCACCCTGAAACACATTGTTAAATTATATACACAATATATGAATGAAATGTCTCTAAATCATACCACACAGTGAAATTAGAAGATGTTATAAAATAGAAACCATAGTAAAATTTTGATTTTTTTAATTTATTTTTCTTTTTTAGATAGGGACATGGCCTAGTTTACAAAAGACTACTTATCTCACCTTGAAAAATGATAGCCTTCGAGCACTTGTATCAGTTTGATCATTTCAAACTGAAAATTGATGAAAAGCCATTTCATTCAAAGCCTTACATGTGGTGTGAATCCATTTATGAGTGATGGGGAAAACGATGAGATTTCCCTTTCTCATTTACCTAATCTCCAAATCCCATTCATTTCACAGCAGGGGTAAAACCTTGGCCCTGCATAAGTTATATGGCATTCTGACATCAATCTAGTTGGGGTCAGCATGCTGTTCAGCACTTCATCAGGTGCTCTGCAGTGCCAAAACTGAGGATACCCAGGCAGGTGGGAAAAAAGACAGATTTTCTAACAGGCAACTGCATGACTTTAGCTCAGCTGGACTTCAGCACAGCATCAGGAGGAGGTCTCAGGGCGGTTCTGGAAGGCTCAGCATGGGCTAGTGGGATTCACCACACCTTAGGGGTCTCCAAGTAGAGCAAGGGTCCTGCTCTAACTCTTGGGTGTCTGGGAAAGAGGAGAAGGGAAAAAAAAAAAAAAAAGAAAGATCTAGAAGCAGTGCTACTGTAGGACAGCCCCACAAGGCACCTCCCTATCTTTTACATTAAAGAAATGGGTTGCACTGGCTTTCTAACATTTGTAAATTCAGTTGGTCTTATTGCAGTTTATTGCAGAATTTGTGACTCTGCAATTAATCAGAGTTAAGAACTTTGATTTCCTTTGTAAAACAGAATGTATTTAAATGCAATCACAGGGGAGAGGTAGGAAGAAGATCATAATAGGATGATATTTTTTGCCTGAAACATTCTTGTAGCTAGTTGCATGATCCTGATCAGCAAGGGGTGACTCATACAATTTGGCTAGCAGAGTTTAAAATAAAATCATAACAACATCTGGCTGATATTTAAATGTCAGCAGTGCACGCAATATAACTGTGATTCCGGAGAACGAAAACCAAACAATTTCAGGTACCTCATACGATACCAACGATTTGATGTTCAGGCACTGGCTGAAAGGAGCAAGGAAAAGAGTTAAGTCTATCGTCTAAGAGTACTGGTGTGCTAAATGCTTCCTCAAATTGGTGATTATATCAACAAACAATTATCTACTACTGTAAATTGGTTTGGGATGGAAGAGGAACAATATAATACAAAATTTTTCTATTTAGGGAAACTCATACAGACACTGCAGCTATCTCTAAACACTTTTTTCCCTGTTAATGCTTATGTTCCTTTCTAATCTATGGATTAGAGTAGACCATCCATTTAATCTATGGGACAGGCAGTAAAGTTGGATATTTAGTGTGATAAAAGTATGTCAAGAGCTTAATTTTCTCAGTCCTGAGAAGTTGGGGAAGTTTCTCTCTGACGGTTACTATCTACCTTGCTGAGGATAAACTAATAATCGATTACTTCTCTAACATTTAAGGCCTAACAATTTATTTTTGGACAAGACTAATCTGCTTCTTGAGTTCACATAACTGAAGTTCAGCAATATCTATTTACTAGTACCAGCTGCTGCCTTTCCTCCTTTCACTCTTTACCTCTGGAAGAGTAAACTGTGCTATGGTCATGAGAACAGGGAAATGAAACCATTTACAGAATTTCAGAAAGTAAGAACATAGTGGTTGTTCTCATCAACCTGGTAAATCCAAGAGCTGAATGAAGTGAAAGGGGCAGTAGGGCAGGCAGAATGATACAAAAAGAGCACAAGTAGTGGTCTTGCTAGGATATTTAACAGAAGGAAAATCTATCTTGAAGAATCATTATGGAGCAAGAATCTAGGCTCATACTTCAGAAAATGCTGCTGTACAATCAGCTTGCTAGAGTAGGGCAAAGTTGTGTGACCAGTAGAATAATCTTGGGCTAATCCCCTTGTTCCAGTCCATTGTTTCCTGCCATTCCAGGTACTAAAAGTTTGCTTAGGGAAAAAGAAAAAGGGAGATCACCTACGGGACAATGAGATCATTAAAGCAATTGTGACTGGCAAGCAAATAAATTAAATTTAAACATACCAAAAAGAAAAAAAATGACCCATATATCAAATCATCTTTAGTGACCCATAATAAAGATCACCTCTCATTATTAATTAAAGGAAAGAGGATGAAAATATATAAGTGCATCACTGAAAGAACCCAGCATATGTTTTCTGTAGCATGCTATGAAGTTGAAAGTAATTGCTGATTTCAACAGAATAATTCCAAATCATGCAACAAAGGTGGAATTGATAAAAAATTAACTAAAATTTCTCTTTTTCTTCAAGTGCATATTATACTGAAAGAAAAAGCAGACTTTAACATCCCAGATTGAGGGTGTCCAATATGTTGGACACAGGTGAAGTTACTGCAGTGGTTTTTTAAAATTTGGGTACAAGGGAGGAGATTTAATTTTTCAAGCTTGTGTTTCCAAAGGTAGTTTCATTATTTCAAACAGCTTGTTTATTCCAATTATTTTACATTTAAGCTGTTTATTTACAGAATAAGTTGAGAGTCATAAATAATTTTGTTTAGGATACAATGGTCTTTTCTAAGGCTGAAGTTTGTAAGCATGTTATAGTACAGCTATTTAAGTGACTTGCAGAAATTTTTTGGCCTTACATTGCTACTTCTTCTAGTACTAGATACCCCCAGACTATTTTCAGGCAAGAGTAATCTGGCCACATTTTCCAGAACAGGTTGTATATATTAAAACAATAACTTCCCTGTATTCCCCCAGGTCTTCCAGTTTATATGTAAATATTTTATGTTGACTTCATACCTTTTAATTGAGGCCCTCTTTTCAATCTTTCTGTGGCCCAGGCAGTACAGTTTTCCTTGCTCTCAGAAAGAGCCAAAAAAAAAAAAGGGTTAATAACAAGCATATTGAGATGTGGGGTAAGATACTAACATGACATTTCTAACTCCAACTTCTTTCAATTCTAGGAGGTAGCAACAGTCCACTGTTGAATCTGAAAATATGCTGAAATTAGAGTTGTTTTACCATTTAGTGTCTGTGTAGCTCTACAGAAGAGATCCTCCTAAATGTAATTCCAGTTTGTTTATTTTCTACTTTTATCTCCTTGGCTTGAGTACCTCTGGGGCTGAATATGCAATTTCACTTTAAAGGTATGTGACTATTCTTACACATCCAAGACAATTCTAAGTTTAAAGACCTAAAAATGCTTCAAATCATTATGTTTACTGCATTTCCCTCCCTGCCCCAAGACTAAGTTTAAGAACCAATGCCAAACAACTATGGGGATGACAGGAACAGAAAGATGACTTAGAAGTCAATAATAACTGCATGCATTATGGATTTTACCCTCATTACACCCACCTGAGCAAGATTTTGATGTTACACTAAACATCAGGATGTACAGGAGAAAAGAAAAAAGATGGTGACGTATCTCACCAAATTCATATTCTTAATCACAGAATCATAGAACAGTTAAAGGTCATCTAGTCCAACCCTCTTGCACTAAGCATGGACATCTTCAACCAGATCAGGTTGCTCTAAGCCCTGTCTAACCTGACTTTGAACATTTCCAGGGATGGGGCATCTACCACCCCTCTGGGCAACCAGTTCCAGTGTTTCACCACCATCATTCTTTATAGCTAGTCTGAATCCACCCTCTTTTAGTTTAAAACTGTTACCCCTTGTCCTATTGGAACATGCCCTGCTAAAATGTTTGTTCCCATCTTTCCTATAAACACCTTTAAGTACTGAAAGGCCACAAATAAAGTCTCCCTGGAGCCTTCTCTTCTCTAGGCTGAACAACTCCAACTGTCTCCAGCCTGTTCTCATAGGAGAGGTGTTTCATGCCTATGATCATTTTTGTGGCCCTGCTCACTTTGTTAGGGTTTCACAACAAAATATAGGTGTGTTTTTATACCTACCAAACCTTCAGAGCATCTTAGTGATACTGGGCACTCCAGTTCTTTTGTTAAAGCATGTAATGGAGTATCCTTCACCTTTCAGTTACTTCATTAAATTTGGTTAGTGAGGCTGAGGCAGATTCAGGTGAGATTTTCTGATGTCAAAAACATACCTCTTTTACAATAATAATAAATTCCCTCAGCACTTATACATAGGCAACACAGATATATTAGTATAGATACAGTATGACATATTTAGAAGTTAAAAAAGCTACTTTTAAAATACCATAATGCTTCAACTATCATTCTTAGCATTCTGGAGATTTGGAATGATAAATTGGGTCAGACAGAGTGTTTGGTAGATATTACAAGCCTAGAAATTGCTAAAATTTCATTCTAAAGACTACAATTAATAATAGAGCTTTTGTATTCCATTGCTTCCCTGCCCCAAGTGCTAAGAAACATCTCTGCTATAACAGCAGTTTTACCTTATGTGCAGTGGCACATTTATTTATTTTGTGATTAAAAATAGGATATTTTAAAATTGATTTGTTTAATAAGATAAAGAAGAAACAAAGCCTGAAATCTTTAATAATACTATGCAACTGTCTCTGAATAAACCTATAGAAATAAAACAAAAGCCATTTGATTAAGACTCAAATGGTCCCCTCACTCTCAGACCCCAAGTAAGGATGCAATGAGACAGAAGTATTCTTATCCTGAATATTTTTGTGCTTTCAGAACTACTCATTGTGCAGATTTTTTTCAGGTTTTCACAATAAACTTGAGGCTCACACACACTGGAATAGCTAATATCATACTAGTTTCATGTTCTGTTATCCTCCCACATCTTAAGTCTGCATTTCCTCTGGAATGATGCAAGGTATTTTGGGATTGGTCTCTGGGGTTTCTCTAATTTTGACCAAACGGATAACTTTCTGATAGCAGTTTTTCCATACTGACAGGTTCCATTAAAAGCATGAGCTTTAAAATGATCCTGTCAAAAAAACCTCTCAACTGATCTTATTCCTGAATCATGTTTATTTTCCCCTTGGTACACCCTTGCATCATGCATTTTGGTGTTTTCCCACTTTTTCATCCTCTAGCAGTGACGGTTCCCATATTTTTTTAGTTCCCCTGCTGTTTACACAATTTGGGGTGACTGAATCTTACTGCTCAGGCTTTTTTTTGCTGTCTCTAGGTGATTACTCTCAGCACAGCTTCTCCACTGTTTTTCTCTTTCCAACATCTCCTCTCTTCCTTTCACAAGGGCCAAAAGTTGTCCACTCTTCCCCTCCCTGTTGCTGCAGGACTAAGGGCTGCAGGACTGGTCGCTCCCTGGCACTAAACACACAGTTGTAAGTCTTTTCTTCTCTTTCCTCTCAGATTCATCCAATTCCCAGTTATAATTTCACCCTTCTAAGTAAAGGTAAATATCTCCTTTCTGTTCAGACAATGAAATCTCTCATTCCTGTTTCAAATTTCTTACCTTAACAAATTATCTTCCTTTTTCCAATGCTCAGGTTGTCCAGTTCATACTAAACTGATACACTCTCTGCTAGTTTTTATTTAAAGCATCTTTCAACAACTTAAGGCACAAAGAAATACAAAACACTTACTATTTTTGGGCAGGCTACATAGAATCATAGAATGGTTAGAGTTGGAAGGGACCTTAAAGATCATCAAGTTCCAACCCCCCTGCCATGGGCAGGGACACCTCTGACTACAGCAGGTTGCTCAAAGCCCTATCCAGCCTGGCCTTAAACACTTCCAGGGATGGGGCATCCCCAACTTCTCTGGGTAACCTGTTCCAGTGCCTCACCACCCTCACAGTAAAGAACTTCTTCCTAATATCTAATCTAAATCTCCCCTCTTCCAACTTAAAACCATTACCCCTTGTCCTATCACTAGATTTCCTGACAAAGAGTCCCTCTCCAGCTCTCCTGTAGGCTCCCTTCAGATACTGAAAGGCTGCTCTAAGGTCTCCCCGGAGCCTTCTCTTCTCCAGGCTGAACAGCCCCAGCTCTCTCAGCCTGTCCTCATAGGAGAGGTGTTCCATCCCTCTAATCATCTTAGTGGCCCTTCGCTGGACCTGTTCCAACAGTTCCATGTCCTTTCTATGTTGAGGACTCCAGAGCTGGACACAGTACTCCAGGTGGGGTCTCACAAGCGCAGAGTAGAGGGGGAGAATCACCTCCCGTGCCCTGCTGGCCACGCTTCTTTTGATGCAACCCAGGATACGGTTGGCTTTCTGGGCTGCCAGCGCGCACTGCCGGCTCATGTTGAGCTTCTCATCCATGAGCACTCCCAAGTCCTTCTCCTCAGGGCTGCTCTCCAGCCATTCTCTGCCCAGCCTGTATTTATGCCTGGGATTGCCACGTCCCAGGTGTAGGACTCTGCACTTGGCTTGGTTGAACTTCATGCCATTTGCATTAGCCCACCTCTCAAGCCTGTCCAGGTCCCTCTGGATGGCATCCCTTCCCTCCAGTGTGTCAACCGCGCCACCGAGCTTGGTGTCATCGGCAAACTTGCTGAGGGTGCACTCGATCCCACTGTCCATGTCTCCAACAAAGATGTTAAATAGCACTGGTCCCAGTACTGACCCTTGCGGGACACCACTCGTCAGTGGCCGCCACGTGGACATTGACCCATTAACCACAACCCTTTTTAACCACAACATATTTTTAACACTTGTTCTCCAGCATCGTCTCCAACACCATGGTGCATATGATGTTCAATTTCTTTGGATTTGGAGTTTATCTTGGAAATACTTTGGAATTAACAGACCTTAAACTTTTCCATGAAAAGAAGTGACACAAACATTGATTTTCCCAGTCTATGTACTCTATTTCCTACTTTTTTAGGAATTAGGATGCATTATTTTCAAGACTATCAAGTACTGTAGAATTTGAAAAATATTTCCTTTGCCAAAAAAAAAAAAAAGAAAAAAAAGTTGTTGAAATATCACGGAGAATGATTGCTTCGTCTCTCAAAAAAAAGTTGCTGATGTCTCATGGGTAGTTTTGGCAAAGCCATCTACTTAGATTAATATCAACTGCTTACTTCCTCCTTTCCTTTCCCCTTCCCCAACTGACTACTTAGTACTAGGAAGAGAGGCATAAGAAAATTCTTGTCTTCTTGAGGGTTTGTCTGTTTCTGAGATTATATCTTGCCATTAGAGACCAATAAAACTGTAAAATTTTGTGTAAATTGCTCTTGGATTTGAAAATGACTGATTTTTCAAGCAAAGGATGTGACTTTATATGGTAAACAACCGTCATTCATCCTGGTCTAATCTAAAATAATACAAGGCTTCAGAGAAGAAACAGGAAAAAAACCCCAACCAGCCCAAGAAAAGAAATCCAGGTGTTCAACAATAGTTAAAAAAAACCAAAAAAACCCAAAAAACCACCATGGAAAGAAAAAACCCCCAAAGCCAACTAAATTCATATTACATAATTTGGTACCAATTACCTTTGCTGAGGCCACTCAGGGACCCGTAGGGAGTCATCTGTTTGCAGGGTCGAAGTTAGGCATAACTGCGCACACCCTTCTGCTTGCTAAAGGCAATGGGCTCAGGAGCCCTGTGTCTGAGGATGATGCAGCTCCAGACACCCCGACAGTCACCTTAGAGCTGCACCCACACCCACCTGTGACTGCAGGAAATCTCATACCCCAGACGTCAAAAGCATCACTGAAAATATATCTTTAAGCATCACACTCTCAAATGCATTGGAGCAGGACTTTTGTATTTAATCTTTCAGTGTAGTTTACGACTTAGGTTTGAGGAAGGATGATAAATAATTTGCTCCGCATTCATGTACAATGATAAATAAATTCCAGAGAAATTATTAATGTTTTCTACTGTCTATTGTGATGATGATAATTTAATTTAATAAATGATAAAGTTTTCTGTGCTTTTTTTTTCATGTAGCAACAGCAATCACTGTAGTTTATGTGATTTAGGATCAACTTTAGGTTGAGCTATGACTTATACAGGGATCAGCGTAATAAACTGAGCCATTCTCTATCTCAGTGAGAATAAAATTTCTTGACCTCTTTCTAAAGTGTTAATTTTTGAAAATGAAACAGAGACAGCAATGAAAACGTCCTTTGATTGCCTGCTTGCCAAAGAAATAAATTTTCATGTAGCGTTTGGGTGTTTGTAGTTTTAACTTAGTTGCAAAAAAGAAATCACATCCATCAAGTCACATACATTACTGTAGACTCATAATTCAACTAGTTAATAAAGACTTTTGTTCCTAGAAACTATTATAAGTCTAAAACATCTATTATCTTTCTGTGAGTGACGCCTCTTTAAGTGATATTTGGATTTTCTGTTGTAAGACACTTTGCTTTTTGGTCAATCCAGATATGAATTCCCAGAGATGAGCTAAGTGTTGTGAGAAACAGAGGAACATATACTTTCATGGGTATCAGCTGTATTGTCAAATTCATCACTGGGCAAATTAACATTCAAATAGTCCTGCTGAGTGGAATAATCAATTTCTTCCCCAGAAATTCTTTGGTTTACAGTCTCAGCAGCTGCATTGGTTTCTATGCTTGCCTCTTTACCAGCTGGAACAAAATCTGTTACTGTTGTAGTTTAAAACATGTAGTATTCTGTCTAGTTTTTCACTAACGTCCCATTACTTCTCCATCTCTATCCTGTTCCTCCACTTTCATTCATCCCTTTGGAGTAAACTAGTCTAAAGTCTACAGAGGCAGCAGATTAAAAGGCAACAATATGCTAATGCACTAGACACACAAAAAGATCTGTTATGGGTAAGCTATTGTTATAAAACAAACATACAAACATCACCAGAATTTTTTATCATGTGAATAACTGATCAGATTGGATACAGCAATAAAGACAAAAAGAGTAGCTTCGTTACAGGCAGAACAGATCTTAATATTTAATGCAACGCAAGAAATTGAAAGATCTTCTCTTTAGAAACTTTTCATCCATTTTCTTTAATTCACTCAGATAATATTTATTTTGGTGAGCACAAGTGATTTCTCACATAGAGGCAGAGAAAGAAAATTCTTCAACTGGAGGAAGAAAATAAGAGATGGGAGAAAAAGCCTCAGGGCATATGGCAACCTGTCAACACATGAAATGAACAGTGATACAAACCGGACACATGCTCTGAACCCCTTCCGGCAGAGATACTGCATTAGCAAGGCAAGGTTTGAATGGCTCTTCATGCCAGGAAGGTCACAAAGGCGAAATGGGACTAAGCCTTCCTGATAAGAGCACCCACGCTAGTTAGATTTCAGTTTTGCACCTGCTGTTTCCAGCCTCTGCTCCTGAGCTTCTCTCAGTGTTTTCCTGCGAACAGGAAAAATTTCAAATCATTCTCATGGCTGTTCAAGGTCTTTTGTTTTCCTTCCATCCTTGCTTCTGTTTTTTAAAGAGTCTGTTTTGCTACCCATTCACTCCCCACACTCAAAATGTTCCGCTTTCAACTTCTGCTGCCTTAACCCACTCTTGACGGTCTGTTGGACTCATTACCTAACTTTTATTGTTATCTCCCTTAGAGTGACCAATATTCACCTTCTGTGTCAGAACAAAACCTAGTTATCCTTTTTCTTTTACCTTTTTTTTTATTGTTTTATTTTTAAATCTGTATATATATATAGTTTACCTGAATTATTAGACGTAAAATTTATAAACAAAGATTTTGAAGTGCTGCTTGAAACAATTTATTTGGGTTGCTTTTTTTGGAGAATTTTTATTTTTTGAAAGTACTGGCTCCCTGCTTGGGAAAAAAATATGATTTCCCTTTTATTTCTCACACATGAAGCACTCAAAACATTCAGACAAACAAAAACAATTTTAAAAGCCCCTATGGTCTCTGCAGTTTCCAAAAGTGAAGTTGTATGAAATTAAAAAGAACCTTTAATCTTAAATCTAATAAAATTATTTTCCAAACGTCTGTTTCAGTTTTCACAGTATTATTTTTTCTTTCACTGGCAGCCTGCAACCCTATGAACTGATGAGTCTTTTGCATTTGTTGTACATAAAAATTTTCTAACCTAGTCCTCAATGTGCTTTACACATAGCCATAGGTTTTTGTTACTGTAAATCAGAAAATAATCCTCACTTTCCAACTAAGCAAATAAGAAGAGATGAATAGTCACAATGTTCTGAAGGTGGCTTCCAGTTCTGACTTCTGAGTTCTATCAGCTGGGCTAGCAACAAGTATAAAAGTTATTATCTCCTGAAATATACAGGGAGCATCTAATATATGTTAGTTATCAAAATGTTAATGTTAAAAAATGAAGGACAAGGCTAGCAAATAATAAGGCCTCCTGCGAAGTCTGAGATCCATATAGAAAGCCAACCAGAAAGTCCAGTTCCTAGTTTTCTAACTTTTACAACATGACCACCCTTCACCATCTACGTGATTTTTATAAGTGCCTATGAGCTGAAATAAATCAAATCACCTTTCTTTTATTGGCTTGCTCAGGAAGAATATTATCCTATGAGCATAAATTATCAAAGGAAACTTCTAGTTCAATCTCCACTGATTTGACAAAGCGAACATTGAGAAAAGCCACCCCTATACAGATGCCATTTTAAAGGAAAATAGTGGCACATGTAAAAATAATTAAAAAATGAAATTAAAAAAAAACTTTAACACCCAAGATAAAGTTGTAATAAAAGTCAGTCAAGGAAATGGTAAATCATTAAAATGATCAAATAAAATTAGATGGAAGTATCTGGCTGAGATTCTTATTGCTTAATGGTTTCCCCCGCTCCTGGTCAAAAGGGTTCCTGACAGCACATTTTCCAGAATTTTATTCAACTTACTCTGAAATGACATAATCAGCAGGAGTCACACAGAGCGGACCAGTGTCCCCAACAGTAATACTTGCAAGTAACACCCTGTGGGCATCGCCATACTTAGCTTTTTCTGCAAACTTGAACTAAATCAGTGGCAGCTACCTGCACATGGCAAGTTCCCTCTAAACCGTGATACGGGGAACACTGATCTGGCACGCTTTACTGCTCAGGATATTTTTCCTGCTCGTTAGTGCAGCTTTTCTCTCCAAATGCAGACTTGCATACTTTGACAATGTATGACACGGATTGTTCTAGCACAGCTTGAGTCCTTAAAGTTAGCATCTCACTTTCACTATTTCACAGTGCATATTTCAGCTTTTATTACAGAGCCACAACACAAGCAACTATAAGAGCACGTGTGAGAGCAACCACTACAACACTTTGCAATCCACAGATGGAGGAATATCCAAAATGCTTTTCCTTTCTTAAGGAAGAGATTCTTCCCTCTTCCATAAACATACTTCTACCGTTAAGCGCAAATATCCCCATGAATATTATGTCTTAGACTTCCTAGATCCCAGAGAAATTTTACAGGTACTTGAGAAGAAACTCACAACTAGCTTTTGCAGCAGTGTCTTCTACAACACTGATTTGTAAATTGAATAAATTGTAAAGTGTTGAGTTTCCACATTCCCCTGAGGTCAAAGAGCTCTCTGACCACACATACACCTTATACCTCAGGGTTATGGGTGATAACAAGGTCACATGATCCACAAAGAAATGTAGACTATTAAAAAAAGGACTGTCTTTATAATACCACCAAAGTCCTGTCATATCAGTTTGAAATACTCATTGAGATCTAGATGCGGTTTAGTTTTCAAGTAAAGATCCCAGTTTGGGGCTGTCTTTTTTTCTTTTGTTTCACTGTAACTGTAACCATTTTTAAATTATTAGCAGTTTATTTTTGCTGGCAGACAAATCCAGTGACACAGCTCCCTTTACTCCCCAATGACCTTCATAAGTCTGTGGAAACTGAAGATCGTGTAGACTGCTTGACTGTACTCTTCTGAAGAAACGGTTTAGCATTCAAAGACTGAAGTAATGATTTTTCCTGTTTGCAGAAGTGTCAAATGTGACTTAGTGAGATGCAGGCCCACACGAGGGTTTCTCTGCCGAGCCCCACTGACATCCTTAAAACAAACTGGGCTGTACCAGCCAGTTAACCTCTACAGAGCTGAGTCAGACACAAGATGCCTTCAGTGCTAGCAGGTTTCATAGCTGTTGTGGCTTGGGATAGACTGGCCACTGAAATGAATGACAGATGCTCTACCCCACCTCTCTCTCCAAAGAGAGGAGGGGGAGAGAGAGAGACTTATGAGTTTAGAAAAAAAACTAAACTACTTTAATGAAAATGTTAATAAATTAATAATTGAAAAAAATAATGAAATATATACAATATTTTAAAAACCCTCACATGTATCAAGCTCCCAGGATGACAATCATGTCACCAACAGGCACCAAGAATGTCCCAGACTGGACTCAGTGATGGACAGGAGCTGGATTCCAGACCTGGATTCACGAATACACAGATTGGGATCAAAGGCAGACGAACAGACAGAGTCCTCCTCAGACGCCAGCCATTGAAGAAAGAGAGATGACCCTTTGGTCCCTCATCTTTTATGCTGAGCATGGGGCAGATGGGATGGAACACCCTGTTGGTCAGGTTTTGGTCACCTGTCCTGTCCCCTCCTCCCCACAGCTGCAACCCCTCTACGCTTTTCTGCTTCTGACCCTCCAACAGGGCAAATACCAAAGTTGTCTGGCCTTGGGTGTTACAGCAGTAAGTATAAGCAGGAGCCTCTCTGCATCCCATGCCTTGGCATCAGCTGTAAACATGGGTGTGATCACTCTGAGAACAATCATTGTCTCCACAATATGCTGTTAATTTCAGAGAGTTCACTTAGTTAGAAGAGGCTTAGCTAAAAAGTAGTACTACTGAACAGAAAATTGGTTCTGTTTTACCTCAAACCATCCCAATTTAAAAATTCAGTTTAATGTGTGTGGACAGCCATGGAAAGCATACCCTGAGGTGGACTCTCTTTGCCTGATCTCAAGGCTGGACGTGTGCCCCTGCCGTACTGCTGCTGCTCCTCCCCACCTTTGCCCTTCCCCATCTTTGTCTGTGAAAAGGAGAGAGAACAGAGAGAGGAGAGAGCCTGTGTCTTGTGGTCAGCTGAGTGCCTACAGACTCCAGCAGAGAGGAGAGAAAAACTCAGCCCTTCACTCCAGGCTGGGATGTAGCTGCTGCTGAACTTCCAGAGGACCTTTCCCCCGATCCCCAAATCTCCCATGTTACATCACAACCCTGTGAACCTAATTTGGGGGTGCAGAGCTGAAGCATGAGAGAAGACAGGTGGATTATTCGGAAGGACTTGGATATCCGGCCCGTAGCCCAGACATTTCTGCGAGCACTCAATGAGTTACACTGGGTTCACTAGGTGTTAGATGAAGCTGATTATAAACTGAAAGGGGAATTTTCAAGTTAAACTTCTTTAGTAGTCAAAATTTAATCTTTTTAAGCAAAGATCTAAGATGGGACTCGCTCCTGCTTTATGTCTTTAATAGAGGGTATGTCAGATAAGCACTTATGATATCTATTCCTCACACACTCCTGACAAATCACAAATTATTTAGTCAAATAAAGCGGGTCATAAATGCTCACTTAAAAATAGAATTATATTTTGAATTAGTCTCCTACATGAAATAGATGTGCTATATGTATAGTCATATACTGAATGTAAAAGAAGCTTTGCACATCTCTGGTGAGGGTATTTTAACTGCCATATAAGAAATATAAAGAAAAAACACATTTGAAATAACAAGCTGCAATTAACCACTTACAGGTAGAAAAGACATTTCAAATTAAATAATGTAGCAAATCCACAGAATAAAACACACAAAGAATCGGAACTGAATCTCTCTGCAGTTAAAATTTTGGCTTACAATTTGAATGTTTTCACTACTTTAGCACAGCTTGGTAATTTCTGGAAATACCTTAAGAAAAATGTATTTTTTAAAATTTTTCTTTTTTAACCTAGGTTTCCACTTACTTCTTAGAGCATGAAAATTTGGATGAGGCTCACAGTTTCCAGAAGTATTCACTGAGCAGAATCATTGAATGTTACATGCTTGTTTTATTATTACTGTTGGCGTTGGTATTGATGGGCTCCCAGATATACGAGGCCCTTAGTGGACTCCTAGCCCCTCCACTGTATTTGCCTTAAACTGAGGCACAAGTACTTTGTAAAATGTAGCCTGTATCCTCTTTTGAAACAAAATATCTTCACAAACTCCTTCATTCACACCAGAACTGTGGGAAGGTATTTCTATTTTGACAGGTTATCTAAGAAGTTTCGTGCATGGAAGATGCCCATGAATGCTGTAACCAGGGAGTCAGGCAGGCAATGCCAGCACAGCTGTAACTGCAGTGTAAAGTCCGGAATATGGTTGCTTAGCAGTAAATAGTACTCGATTCCCTTTAAAATGGGATGTGACCGGGCTACTCATAATTCTGTGCAGGCTCTAACCTGTAACTGTGATCAGCTCTGATGCGTTGTTAGTTTTGGCAATGGCGTACACACCACCAGGTGGCTGTCGGAATCAGCTGGGATTTTTATTTGATTGAATAGCTTTACTTGACAAACAGGTACCAGTACTCTGTGGAGCTATGGCATTCTATATGCAGCCCTGCACAAATACATTCATTGCCTTCTGCTCTGTCAAATACGGATACATGTCCAGAACTGGGGAATTACTTTATGTTCTTTTTGTCTTAAAGGAAACCAAGAGGCGTCCTCAGACTTGCCTCGACAATGACACAGGTGGGGAGCCTGCTCCTAAGCATGCTTGGGAACGAGGGATCCGTGAGCATTCTCTTCTCCTGCGGCCCCAGGAGTTCATCACTGGTGGTGTCATAGATCTTATAGCTTCAGGGAATGAAGCGACGTCCTTCCTGAAGGACATCATCAAATGTTGTTTTAATTTAACACGTGCTGACTGAAGGATAGAGACATCCTCATAATATTTGGCTATAGATTCCCCGACTGTAAGTCTATGTATGTTTCAGATTCTATACCTTCTGCCTTTTACTTACACAGCTCCAAAACATGGGGAATGATAAATCCAGCAGTCCTTAAACTCTCTCTCTTTTTGACTATTATTTAATATGATTAAACAATTATTATCTCTCTTTTTTTTTTTTATTTTTCAAAATACTGATCTCTGAAATGAGCAGCAAATTACAAAATTGCATACTTAACTGCAAAAACCAGAATTTTAGCAGGTTAACAAAGTAGCAAACTGAGAAATGTTTGCAACTGCCAGCTTGGATAATCTTGGAAAGAACTGTGCGAACACTACAGAGAGCAGTGACAGAAGTGCATTTCTTTCACTCTGGTTATGTTTTGCTGAGGGAGACTCATCTCAGTCAGTAAACAAGTATTAAGTCTTCTAAAGGAAATATTTGCAACAAATGTGTTCAGAACAAGAACTACTACTAGTAGTTATACATAAAATAACGTTAATGTTATCTAGCTATACATCTGAAGAGGAGAGGCATTGTTCTTATTTCTCAGATTTAAAACGTGACTGTCATAACCAGGTGAGAGGGGAGCAAAAAAAATAAACCAGAAAGGTTAAACTTTCAGAAGATCTGACATTGTCCTAGGTTATGGATCTGTTTACAGCTTCATTATACGCTTGGCATTTACAACTACCTTGAATTTACTCTGCACTGTAGCTATACATACAGGCAATTATTTCTTCCATGACTTTCCATAAAATCTATTATCTTGACGTTGTAATTACTTTACAGCTTTAGCAAACCCATCCTTCAGCCGAGACCCTCATTTACCTCTTAAGGATTCCTGTTACGTGGTTTGCAGATACACATTTTTCTCACCCAGAGATGATCCCTGGGAGCAGACAGGAGGAAAGGGATAGAGAGGTGGGGATGAGCGGAACGTCCAAAGACTTGCTCCCTGTAATGGCTGTAATACAACATACTCCACATATACGTATGGCTCATCTCTACCACATATTGCAGATGCACCACACATGAACTAAACGGCAGACTCATGGACCATTTTTCATGCTGTGCATGCGTATGGCATGTACCTGACATTATCTGAAAGATCCCATCTTTGTGTTTGACATGTAGATAACACTCCTGGAGAACTGTTGTCAGCGCAAAAGGAGAAGAAACAGCAATATTGGCCTTCAGTAAGACAGGAATTTGTAACACTAATTTGGAAAAGGTGCATTTACTCCGTCCCTTTGCAAGAAACTGAGGATGAAGGTGATAAAAGGAAAAAGAAGCTGCCAATAAAACTTAGGCCATAGTGAGGAGCATACTCTGCAGAACACCTGGTAGCACAGGGCTCACCTCAGTGTCCTCTGCTTTAATTTAGATAAGTTGCAAGCTGGATGCAGACAGGTAAAAAGTTTTGGTCCCAGCACCAAGACTTAGAAGGAAAGCCCTAGTTGTTCTCACTGTGGTAAGAGAAAAATTTTCTTATTAGTTTCCTGAGGCTGTAGGAGAGAAGTAAATATATTTCCAAAACAACACTGTCACAACACGAGGAGGACAGGAGAGCAAGGAGGAGATGTGGGGCTCACCAAATCCACTTGTCTTTCACTGAAGGTGTGCCCATGTCTCAACCCCCAAGCTGAAGGGCTCTGGGGCATCAGAGCTTTGTCTTTTCCCTTGGAAGGAAAACAAAATTTTTCCCCAAACCTAGGGCTCTGCTGAAAACTCTGCAGTGGGAATTTCATCTTTTTCCTTACCCCCTTGCCTTCTCCCTTGGGAAGGTGGCTAGGCCCCAGGAAGCTCTGTGATGGAAAGCAAAACCCAAGGCACCCAGCGGGTCAAACTGCATGCATATATTTATATCTGGTTTTAATGGAAACTAACTACCTTTAAGCTACAAATTAAGACCAGTTTAATGAGCTTGAGTGGCTTCATTCTCAATTAAAATTCTTGCCTTGCTGACATGAGTCTGATTGCTCCTCCTGCCAAGCTGCCAGACAACAGGACTCGGAAGTGGCCCTCTTACCTGTTCTGCCCCACACCAAGCACCTTCTTCTGTCAGCTGCAGCCTGGTGGAGCACCACTCCTACACAGCAGGCACCCAGCCCACGCCGGCGAGAAGCCATTCCCACATCCGCTGTCATTAGTGGTGCTTCCAAATGCCAGCATGCGAAGAGCGAAATACGTGGGAATTGCTAGGCAGGGGGACAGGGAAGAAAGAATCATGGACATTTATGAGGCAGATGTGAAAGCAAGTGGGCAGCACCAGCACCTCATGAGAAGCACTTACTCGGTGAAGGGGTGCTGATAAATGACAATTGTTTTTTTTTATTTATTTTTAATCTTTGGTTGCCAGACATCTTGGTTGCCAGTAACTGAGCCATAATGTATGTTGGCTGCCATCCTAACAAACTGCAGGTGGACCAGGGGTTGAGGTGGTGCCATTACAAATTATCATCTGCTAGATCAAAGTGCATGGGGAAGAACTGCAGGTGTGCTATGTTAATACCTACATCTATCTTTCAAGTCATTTAATAACCAAATCTTATGTGGCTTCCATATCAGTATGCTCTCTCCGACCTCAAACACTTTGATCAAACTTAATGCATCACATATTGGCAGAACTCACATGCTAGATATACAATGCTCATTTTTCCTTCTTAATACTTATGTCGTCTGTGAGTGGGGAATACATAAGAGAATATTGTGTGTGGAGGCACAGGGAGCAACATCCAGGCTCAGTGGTCTTGTGAAATCTGAGGTTTTGTTTTGTCCTTTTCTTGCCCTCAAAATGCAAAGTGATATATCTAAATGGGTTTTCACATTCATCCGTGAGTCTTGACTAGGCTTACATTGTTTTTTAAGTTACCTGGCTTTGGCAGCTTATCCTTACTGTTCACAGTCATCTAGGCATTTCAAGCCCTCAATGCTTTTATCCCCCTAAAATTCCAAGTGAAATACAAAGCTGTCATTTATCATTCTTGTTTTTATATGACATGAAACAGAGACAAAAACCATCAGTGATATCCCCTCTGCCACAAAAGAGTCTATGGCAAAGGAGGGAACTAAACCTATCAGCCCTGGAAAAGTCTTGAGCTTTCAGACTGTCTTCCTCTGTTCGTGGATTTCATTTCAGTAGCTCCAAAAGTAGCAGGCAAAACGTACTCTCTATGTGAGAGTGTGAACTGAGAACTGAAGGCCTCAATTAAGTTTCATTCATTCATAGCTTAAAGTAGCGTAAATCAACTGAAGCCCCAGTGTCCATATGCACGACCTAAGCTAACGCTGGTTAGCTTAATCCTTTTTCTTTTGGATTTAAAAGAGAATGCATTGCTTTGCATCAGCTGTGATCTGAAAGCATGCACATAGACAGTGGTGGGACCATTGAAACACAGTAATTCGTGGAGCTGCCACAATTTTTTTGGGCGTCAGAGCCGAGAGAGAGAGCGAGCACAAACCATTGACTCTTTAGTTTTCAGCATAATCCAAAGACAGTAATGTAATTATTTGCTTTTTTGGAAAATCAGCTTTCTCATACGTTCCCATAAGCCTTAAAAATATTTTATGGTCTTTTAGTTTTCTCAACTGGCTACTTTACTCTTGCAGGAAAAAAAATAAATAAAAGGAAAGATAATTGAGTAAGAACGAAGTCCGAACAAATTCACAATGTCGTGAAAGGCACGAGGGGACCGTCGACGCAGAAGTCATGGTGCGTTAAGCCTCCCTTATCGCCTGGCAGCCTCACACTGCACCCAGCCATCCTCCCCCCAGACCCGTGGCTGGGGCTGGCACCGGAGCTCGGGGGCAGGCGAAGGGCTCCCCGCCAGGCACTCCCCGGGGCTGCCCCAGCAGCTGCCCAGCCCTTGCAGGCACCAGCAGTCTCCAAGCACAGCGGCCAGGACGGACTGCCTCTTGCCAGCTCTGCTGAGAGGGAAACGTGCTATTTGGCACGAAAGGGTCAGCAGTGAGGGCTTTCTCCCCAGTGTCACTTGAAACAACTGCAGCTCTTGCCTTGGGGGAGAGGAGGGGAGCGCACAGCCTGTCGCTCCCAGCCACCCTCCTTGCCAAGCAGCTGTATTTACCCAATGCGAGGATCGCATTTTTTCCTCTAAAAAAACCCCTCTGAGAGTATTTCAGCTCTAGCACTTCTCCACTGCCAGGGTGCAACACACTCCTCCAGCCAAGGCACCCTAGGTACCCCTCCTCTGCTCGTCTCCTCTCCCAGCCGTGGGTACCCCAGGGTGGCTTCTCCCCTTCCCACCAAGGGCCACGGTGATGGGCTGCAGCTTTCTATGGCTGCAACAGATGTTTCTGCTTTTTGGGGCCAAAGGAAATTTTATAAGGTTTTTCCTCCCTTTCGGGGAAGACTGCCAAAACAGTCAAGAAATGGGAAATATGTAACTTTACTCACATTTCCAAACCAGGAGGGAAATACTGCAGTTGGATTGCTTGAAAGCATACATGGGGCCAAACTCTGCCATTGAAAAAAAAAAAAAAGAATGGGAATTGCACCTGTGTAACTCAAACATCCCTATCTGCATAAAGGGGGAAAACCTCTCCATTTCAGAAGATAACATATAATTATTCAAAAACTTCTTCAGACAAGGATAAAATTGCAATTTTTAAAAAGAAAAATTAATTCCGAGATGGAACAATGAATATTTTCCTACACACATCTGGTACTTTATCTTACCACAGTGGGACAATGGTGTCTTAGTTGCCTTCAAAACACATGCAGCCTCAGCTTCTTAGTCAGCCAATTCTGTTAAAATTAGACTTTAAAATGAACTATTGCAAGCTTGTTTTCAGACCATGATTTCACTTAGTTTTTGAAAATTTAATTACTTTAAAGTAAATAAATAAAACACTCCAAGAGAAGGGGAAAATATTTTTTCTGTTGAATTTTGTTTGCAATTTTTCCTGCCTTGATAATGCAGAAAAATGTTTTCTTGCAGAAATAATCCCAATTTATAAATATCAAACTTGCAAGGATTGTGAGCAGCTTGCACGTTTATGTTTCTGCAGGCACCCTGCTTGTAGACCTCCCCACTTCTAACTTGGTAGAGAGGGATTCATCTGAGTAATTAATTATTTCAGTAAGCAACCGAGCTATTCAATTTGAGATTAACTTCTATAAGCATTCAGAGAAAATCCTTGAAGGCAAAAGACTGAGCACATCTACTACACCCTTGATCTACAGGATGGATTTTTTTTTTTTTTTTGAGATTCTATACATGGCTGCATCAATAAGCCACCAGGCTCCTTTTCACACTAACCTTAAATATGAACAACGTGGGTACAAAGTATGTCGCTCTCTTTTGTTACCCTCACAGCATGAAAGATTTCATTTTCTTTTATGTCCCGTCACTCTTATTCACCTATTCCTTCATCTGCCCAGACTCTTCTCTAACCAGCAAATATTTTGCACCCACTCATATTATCTATTCTCACTTCTCTACATTTGTCACTTACATGCTGTCAAGTTTTTCTTCTTCCTCAGGAACTGCCCCACACCTTGCCCAATAATTCTATTTCTTCCCAGTGAATTTCATTCCCGTTCAGCTCTTTTGTTCTCCCTTGCCCCTCTTCATTATCATAATACATGTTATACTAATTTATAGCTGTCCCAAGAGTGGCATCCTTTCGAAAAGCTAATGAATGCAGGAATGGCTACCCCTGTGATGAAGGGAAAGTCCTGCCCTATTAGAAAACAATGCAGAAGAGAGACGGTCTTTAGCATGAGTAGCCTTACAGCATCCTGCAAAGAGATATGGAAAGCACAACTCTCTTCAGCAAATGTGGGTTTAGCTTCAGCAACAGCAGGTGGAGAGCACACAGTACACACCAGACATTTAGCTCTGAAGAACAACCAGTACTGCAAGGCACCGTAAACGTGTGTACGTGGTTAACTGCACAGAAGTGAGCTGCAATTGCACACACAAATTTAAGCAAGCCAGTGAACCTGTGTAAACATGTTCAACTCGCACTTTTGCTCAAAATCCACAGCAAGTTTCAATCGTGAGAAGAGCAGTTTCCTGTAAGGGTGAACCTTTTCAAACTCCTGGTCTTGTAGATCTCTGAGAGCTGGAACGCACTCAATACCCTGTGAAACCCTGGTGATAAGCAGTTTGCATCCCTCTGGCAGTGGGACAGTTATTAGAATACATTACTATGTATGGAAATAGTCACAAACTCATGCAAATAAGGCTCTGAAGACAGATAAACAAAGCTTTTGTTAAAATAAGAAGCAAAGACTTAACATTTCTTCTTAGATTTAAAACTGAATCAAAAGGGAGCAAGTCCCAATTTGGTGAACTTGCACAACCATTCACTTGAGGTATAAATTTCAAGAATGTGATCAAATTGAGCACCAAAAAGTGTGTCATACCAAAATGCTGTTGCTTATCCACTGAAGAGGGTGAAATAAAAACTGCATCCTGACAGACTGCTCTATATTTGCCTTCCACATCCTGACATACAACTTGGACCCATTCCATTTGCACTTTTGCCTTTGAGGGAGCTCGGAGCAGTACTGCAATCATTCTGGTGGCTGGGAGAGCAACACAGAGATGCAGCAGCAAGTACAGGCTACAAGAGGATGGAGACTGGATCTGAAAGGATGGAAGATAATCTGAAATACAGTGAGGGCCAGTCTGCTTTGCCACAGAAGACATGATGTCCTGACAGTCTTTCTGCCTCCTTCTATCTATGTTGGATAAGCTCAGAGATCATGATTTGGAGAAAAAAACCTCAATTTTCTTTCTCCATGTATGTGATGACCTGCAGTATTACCCCATGTCTAGTTCAGCACAACTTTTTTTATTGTACACTTATCTCTGTGCCTTTTAATTTCAGCAAGGTGCTGTTAGGTTAAGATTAGACTTTGCTACACTTACATGCTGCAGTTTGGCACTTGGATCTCAAGAATCTAACATGTCTCCAATTCCAGTATGTGCCTAATCCTACCAAAGGAAAAGATGTACAGCCAACTAACCGTCCAAAAGAAGCATATAAGCTACATAAAGGTTCTTCAACATATGCTGTGTGGGATGAGAAGTGAAGATGAAAGTGCCAAGGCACAATTGCAGTCAGTCATCTATTTCAAGAACCTGGTTTTTTCTCACGGTGTTCTTAAATGTGTGCAATCTCCACAAATCCGGGAAAGATACCGAACCACATCTGTGGAGTCAGAAAGTAGCCCTGGGGAAGCCAGATTGCCTTATTTTACAAATTGGTCTCTTTACCTTCTGTTAATTACGAACTAAATGAAGCTTTGTTTGTGTTAGGTTTGCTCTGGGTACTCTAGATGCAAACGTATCCTGCTTGTTGGTCTTGAATTATTTGTTATGTTCTTATCTTCACACTTTGAGGGCCTTCCAGTTAGGAATAAGAGTCTGTCCAAATTGCATGTTTTGTTTCTGATCCAAGACTGAACTGTCATTTATTAACAGGAGAGAAATTGAAGGTTATGACATCTAAGAAAACACTTTTTTAAGGAGTTTCTTTAGGGATGTGCATTTGGATAGTTTGAGATACTGTCATTCTCACTGACAACCACAGCTATACTTCCCATTAACAGAATTAAAACTACTAATGTTCAAGGGTTGTGCATCCTCCAGTTAATTCACAGTTTTTATTTGAATAAACATGAACGATAACTTACACAAATATTTGCTGAGAATCTATGAATGTGCCTATTGAGGTCAGGACTTGTATAAGAATTGCAGCTCTGATCATTTGGGAGCCGCCCTAAGAAGACTGAATCCTTTCAGAGAGACTGTATGAGTAACTCACAAGGCTTGCTGCTCTTTAGGAATTCATTCTCTAGAAACTATTGCTACAGTCAGGTGAGGAAACCATTTCTTTTTCATTATATCCTTGATGCAAAGAAAAGTTGAGTGCCATTTCAGAAGCGTATGTATGTCTGAATGGGAAGAAAAGTTCTGGGATAATGAAAACTGGTGTATTTCAATGCACAAGAATAGTTCTTATGTTTATGGAAACAAAACAGAATTCTTGTTAATGGAACATCTCCCTCACCAAAACATCTGGTTACCTTTTTCCATCTGGACTGTTTTTCTCTTTACTTTTTTATTTAGCCTTGCTCATCTTGGGGCTGATGAAGGTTCAGCAAGTGCTGGCAATGAAAACCAGTGGAAAAGGTTTGATGGTTTGGGGCACAGCCAAGAGGACATTGTGCAAGCTGCTCCACACTGACCCCCAAGTGCCTGAAGTCTCCATCAAAAGAGAAGAGCCTCCCATGAGACAGAAGTAATTCAATCTTTTTTCTGGCTGGTTCAAGCCTTCTTACTGAAGGCTAAAAGTTCATCATGATCTTAAATGAATGAACTGAAACTATCTAATTCATAACCCTTGCAACATCACCTGCAGCTTTAGCTCTCGCTTGGGAGACCTGAAGTAGCTGTTTCCAGTTATTTCCATTTGCAAAAATCCTTTGCACATAAAAAAAGTAATGCCAAAGTACTACTTGGCCCTAAATAAAATGCTGTTATCAGTTCAGAAGGACTAGCACTTCATCTCTTCATAAACAAACCTCACCCACTTTGTGTTCACACTATAAAGGCCCTCTTAAAATTTTATTCTAAACCAAAATGAACCAGATAGCTCAGATGACTGAAGTAGACTCAGCCATTTTTATTGGTTCACTGCTTGACAACAGTGGGTATGATTTTGATAGCCTGTCTCCACACAACCACACCCCCCACACTCCTCCCCCCTAAGAATAAACTTCCATTAAAAACACCAAGGTTGGAAGCAGTTATTCTATCATAGGACTTCTCTCTAGCAATCTTTCTCAGAGGAGAACTGATACACAATTTCAAAAAATTAGGGCTTTATCTACCAATTCTTCACTTATTTTGACAGGATAAATCCTTTTTAATTCTATGGCATTAAAGACTTTTGATAAATCTTATGTTCATAATTTTTCTGAGTTTTATTTTTTCTTCTTTCTTCAGCTTCATCCAGCTCCTATTTGGAGCTGCACTGCAAATGCTCTGTGACGCTCCAGATCCTCTATGATGCTGGGAGTAGTTAGTGAAAGCTAAAAAAACCCCCTAAGACAGTTTTTAATCTGTGGAAATGTACCTAAGAAGAGGTGACACTCATTCAAAAAAAAAAAAAAAAAGAAAAGAAAAAAGATAGAGGACTATGTCACTTTCTAGGCACATTGCAACTTGAAAGGAAAGGTGAGAAGTGTGAAAAGGCCAATAGCCCCCTGAATTGCATGAACAAAGGCACAGACAGGAGGTCAAGGGATCTCCTCTACTCAGAACTCATGAGGTTGTATCTAAGACACTGCATCCACTCTCTCCTCTCAAAACAAGGAAGCCTGTGATAAACTAGAGGAACTTCAGAACAGGGCACCAGGAGAGGGCCCTGGAGAGCATGTCCTGGGAGCAAAGGCTGAGGGACGGGCTTGTGCAGCCTGGAGAAGGGATGGCTTTGAGGCGACCTAATAGCTGCTCCCATTGGCTACGGGGAGGTCATTGAGAGACAGAGCCAGGCTCTTCACAGTGGTGCATGATGGGATGATGACAGAGAATGGGCAGAAGTTGAAAGAAGAGCAGTTCAGACTAGCAATAACGAAAAACTTTTTCCCCTGTGAGGACAGTGAGGCAGTGGAGCAGTTGCCACCCAGTGCAGTCTCCAGCCTTGAAGGGTTTCAAGACCTGACTGGATTAAGCCCTGAGCACCGTGGTCTGATTCCATGGCTGACCCTGCTCTGAGCAGGAGATTAGGCTGGAAGCTTCTCAAGCTCCCTTACAAACTCAATTGCCCTATGATCCTATGAAAATTCATGTTTGCCCCAAAGGTGTTTCTCCCATGACTTTTCCAAGCTTCACAGAGCTTTTAAAAGTGCATTATAAATATTACAGTAGTCTCTTGCTGGTCCTCCTATGATCCTGAAGTCCTGCTGTCACCACTTAGCAATGCAAAAGAGATCATCAGCTATCTTATAAGAGTTTCACATACACCTTGCAGTGTTAAAGTATCGAGGTAAAAATTCTGTGATAATATGTCTGCAGGCATAATCAAAGAAAGGAACAAGTAAGCACTTAAAGAGATAAGTCTTCATATAATAATGTTCAGTCATGCTTAATAAAAACACAGAAAGTATAGAGGCCACAGTACCATGAATAGCTATGATTAAAAGACTAAATATTACAGAAGGGGGTGCACAAGACATACTTTCTGTTTGATGTGTCATTTTGGGCCTCTGGGGCACCTGCAAACCTTAATTTACCTGATTGGACTCATGTCCAGGCACCCCCTCCCTAAGCCCATTTCCACTTAGGCTGGACCCAGGCTGCAGCCTTGTCTCCAGCTCCCAGAGGGAACTTGGCCCTGGTTCATCCTGTAACTGTTCCAGGAGCTGTCAGTGGGCCCTTCACCAGCACCCCACTCTGCCCACCCAGCACTTATCCCCGTTGGGAAGGGCACAGGTTGTGCTGGGTCACTCCAGCTTCTGTCTTGCGCCCTTTCATAGGGCAGACCCCTTCCTGCTGTACCCTGGAAGAGAATTTGGGATGCAGATTTCCTAACTCTTCCAAGGTTTTCTCAAGTCAAAGTGTCTGATCACCTATACTTTCCAATATGCTTTTGCAGTCACTCAGTGTAAATAAAGGTGGCAAACACTACCTCACTCCCAGTGCCAGGACTGACAGCCTGAAAGCATCTATCACAGCGTGCACAGAACTGGAGCTTGAAGGTCTTTGTTTCTCCTGCAGCAGTTGTTAAGGAGCAGAAGATAATGTTCAGAAAGCTCTTAACACTATCGCACAGTAATCGGAAGAGACTACATTTTCAGTACAGATCTGCTAACATCTACCTAACTTCCTGTAACAGGTATTAATAATTTATTTCTGTTTACAAATGGGCCAATATAAAAACAATATTTAAATGTAAGCACCCAACATATTTGCATAAGTTGAGAAATGTGTGTATTCTACCCCAAGCACCTTGTACATAAAGTTCCTTCACAAGATTATCTAAAGCAGCTCAAAGGCAGAACAGTGAGGAGAATAACATGCCATCTTTATCAGAACTGTCACTTGTGAACTTCTCTGAACCTACAGTCAGCTGTGTATCAGGACCTGAAATGTCCTCCACAATTATGGACATTTAGTAAAAGCAGAATTTGAAAAATAGATACACATTGTTGCCCAAGCACTGTGCCAATCTCACCAACAACACAGTGTTCTCTGCCAAACTTCAAAAAGGTAAGTCAAGAATTACTAGGGAAGGACATTTTCTGAGGGCTACTATTCCTTTGGAAGACACTTTATACATTCCTGTGAAGCCATCCTTTAGCAACTCCACCAACTGGTATCATCAGAAAAATAAATTAGAAAGCTAATGCGTTTACACAGTATTTTAGAGCATTTCAACAGGTGTCATTGCAGAAGCTTGGCAGAACTACGAGACCAGCTAGCTACCATCTACCGATTCTACCAAGAAGATAAATATTCCCCAGATCTCAGCTGGAGGAGCAAAGCAGTAAAGATCAGCTCTCAGCAAGCAACCAATCAAGTACCAATATTGTGTTTTAAAGTTTATGGGCTTTTGGTCTTTCTTAGCTGAGTGCAAGTACTCCATTATTGATCTGTAATCTAGGCCATTTCACAGACTCCTGTAGACTGGCAGGAAAGATAAGGATCTCTGACAAGTAGCAATTCTTTTCCACCTTTATTTTTTATTTCTATCTCCAGCCATCACCCTTCCAAAGGCACCTGTAATAAAAGCTCCCAGACAAATGAAACTCAGGTCCCCTCCAGAAGTCAGAGCTAATACATCACCATGAAAATACTTCTGAGGATTTATAGTCCAAAAAGAATCCATATTGACTGCACAGGGAGCATCTTATGAGAATACCCGTGGGATAAAACAGTGGGAAACTCCATCCTCCTATAGTAATTCTGTATTTTTCATTTCTCAAAAAGAGATTTTTCAGTTCAGAGTTTCTTAAATCAAGAGAAGCTTGTTGGAAATTTAGCAAAGCAGTGACATAAGAGGAGCAAAGATTATGTTTTACTGAATAAGACATCAGAAGCATTCTGTGCTAAAGAATAGACCCATCAAATCTACAAAATCCTTGTTTAAGCAATCTTAATTAGCACAACACTTCAGAACAGGAAAAAAACCCAGCACTGCCACAGTGTAAATGTAGAGGGGGAAAGCAGCAGAAATCATTCATGATACCTCCATGACAGATTAACAATGCAGTGCTCCAAACATTAAATTAAAAGGCCTACAGATAATTGATTTTTGGCAATTAGAAGTCTACAAATTGCACCTTGATACTCAGCTACCTCTTATATTTGACTTCTTTCTTGGTGACCAGACAAGCAGCCATGGGCCAGCTCCAAATGAAGAAGACTCTTGGGATGGTTACCAGCATAAAACTTAGCAACATAACTTTCTAAGTCCTGGAACAAGAAGAAGAGCTCGAGGATGAGCAGACACTCTCTCCAGCTACCCTTCTAGGGCAGAAGCTGCCTTTGGAAGTCCGAGTCATGGGCTGCCTGGAGTCTCTGGGAGATGAACTGCTTCTGCACCCTGTAAACTCATGAACAGGTTTCTCCTGCCATGTTTCTGGTTCTATCTTCCATTCAAGGTTTGGGGGATTTCTGAAAGTGTTCAAGAGGATTTTTGCCTTTGAGAGGAAAAAAAATGAGGCTACAGACTTGACGTATTCAATTAAGCCTCTGCTACGCTTAACAACATTATTACTTCAGTTAAGGACTGAATCAAAGAAGAATTAGCTATAATAAATTGTATCCTCCTTTTGATTTGAGTACACCTACAGATTTTTAGGAATGGGGATTTGTAGTTCTCCTCTGGCTGACCTCTTTGCATTTCCCTATTACCAATTAGGAAACCAGTGAAAGCATGAACATTATATGCTGCAGAACACAGTAAATTTGGTAGGTATACAGGATCACTGTTGCAGAATGCTGCACAGCTCTCAATACAATAAGTTATTAGTTGGAGGAGTAAAACTTTATTTTCCCAAGAGTACTGGTAACATCTCAAATAAAGTTTACTCAAGTATATTTGCAGAGGCATCACTGAGAATCCTCATAAAATGGTCCTAAACTGCATTTAAGAGGTTTTACGTGATTAATCAAGAAATATATTAACTGCTGTTTGTGATTAATAGGCACATAAATGTTCTCATTTACAAGACCGAACAGATTTCTTTTATACATCGTGATCTGAACACATCACGTTGAACCTAGCAGCAAAAAACCAAGATCACATTGACAACTTTTGACTACAGGCATCCTTATTAGCAAATACTTGTATTTATTAGTATTGCATTTTTTAGCATCCCAATGGACATAGAATGGTTTAGGTTGGAAGAAGCACTTAAACATCGTCTAGTTCCAACCTCCCTGCCATGGGCAAGAACACCTCCCACTAGACCTGGTTGCTTAAAGCCCCATCCAGCCTGGCCTTGAACACTTCCAGGGATGGGGCCTCCACAGCTTCCCTAGGCAACCTGTTCCAGTGCCTCACTACCCTCAGAGTGAAAAATTTCTTCCCGAGATCTAAACTAACTCTTCCCTCTTCCAGTTTGAAGCCATTACTGCTCACCTTATCACTACAAGCCCTTGTAAAAAGTCTGTCTCCAGCTTTCTTGTAGCTTTTCTTGATGTATAGGCATATAAGTTAAATTAAAACAACACTCATTGGTAAGTCCTGTTTCAGTCTGTGTCTGTGGAGAACGGTATGAGCCCCATCTCAGTGACAGTTCTTGGTGGGACACAGCAACACAAAAATGCAGCAGATACAGTCCAGCAATGCACCATGCAGCTCAGTGGTCTGGAAGAGCTCCAGCCAACCTACTGGTTGATACGAAGGAGCTAGTGCAGAGAATATTGTCTTGAGAGCCTGCCAATTGACTATGAGAAAGTTTAACATACAAAGTTAGGGACTTGAGTCCTAGGAAGATCCTAGGAGCACAGGAAAAAAGAAACTTTACTGCTTGTAAGACAAAGCCTGATGCTTTCTAAAAAATATGACGCTAAGCACCTGGATTCAAAGGCCCAGGGGATATCTTAAGTCTTAATGGAGAACCCTACCTTCCCACCTGCTCAGTTCTGTGGTGAAACAATGTCTTGTGAAAGTTGACACACTTTATTGTAATTCAGAGCAGTCAACAGCCGAAAAAACACTGTTTGCCTATACAGATTTAACTTTACTGACACTAACCTCTAGGCTGATCATCCTTAAAAGTGGTGTATTTCTTTTTATCTCTAAACAATTTGTGTTAACTTAAGCAGATTAGAAAAATCAAGGTCATCTTAGAAAGATAAAAAAAGTGTTCACATAAAATAAGCAAACTGTTTTGATGTGATTGCTGCAGGCAAGAACATCAACTAACTACAGACAAGCCCTCACCTGCTTAACACCCATTTTGTGTCTGAAGCAAAATCTTTTTTGGGATCCTATTTGGAGGTTGCTATTGCAAAGAACTTGCACACTCGGCAGAACACCAGCATGGACCCCAGAGCCAGGGATGCAGCTTGGGAGGCTCTGGTGGCACTTGCTGGTGAGTCCCAGCTCTTGATATGACTGAGGCACACTCCTGGCAGAGCTGCAGCCAGGAAACACAGAGATGCCGCACTGTCTCCTGGCCTGCTATGCACCCATACTATCAACATAAAAACTCTGAAATCAATGCAATAAATCACTGCAACATGATGCAAGTCATCACTTCTGGATATAAATATGTAACCTAAATGGATACATATCAATTCCTACATTGATCCACATCATAAAAGTGATTTTTATTATTTATTTTCCCTCTGCCTTTCTCAGCAATCGTTTACGTGAGATTTACTAGATCATCAGCTGAGATCTACCTCATCATGTTTTCTCTACATCAAGCAAAAATACTGCGGTTAGGAGGTTCTATAAATTCCAAATAGAAGTATTCAGTCTTTGCTGGTATAAGTGCAAATAAGGCAGCTTTTAACGTAACAAATGAAAAAAATTAATTTATCCAACCAAAGACAATCCTTTAAAAAGGCAATTCTCGAGTATATAGAGAAGGTGGAACCAAAAATTATTATTTTATACTGATACAGAAATAGGAAAATTTATCCCAGCCTTATTGATTTCAAGTGTTAAAGAAGAAACAAAATCTTTGTCCAAAGCACATGTCACGTCAGCTTCTATTGTATGCCAAGTCCCATCTTTAAGATTTCCAGAATGTTTCTAGAGCTACAGTTTGAATAGCTTTAGTACTTTCAGCAAAAGAGCACCAGCTTGCCCCAAACCTACATCTTTAAATCTAAAGTTGCACGTAGCTATTTACAGGGGAACAAGATGATCTCAATTATGAAACAGTGGAGAGTAATTCAGGGAAAGTGCTGGCTGTATAGTACATATATTCAATTATATCTTCCAAAAAGAGGAAATCCTCACAGTATCTTGCTTTTAATTACCATTGATAAAACACTGGCAGTGCTATGAGAATCACATACTATATTAAGAAATAAAACTACATCCAGGAACCTGGATTTCTTTTTAGAAAAGTTGACATCTGCTGACAGTGCAGCAATTCCAAGAAACTTTTTCCCTCCCTCCAAGGGAAACAATCTGTACTGTCAAAATTGCTAGAAAAATTGCTTTCAGGAAGGAAAATTGCAGAACTCAGTAAGACATAGAAGACATTCTTGGTAAGAGAGCAAAACTGGTTGGTTGTACCTCAAAAAGACATAGTAGAGGTGCAATGCGGCTGATACCATGAAAAGCAAACAACCGTGGAGCAGATGATGCGACTTTCTTACAGAAGGAGATTTGGTTGCAGAGCTGTCAGCAGAATAAACCCATACACTGCTTTAAAGAAAAAAAGGCAAACTTTTCCCCATTTGATTGATCTACAGTTTGGCTGACAAAGTTTGTCTCTTACACAAGCAGCAATCTGCAGAATTAAGACCCCATCATACGTTCATCAGAAGAAGAACATTTTCAAATATACCTTTGTCATTTTAAGAAGTTGCTTGAGAGCCTTTTATCACTTTACATCACACTTTGGCTTGTAGTGTCTCAGTTGCCTTGTAAAATGAGAATTAAGATGCTAAATCTGCTCTGATTCTGATGAAAATTGACCGATATAAGTCCTAAACAGATGCAGCTGGTCTTGTAATAGTTTTCTACACGCTGTACTATACTGGTCTAGTACTTAGGAGAAAGTTCTTAGAAGTTCTCAGATAAAACCAAAGAAAAACAAAAACTACAGCGCTGACTGATGTTGGTCTCCAAAGACTGTAAGGTTCTTAAAAGCCAGGCTGTGAGGTCTAGATAAACTGGTCAAATTTGTAATCCACCTAACTACAGTTTTACTTGTGCAAATCAGCAAGGTGTTACCCCTTTTTAAAGCATTGTTCCACTTTACTGCATGCAATTTAAAAACCTACAGAACTGACAATATTTTATTGGTGGAGAGCAGCTGGGGAGAGGATAATTCCCACACAGCACCTTGTCATGTAGAAACACAAAGCATTATTTTTATTAATTGTTAAGCAATTTGTCTGCTCCACCACCAAACAACTTTCCCTCATGTGTAATCCACAGCACTGCCAAGAGAACCTTGCCAAATCACCGCTCCCTCCACCTGAAAGCAATTTTCATACGTTCTTGTTTAAAGTAGAAACCAAATGGTTATTGTATTTTTTGTTAATGTAATGCAGCTATATTATAACAACCTGTGGCAGATACACAGGACTTGGATATTCATGCTAACAGATGTTTGAGAAGGGAACAATTCTTTGTTTGGTTTGTTTATAAGCCAGCAGATCTTGTGCTGAATCTATATAAAACCCATCTTCCTCCCTCCCAAAAACATGTATTAGAGTAAGGACTACATTAATCCCTAGTGTAAATCCACTGAAGTCAGCAGTGTTACATCAGCAATGAATTTGACCCTTTGTGGTTAGTTTACATTTATTTAAAAGCATAGTCATGAATCCATCTCCTCTGCCTTCCCTAAGAGAGGATGGTCTGCAGCAGATAATGAAGTGGATTAGTTATGGTGGCTTTCTGAGTATGTACTGAACTTCTCCAGTTATCTAAGGATATGGTTTCGTATGTTTAACTTTTACATTTGGATAAAGGGATTACACCATGAGTAATGTCTAACAATGACTGCATATGGTTTATTTGCTTTGCAACATCTGCTGAATCTGCTGAAGATCAAATCCAATAAAAAAAAGATTAAAAAAAATAACTAAAGCCTCAACAATGTACCAAATTAGGGAGCCTGCCCTTTCGCTTGAAGACAAATGTTCCCATGTCCATAAGCATCTGAAATGGTCTTGCTCCAAACACATCCGCTCATTTGCATCACTGATGCCAGCAGGAAATACAGCAGTGAAAAGAAAAATAAACAGCTAACAACAAAAGATAGAAAAATAAGCACAGGACTGTGTAGAATGGAATTTCCATAAGGATGCCAAGTAATACTGGGAGAGGGTGAGAATGGAAACAGCAGAGGAAAAGTTTTGCTGGTGAAGTAATAACACAATAGGGAGAAATTGAAATAGTTGTACATGGGACTGTTGTCTTGGACCTGCTCTAGGTTTCATCAGACAAATCTTTTATTTGCAAAGGACCTGGGTGGCCTGGCAGTCTCCTTCTTTATTTTCCCTGTGAACACTGACATGTGGAACTTGTCTTTGAGGGTCCATGAGGAAAGTGACTACATAACAGATGGATTTACTTGTTTATTGGCAGGTACAAGGTAATGACAAACAGCACTGTGGCTATTACCTTTTGCTTAAATTATTTCCTTAATGAAATGACCAGTGCATTTAATGATTCCAAGGAAACAGAGAGCAAGAACACCTTCTTAGCGTTATTTCCCTTAAAGTCATCTACCATCTGTTTTTCAGCCTTGCTACTCTCATGTTTTACTTTCTCTCTTTTTTTTTTTTTTTAAAAAAAAAGGTGTTTAATAGCATCCCTAATCCTTAAATCCCAAAATGGAAATTCTTGACCATCAAGCATTACATTACTGTTAGACACCAGAGCAGAACAAAAATCTTTTGACAAATCTCTTCTCACTTGTTCATAACACAAAAAAGGAATTTAGAATTTAATCTTCTTTAAAGGGGATGCTTCCATTACTATCAGTGTTTTTTCTACTTATTCTTATTTAGTATAGCTAGGAAAAGAAACAAATGGGAAAGAAAGATACTTTATAGATGCACAGTGGTTTGTGTGGCACTGTTTGAAGGTTATTGGAACATGGCATAAAGTTGGACACTGAGATTGAGTGGTCACATCTGAAAGTGATGGTAAGTGGAAGCTTTTCATATGAACGTTACAAACCAGCACAGTGATTTGTTATGGGTGGGATTCTACCATTAAATATTGAAAAAACTGTTAGGAAAGACTGGGGAAGAGGAGAAAAGGATGCTGTGACCAAAAAAAAAACAAACCCACAAACAAACAAACAAACAAAAAACCAAAAAAACCCCAACAAACTAAAAACCAAACAAAAACCAAAACCTGCCCCCCCAAAAAAGAAGGGAGAAGGTCAAGTAAGATGAAAAAAATCAGGCTTTTTCAGGTCTTTAATTTTCTCACATCATTTAGGGAGAAATCATGTGAGCAATGCTTGCTAGTTCTCTTCCTTTCTCCCCTGTCCGAGGACCTTAAACTCATGTAGACTTAAAAGAAGCATACTTAGACTATGGGCAATACCTGTATTTGTAATCCAAGCGTAACAGTTTTATCTATGTCATCATTTTGAAAGTTGTCAGTCCTGTCAGCATTTCTCTGAAGTGTGAAATGAAGACCCTACTTCAGTGGTCAATAATCCTTATTCATAGTCCCTACTTTTCAGCTGAACTTGGGAATTCTAAATGCAATTTAACTTACCTTCATCTTCTAAAATATTGAACACAAAGACATAATTTAAAAAAAACACACAACAAAACAAAACGAAAACAACTGCACAGCTATCTTGATTCTGTGGCAAATTCCAAGTTAACAGAAAAAATCGTGACTGTTTGAAAAGATTTAGTCAAAGTGATATTTACTGTAATAGCCACTGAACAGTTTGCTGTTCCATCCCAGAGCAACCATCAACTCAATTAAATAAATGAGAGAATCAAGTTATCTGGGGAATGTACACCTCTAATTAGCTGGAATTATTTGTGCAGTTAATTCATTTATGGATAGATTTCTCAGCAAGCCCAGGGCTTCCACTGCTTTCGCGCTGCTGTACCAGGCTTAATTGCTATTCTGTTTCTCTTAAAAACCTTAATGGATAATCGAGTGCTGTAGGGGAATGTAGGTGGTGAGAGTTGAATCTGTAAAGGACAGGCTGTCCTCAGCCACAGAGCTGGAAAAGACAGTCTGCGAACTCCTTTTCTTCCTGTCAGTGATTCTGACAACTCTTACTGCCTCACTAGTACTTCTGCTTGTTGGTGCAAGTATTCTTCTAGTTATACACCAGTGAAGTAATTAAATGCAGCAATTGCACCTTGCCATAGTGGAAATGTACAGCTTGCACTTCACCTGGAACGAGTCTGCTCTTGGCAAATCCTCCTTGCTCCTTTGAAGCAACCTGCCTTCCCCTAAAAGCTGTAAAGCAATGACTCCTATCAAATGATGGAAAGATGTCTGAACAGAGTTGTCATTAAAAACCCCACCACTGCGAAGAGCCACATCACAGACACGTTAGCACAGAAAACCTGTAGAGCATATCTGTTCGCTTGTTAAATTAAATTCAAGTGATCATCAACAGTTTAGGGGAAGCACAACCACAGCCTATTTTAGGAAAATGTATACAAATAATTTTAAAAAATTTAAATAATCAAATGCTGGACCAGACGATTCTGCTGTCTGACTCTATGAGGGAAGGGAAGAATCTTACATTTTTTAGTTTGTTCTTACTGCAGAGCTTTCAAGACATTTTTTATTTTTCCTTTTTAGTGACTTACTGCATTTTGGATGCTGAACTAACAGGGTTCTGTTTATTTATATTAGCAGCTAGACAACTGACCAAGTAACTCATGACTAGAGTTATCCAAAAATATATACATCTGCTGAGAGGACTGCTATTTTCAACTAATTAGAACATGAAGATCTTTTATCAAACTGGAGCAGTTACTCTTTAAAAATTACAAGAACAGTATTGTAACCACTGAGCAGAGATATGTTTTCAGCATATATGTTATTGTCTTGTGACAGTTAAAAGAAAACAAAACAGCTGCTAGAAATATTGAGATAGAAACTCCTTTTTTTTTTTCCTCTTGCAGACAACATTAGTTGACTGTTACATAGCTGAACCATTGCTGCATTTCTACTAAGGTACCATTTTTGGCTTAGCATAAACAATAACTATGACCATTAAAAGAAAGCAGAATCCCCCAATGTTCTGTGTTAAACTGGAATATTATGCCAAATTTCTGAGGTGTACCTGATACATTTATGAACAGAATAAACACCCTCTTGCCAAAAGTATGTACTGCATTTAACCGATGGTCTGCTCTGCTTCCACCAGCCTCCTGCTAGCGGGCTGCAGGTTTACCCTGTGGTAATTGTTAGATGTTTTCATAATGCCAAAGAAGAAATTGTTGTCCAGTGGCTGAAATTCAAGAACTTCCTGGTGAAGTTACTCAGTCCCCAGAGGTCTGGTCTTATATATGTCTCTTCAACACTTTTCCATCCTCTTTTGAATCCCAGCTGTGCCTCTTTAGGTTGCAAGACATACAAATCAGGGGATGGTCGCTGGCTGTCTGGTGCAACACCGTGGCCCTGACCCCAGTGGAGGTTGCTAAGTGCTACTGCAACACAAATAAGGAGACGGTACTTGGCAGCTGCCTGAAATTAATGGACTAGATGGGAACTTGGGGACTTTGCTTCAGTTTCAAGGGTTTTTGAGAAACCTTAGGCCAGCCACTTCTCCACTCTGGATCCCAGCTTTTCCATCTGCAAAAACTGAGATCAAGACACTGACTTCGGTGAAAGTGCTTGGGATCCTCCATGAAAACCAAACACTAAAACAATGCCCCTTTGTCAGAAGCTGTTACCCAATCATTTTAGTAATACTGGACAATGTGAATTACATTCAAAGACAAAACCCAAACATCTCAAATACTTTCTTTAAATACATAAACTTCATGTTACTATCTTTGCTGATGATGCAAGTAACACAATATTTGGGGATGGGGGGGGGAGGGTGGAGCTCATATGTGCTAATTGTATTCATATGTGCTAATTGTAGGTAGAAATGGTATATAATGACCTGCTATTAATGTTATCAGAGGAAGGAGTATTTATGCTCTGGAGATTAAACCTGGATATTTTGGAAGGAAATAAATGAAGGTTTGAGCTGTCTGATTGATTTTTAATTAGACATTTTAAGATGTATTTATTTTAACTGGCTTCAGGGACAGATCATTATTTATTGTCACATCAGGTTATACTGGAAACTGGAGGCACAGAATTCATTTGCCAAACTCATTGCAGACAGGAGGAGGGATAGACAAGTCTCAGTCAACAACGGGGGGAATTTTAGAGGAAAACTTTTGATGGCAAACCGATCCCAAAGAGCAAACCTAGGGGAATCACAATTTCAACTGCAAAAGTAATTTAAACAACTTGACAACAAGGAGCCCACATGGAAGGAACCAGAAGACATGGCAGCCTTGGGGTAGTCAGGCATGAAGCAGCACTTCCTGCCCAAAGCCTGCAGCCCTGCAAGCTCCTGCACTCATCACCCAACCTCCCCTGCCCAAAAGACCCCCCAGATTACAGGTCCCTGACCTCAGGCATTCCCATTCCCTTTAAATCTTCTTATCCCACCCCTCACAGCTCAATACCTTTTGGAAACCAGTCTTTCATTAAGGCCCTACTCTCCATGGCAGCGGCACCAGCACCACACATAAAGGGGCTGCAAGCCGGTGTCCCCACGGCAGATATGGGATTAAACTCTCTGGCCTTCTTCCTGGGAAAGTCAGGCCAGGGATAAGTCATGAGTGGGAAGGCTTTGAACCATGGAGCAGTCTCTTCCTCTCCCAATACCAGACCGATTTGCTTTGCCCAGAGGGATGCAGAGTGGAAATAGAGGAGAGGACTGTTTCCAGACAGCTATCACAGGAAAAAAATTATTGTCTCTTTTGTCTGGCAGACTTTCCAGAGTCTGAACACAAGATATGAGAGCTAAAAATCCCCTTGGACCTGACTTTTTGGTCAAAAAGGGCATGCTTGGGAAAACAACCTCTTACTCACCTCCTTCCCTCCACTATTCCCCAGGCACTGAATAGTATTCTTTGATAAGTAGCTCTCCAAGCAGTGAGCCTGGTGATTCATCACTGATTATACCAGAGTCCACCCTCTGAGCAATAAATCTCAGCTTCAAATGGTGCAGAAGCACCTTGGACGCAAGGGACACACGTTGTGCCCAGGCTGCAGTGGGACATCTGAGAGCTGGGAGCTAAAGGACATGGCTGCCAAAGGAAGCAGAGAAAGCAGCAGACATCTGCCTCTTCTGCTCTTCCTGCCTCCCCCGTTCCTTTTCCCAAAGGAAAAAAAATCCCTTTGGAGATTTTCATGGAGGTAAAAAACATCCCTCAGACTGGGTAGGAAATGAAGGGGGCCCAGAAAATTTGTTGGAGACCACAATGAATACTTGTGAAAAATAAAAATCACAGGTGGAGAAGTCCAACCTTTTGTACTTCTCCCTACAAGCCAGTAGCTGAAGACTGAAGGTGAAATGCCTTATAGCATAGAAGAAACTAGCTAATTATCTAATCAAGACAGTACATCTCAGAAGTGATGAATTCATTCAGCCATTATGTCTGTCATTGTTTACAAGGTGCTATGTATATCCAAGGAAAGTTATTTAAGTGTTCTGCACTGACAAGTTATTGGCATGTTTTGCTACCCATGTACTTGCATTTCATTCTTGTCTGAAATAGGAAGGGCAGGCTGAAATTTATAGTTAGCGTAAGTGCTTCTAAGTAGTATGACCTTTCAGTAATACTCAAAAAACCCAAACACCCACCAAAAAAACCCCAGCCAACCACCAACCAAAAAAATAATGAAAAAAGCAAGAGAAGTGCTTACTATAGCTAGTCCAAAATTCTTTTTAACTGAGGAGATGCTCCCACGCCTTCATGAGAAGACACAGCTGGCTTTGGTGGAAAGGAATAGATGAAGAATCCACAACATGACAGCAAATAAGAGCAATTAGACAGCCTGGTGTTTACAGAAAAGCAATCAGCAGTCTGACACTCTCTCCTCTTCATGTGACCAAGCACCCTCAGAACTTGGGTCTTCACCAAGAACTCAGGCTCAGGATGTGCATGTGAAGGAGTTGCTAAGGATCCCCTTTCCTCTTTGAAAAAATAATAAATTCTTATTCTACTGATGATGGAGACGTACACAGGCTTTGGAAACATTTCAATTTCTTTTAAGACTAGCTCGGTATCTTCAAACATAGAGGAGTTTATGATAGACACTAAATGTAACTTTTGTACGAATTAATAAAGAAAAAATAAGTATCAAGGTCAGCAAGTCCAAAGCTTACCACAGTTACTGCCATCACACTAAATCCATTTTTGCTAGCCTTTCCTTTCTCACTGTTAAAAATCACACATTTGCATCACAGTTTTAGCATAAATCAAGAACACATACACTGTTCCAAACTAAGCATCACCACTAACATGTTTAAGAAACAACTGCCTATGCAGGATGCTAAACTTTTAGCTGTCAGGCTCTGAAGTCACCAGGTAGAGGGAAAAGAAAAGGAGAACCAAACTCCAACTAAAAGTGCAGTCTGCAGCCATCCTCGTCTTTATTATACAGATATTTTCGAATTCAGAAACATCTAATTACCAACTGAGGCTCTAACTCTGATCTCAGCCACTTAATGTTTTAAAAAGAAAAACTGTTCCACTCTTCTCCCATACAGAACCAAACCAGCTATAGGTAGTGACAAAATTATTAGAAATAACTCCTGTAGGTTCCTCTGGATTTAATGTTACCATGATTATTTTTGTGTGTTGCTTTCCAGAGGTCTGCTTACCTGTCCAGTTCTGCTAGAGCTCTCTCCACCACCTGCTGCATCACCCATGTTAATGTGCCTCTCTTCTGCAGTGCATCTATTTTTTCCTGAAGGAATCTGGAAGAAGACATCAGATATTCTCGAGGATAATGCCTCTTTTTCAAGGGTCTGATAATTTGTCTTGCTGCCATTTGAGCTAGGGTTGGAAGACCCAGGAATCCTGAACTTTCACAGGCTCATGTCTTTGTTAGTCTCCATCACTGACTTTCATTTCCTGATGTTCTACAGTCTTCTTTCAGGTTTTGTTGTTTGTTTGGTTTTGCTTTTTTTTCCCCATGTTAGTCATTAAAGGATTTGTTTTGTCATTTACTAAAACAAAGGAAACAAGTATTTACTAAAACAACTCACAATATTTCCTTCAAGTCCTAATTTGCCTTGAGGATTTCTAAGTCTAACACTTCTACCTCTCAAACACACCAGTAGTTACAGTCTGGCAAGATCATTGTCCAAAGTGATGTAACATGTGGGACCAAGTGGGAGCAATGCTGTTCCTCTTGCAGATGAAAATACAGTAATGCATTTGTGGGTCCATCTAATCCTTTATTTGCTTTTTACAGTCCCAAAGTCCTTTGGGGATCATCACAAAATCACAAAGTGTTCCCAAGTGCTGCACTTCACATTTAGGGGTTGGCTTTACTGACAGACGTAGCCAGACATTCTCCAGCAAATGCACAAGATGCTGAGTGCATAGTCACAGCTAAATTTAAGAATAATGTCCATTTAAGATTTAGACTATTTTATTGTAAGCTGACTTTTTTTTTTTTTTTAATGGATTTATTGTTTACTGATCTGAATAGAACACAGGCTTGTTATTTTCTTGATGCAGAAAAAACAACAGATAAGACAAAATTCAAAATACAGCAAGTGTCCGTTATAAGTTCACAATCTAAGTAATGTCAGGCTCAGGAAACAGGATAACCTGGATCTCACTAGTATCATTTGAGGTCCTATGTATTTTTATTTAACATTAATTTATAATTCCTCTGGCCCTTTTGCCTTATCATATGCCCCTCATTCCTTCCCAGCTTCGTTTGTTGCATATAGACACTGAAGCTCACGGTATTTCGTAAAGTTAGTAATAGTTTTAGTCTTTCTAGCTCTCATTCCCTTCCTATCACATATCTTCATGTCTTATAGTCATGTGACTTCGTGCCTTTTTTTTTTTTAACATGTTCCTCTAAGATTGAAACGTAGCACAGGATGTCACTGTACATAAGACTTAATCCAAATCAGCATGGCTGTTCATGAATAATTTAGAAAGCTAGTCTCATACTGATGGAATTTCTTCATTGTGGTAAGAAGCTTATAGTACAGCTCAGGAAAGCATCCATATTGTACACAGGAATACCAATGCATGTGTTACACACACATTTTGAAAGTATGACTTAACAGCAAAGTGAATAACTTCCAGTCAATGACACTTTTTACTCCTCTAAAATACAATAATAATGATTTTCGTAAAGAACTATGGCCTTCCATGCCTGTTAGTCTTACAGCACTACCTTTTTCTGGGTGCACAACTATTACTCACGTTTGAGTTAAGAATGCTAATAGGTTAGCAAACGTCCCAAAGATCCTGTCCTTGAAAATGCAAATGCATAATAAGAGATAAGAGCATCAAAATTCTGTTGAACATTTTAAAAAATAATGCTTGACTCCAGTGTAAAGTGGACATTCTGCTCAATAATGAAGTTTTTACCTTTTCTGCTGATGGTTCCCACAAACAATAATACTGAGCTAGTTGAGCCTTCCTGTATGTTCTCCTCAACCTTGTTAATATTTGTTTTAGCTCTGCATAATGCTTATGCAGCCCCTTATCCAGTGCAGTCCCTTGCACCCTTATTTGATAAATTAGGGTGGCATATATTCACCATTTTACTTGTATTGAGCTACTTGTGTAGTCTTGCACAATCAGGGCTGCATGGGAAATAATCTGGAAGAGAGATGTAGAAGCCATTGCTGTGTTATTTTCTCTTGTTAAGAGACATTATTTAATTAAAACTGCCCTTCAGACTGCAGAGCAACCATTTGTAGGAACATAATAAAGAACAGCATGAAGGAATTTTTAAGCTAAGAGACCTGGCAATTTTTTAGTGTGTCAAATGTGAAAGCTTTTTTTTTTTAAATTAAGATTAAGCAGAAAATTTTGATGAACCTTAAGTCTGACTTCTGGATGCTTTATTCTCTCAGCCTCCTCAGCTGGCTTGACAATAAATAACCCAAAGCTCTTTAGAATCTTCTCAGATACCTGTTCCATTTTGTCATGTTTCATTTCGATCTCATCTTGTGAAGATGATTTATATTTTTAGTCCTTGGAAATAACAGGCTGGAGTACGGTTCACTGCCCTACCGTGTGGCTCACTTGTGTTTTCAGCTGCTTCAGAAGCTGTGCTGGATCAGAAGCTGGTGATGAAAGGTGGATGCTACCCCACTTTGGCCAACAAGGCGCGTCCAGATGGAGCAGCCATCAGGACATGGCTCTTTGCTAATCACAGAGGACTTGCTCAGGGAGGACCCCTCTTCCTCCAGCCACACAAATGCCAATTAGGAAGCAAACAAACTTTTGCCACCTGAACCACTGCCTCAAACAGCTGTGGCCGTCCAACAGTGCTCAAACACCAGCATCAGAGCAGCAGTACCAAGTTAGAACAAGGGTCCAGACACCATTCCTCTCTCCCAAAATATTCTTGTAGTTTCGAGCCATTTGCAACTCAGACCTTCTGAGCCCGATTTGATAACTTTGCATTTAATGTCAGTTTTCCTAGCTGCTTTTTAACAAATGCAAACGTTTAGCTTCCACAGCACCCTGAAGCAAGGCCTGTGCTTGCATGAAGACTGGATGTTACAAGCACTGCAGCAGCAATAAGAGTTGAAATTTTCAGGATCTTCAGAGCTACCCAGATGACAACACGCACTAGTATTATGAAGGGAATAAGGTTAACTGTTTTTGAAAGACATGCACAGCACTTCAATAGTACTCAGCTCTGATCTTTATCTAGATTTTTCATTTGTTTGGTTTTTAAAATCATATCTATTCAAGCTAGAGGCCACAAATCAAAGGACAGAATCAATGCTGCAAAGGTGCTCCATCATTTGTTTACTGCTATTTATTGCCTTGGCCATATAAGCATGCATGCGCACAGTTCTTAATTTTTTAACTGTCCTCAGTCTCTGATTGAAAAGTCTGTCAAAAATCTGAGCTATTGAAAATATTTTATTTAAAAGCTCTCAAAAATTCATTCTTAGCATATACTGCACGTCTCTCAGCATAGTATTACTGAACGAGTTAAGAAGCGAGGAGACTGACTACATTAGCATTGTTTTTGGTAAGTCACCACTCGCAGACAGGCATCCTTCTATATAGAGGAAACTCACACTGGGCTTTCTCAATATGAAACTACTAAAAACCACAGAAAACACAAACAAGTTTCCAGCCCACAACATATGAGTTCACGTTCCCTTTTCCAAACTAAAATTCCCTCAGATGTCAAAAGGGATAGAACGGCACCTCAAGTTCAACATCTGCCTATCAATTTTTGATCACAGCACTAGAAGAAAGTGTGAAGACAGAAAAAAAAATATAGTTGCAATTTGAAATAAATTTAAGTAGCATTTCTGCAGAAAACACACCAGGAACTGGGTATATTTATTCAGCCCTCAACTCCCAAAGTGCAGAATTACTTTCCTAAGCCAGAGTTTGCGAATCGATGGCTATCTGCCCCATGGTGCAGCTACCCACGGGAGCTATTACCAGTGCCAAGCCACAGTGCAGCGTGGCCAACACCAGCAAGGAAGCACCAGGTCCGGCTGAACTGGCAGGGGAAAGGCAGATGCGATTGCTCCCTCTGCCATTTATTACTGATGTCGGACCTCGCAGCTCTGCCTCAAGAGTGGCAGGATCACACTATGGGATCGTGAGTCCTGCAAGGAGCAGGGAGTTTGACTCGGTGACCCTTATGGGTCTCTTCCAACTTGAGATGTCCTATGATTTGCCTAAAATAGCCAAATCTCTGCTTTGCACGTCATCATAAAGCAAGTTTCCAGCAGCACAAGGCACTGCAGCACTATGTTGGCGTTGCCTGTTCCTAAATGACACATATCACAGCAAAGAACGGCAACATTGTCCTTTTACGCTAATGGAAAAGTGGATGAGGAGGAAACATTAGATAGGTTTAAAGTCTGTTCAACTCTAATGGAATGATCAAGCTCAAATTTTAGAGCATGAAAATTTCCATGTCACAAAATGTTTGGAAAAACAATCCAATACAAATGTTTCAATCTCTTTGTAGTTCTCAGGTGAAAATGCTCACTGGATGCCTTCAGATTCCATCTCCAGTTTTCAAAAAATCACTCTACTTCTATACCTTACTGCAGTTACATCCTTTTTCCTGCTCAAGAGTATAACTGACCTGGTCACCCTTTTGGGGAAGGGAAAGCACTCCTTGGGCTTCAGGAGGCGACTTTACCACTATGACCACCATTGGTTTTAGTAGGCATTCAATGCCACTTGCAGAGAGTTTCAGACTCAGCCCATAGCTCCATGCACATGCCCCTTCACACACCAGGAGGGCCCAGAAGGTGTTATGTAGCCCAGATGACCAGGAAAGCTTCGCCTTCTCATTGTCTGACCAGGTGAAGCACTAGGCAGAGATTTCAGTTAAAGTCACTGTCCTATAGAGAACTGGAGCTCCCTTTCCTCACACTAACACCTCATCTGAAGCGGAAGTTGTGTGTTGTTCAGTAGTTCAGGTACCATTTCTGGAAATATTCAGATTATTCTCTCAAGTATTTTTTTCTAGGAATAATTTTTTTTCAGCCATGGTGATTTTTTTTTTTTTTTTTTAAGGTATTTTCTTCTTTTTTGGTGATATCTGTTGAGACTACACAAGGTGAGCAAAATACCCATCTCCACCTCATGCCCTGCATAATGTAAAGGGAATTGATTATCACAGGCACTGTCAAATACCCAATAGTCATCTGAAGACAGCACAGCAAGCAAAGAGAATGAGTAATGGGTATAACATGGTTAAAGCCTAGAGTGAAAGTAGTAAGAAAAAAACCCTAAACCCACAAAGACAGAATAAAGCTAGAAAATCCTGCACTGATAATTTATGTGTGCTAAGGAGAGAACCTGGAAACCCAAGAAGTATGGTCAAAACCCAAGAATACAGAAAGAAGCAGTATTCAGTGAGAAAACCAAGAGTAAAATGGTATGCAAGGTATTGCTGGGAGATGATCCAGGTGGGAGACTGGGAAGAACTGTAAATTTCAGTTCAGGAAACATTCACAGAAGAAATAAAATCTTTTTCACCTACTCCAATCAAAAAAAACCCTGCAAAAAACCCCTCACCAAACAAAACCCCCTACTCCTTACAGCTATCTCCTTTATAGCTTGAGACTTTTCATGTTTATATTTCAGCTGCAGTTTTATCACAAGCTAAGTAAAACAGAAAAATTAAAAAAAAAAGTTAATACAACACCAGATTTTTTATTTTTTCCATACCTACTCTATTAATCTGTTTACAAAGATGAGATCGGAGGTGAATAAGATATTGATTCTAATTTCAGGAGTTCCTTAAGCAGCCAGTATCATTAATTCTATACAGAAAACCTCGTGCATTTGAAAAGGCTTAGTGCATATACATGCAGTTACAATTTAGAGAGAGGGGGGAAAATAAAAACCAAACAAACAACAAAACCCAAACAAAAACCCAAACACAATCCAGTTTCTGAAACACCACCTTTTCAAAATCTACAAAGCAAGCTTCATAAAATTAATCCATTTGATGCACAATAGCAGAAGAGATGCTGTGACCCCTTTTCCCTTCTTTTTTTGTCTCTAAGGTTATTTTGTTTTGTGAAATGAAAGACAGGTTTAAGATATCAATGCAGAAGTACTGTGGTAAAATTCAAAGTGTGTCACCTGTACTCAAAGGGGTTTTTTTCCTCCCTTGACTCTCAGTTTTGTACCTGCTTTTGGTTATGGTCACCACTCTGTCTCTACAAAATAGTACATAGTCAGAGGCAGAAACCTAAGTCATCTACATTACAGAGAAACTGGCACCTGCAGGAGAGAAAACCTCACCAAGATGAAGACTAAAAACCAATTACATCCTCGGTTATGATGGGCAAACCTCCCATACAAGTTTTGCTGTGGTCTTCTCAGGTCATGATTTTTTCTTTGTCTTCCTCACATAACAGAGAGTCAGGCAACTGTCAGAATACAGACATTGTATAATGTAGAAGAAACATGGAGAAATACTATCAAAGTTTCTGCAAGTTTTGCAACTCACCACCTTGGCAGGTTTGAAGAAGGATATATTAATTTCCTGACACTCTGGAAGCAACTACTATGATAAAAAGGTAACAGCAAGAAGAAATATAAGTGTTACTTCTCTGCGTTAATTCATAATATTGTTTCACATTCTTTAAATCCCTTCTTCTCCCATGAAGTCACCAGTGTAGGGGAATGGAGCAATAATGAAATTCTGCTCTAGTGAAGGAGGAACAAAGAGGCCTTTCAGCCTGTGCATTGCTATGTGAAAACTGCAATTTATATCTAAGTTGCTCACTGAAAAGTGTTCCTTCTGTAAAAGATTTGCACAGTATCTGTCCAAAGAACTGCAACTGCTGCATTTTCAAATTATTCCCTCAAGAGGGGGCATTAAGTTGTCCCTAACCAGCTCACACCCCTCTGAAATCCATATTTCAGGGGTGGGGGTTTTTTGTATTCATCAAGATTGGGGATCAATGATTATGCACATCCATAGTGTAGCAACCATTTATTAATCTTGAATTTATTTCCTGCAACAGAACATTAAGTGCCTTAAATCATACAAGGCACAAATTCCCTTATGGAGCCAATACAGACTGAAAAGCTGTACAAGGAAGGTACTAGCACAAGACAGATACATACTAAACAAATGTTATTACGGAAAAATGGCAATTAAGATTCTCTTAATTAGCCTGTCATTTTGTATTTATCATCGTAATGTTTGTTTTACAATGCTTTATTAAATCTGGCTTTATGACAAACAGTCTGCTGGCAATGCATCCTGCTGTGCAACATATGGTGTTACACCTAATGAATATTAATGCTGTGAAGTACAAATGGTCTTCTGGGACAAGGGCTGATGGCTGGGAAACTCCTGCAGATGGCATTATTATTCAAAGAGGTTAACCTCACATGTTTCTCATCAGGTCTCTTCCATAGCTACCTAGGATTCTGCCTATAAGCTTTCAAGGGAAGGCTGTAATACGCTAAAAACCCTCACAGTCCCATTCCCAGTTATCAGGGGGTTGGGGTTTTTGTTTGTTTGGGTGGGTTTTTTTGGGTTTGGGCTTTCTTTTTTTGGTGTGGTCTTTTTTATTGTTTGGTTGGTTATGGGGTTGTTTGGGAATTTGGGGTTCTTATGGTGGTGGTGGGTTTTTGGTTGGTTTTGGGGTTTTCTTTTTCTCTCCAAAAGAAGTTATAGTTTAGCTTCATATTGTAAGTTCTTCTAGACTTTGATAAAACAAATACAGCCATCTTCCCAAGCTGAATCCAATCCTAATTTGGGATTTCTTATTGTGTTGGACAATGTCTGGTTTTAGTTGTTCTACTCTTATTTGTGCAAGATGCTCCTTATAATAGATTTGATGAAGAGAGACATCCCCCCTAAGATAGAGACGTAGGGAGATGAGGGGAGATGTGTCTTTGCCCTGGTCACTTAGTTGGACCTGTGGGGCCAGCAGAGTCACAGGTCACAGACAGACTCAAAAAGACTATAGTAAGGAGCACTGAGCAGGTAGCTAAACCGCAGAGGCCATTGGAAAAATTCCCCAAGGTGCAGTATTTTCTGCAAATCAAAGTTATCGAACACTTGCAATTGAACCTGGAGAAAACATAGTGGCACAATGGTACACGACTCCTACTTCTGTTCTGGCTTACCTCTTCACTTCTGAGTTTTCTACAAAGTGTTAAGCCTTATCTTTTCCTTTTTCATTTTGAAAGACTTTCACTTCACTTGGAGAGATTACAATAGGAGAGCATCCAGGCACATCCATATAACAGACCTCAAGTCCTACCACACTTACATAGTGAACGTGTATAACTGGGAGAGCTCTTGAAGAGGTCACTGAACCAAGATTAGAGTAACTTTGAGTACCATAGCAGTCTTCATTGAGAAAGCCTATTGACTACTTCACGATGAGCTACTTTACTCAATGCTGGTTCTTACACTGCTTGCCTGGCAACTCCCCTTAGGGAGTAAAGCTCTCCAGAGAGACCTTGTCCTTCTATCTGTCACCTTCATCTTCCTCTCCAGCTCTGTCTTCTCCAGCATAATTGAATCAATTAGCAAGTCAGTGAAGGGAGAGGTGGCTGTACTATGCCCAGATTCCACTGGCCAGATGTTTTTGTGGTATGTGACTTAGTATTATCTCTATTGAAGACAGGAGGTCCCTCGTACCAATAACTGAATAGGCAGAGTTCCCCTCGACCCATTCCTTAGTGTGGAAGAGGTCTATCTATCAAAGTACTTTCTCCTTTTTCTCTGACTGGAAAAAAAATCATGATATCAGGAGAAAGCAGCCCTTGATTTCTAGACCATATCTGTTTAGGGAACTATTGCAATTGGAGCGATTCCTACTCTGAACAAGTTTCTTATTACTTCACAGCTTCAGGAAAATAGCACAGATCTGGCAATGATGTGATCCAAGAAGCTATTTACTGGCCTTTTCAACACATTAAGTTTTTAATATCTGATTGCTGAGTACAGTCTATTGTTAAACAGAAGCTACTTGCTTGTTTTAAAAGTTATTCTCTCCTCATTTTAAAAACAAACAAAAAACCATCAAAAATACAATAAAAAACCAACCCAAATTCAAAAACCCCAATTAAGTTTGGTTTGATTACTTCCCTTTGGAAAAAAAAAAAAAAATCTAACAGAGCTATTGGAAATTAATCCTGGACACTAAGAATAAGAGTCTGAAGGAAATATTGTTGTATCTCAGTGAAGAAAGTGATTATGGTTTTCCTTGCACAAAAGAAAAGCACATTATGTTTGTTTGAGAAATCCTCTAGATCCTTCTGGAAGCTTACAAATTAAGAATGACAAACCAGACCCTCCAGAATTCCATAACAAGTTGCTCCTAGACTCTCCATCAACTCTGACTATAAAAATGACAGCTGTGCTCGCCAATAGTCACTTTGTTTATGCTACACCAATTATGCAGCATATTCTCCTGAACAGCTGGACAAAACATGCTTATTTGAATGCCATAAATGCTTCAGCCATTCACAGAACCACCCCGATATACGGTTTTGGCTTCCTCCTGCTGAGAGAAGAAAAATGTCACAGTTTGACGCAGAGAAAAGAAAAATAAATACAACACTAGCTGCCAAAATGCTGAAGATAGGCTGTTGGTTTTCCCTAGATTTATTTTGAGAATATTACATTTATTTTAGCCTTTCAATTGCCTGTTGCTGCAACAAATAAAAGATACTCACAGCTCATTTATATCCAAATATTTCTGGGTAATACACAGAGACAATACTAGCTGGAAAAGAAGAGGCAAGTCAACAGCATATTGTAGGCACTGTAGAGCTTTATGGCTTGTACAACACTTCCCAGCTCAAAAGCTTCAAGTATCACACAGACATGGTCCAGGAGAATAAGAGCACAGAGCACAGTGCTAAGCCAACCCCACACCTTCACAGCAAACAATCTCCTTAAGACGAAATTGACCCACAGACTAACCCTCACAAGGTCAGGCATTAGCTTCTCAGATGCAATCAGACTAATCTAAATTTTTGGCTCTGTTTTGGTTTCTGTGTTCTATAGGTAGAGCAGCAGCCAGGTCCTCTCTTGCTGTAGAAGGGCCACGTCCAGGCTTGGACACAGTCTTTCATTTAAGAGTTACAGTTTTAGGCTTAATCATACAACACCCCAAGAATAGATGCCACCATGAGGTCTGAAGTTTAATAAGGCAAAATTAGAGTCAGCATTGTCTTAAATCTCCGTTTGAAGTAGAGTACCTGGAAGCAGACAATACTGTTCTTCCATCAACTCTCTCAAGACTCACGTACAGAGTTTACTATGATTTTATTTTGTGATATAATCAAGGTTCAAGACTGAAATATTTTCCAGGAATAGTAATCATTGTGCCTGCTGTTCCCAAAGCCAGAACAGCTTGGTTGTTTGAAAGGAACCAAGTTCCCTACATACAGCTGAGGGTATATAATGATACCACGTGGACAGACAAAGATTGTTTTCTGTCGTCAGGAAGAGCTCTCAGCATGTCTGACTCCCAAGTCACCTCACAGTGCCTTTCCTCATTCTCAAAGAGCATTAATCTCCAGCAGAAGAACTAATTAGATTGACAAATTAGCACAATATACTGTTTCAGAAGACCCAGTAAAGACACCTATATTCTTTTAAGTCCTGAAGACCAGAAGGGTATACTACTGACTATTACGGCGAATGAACTGGGTCAGAGATTTCCCTGTCAGTGGATAGTTCCTCTTCAGTGCTTGAGAGAAATCACCTGCAAGCTGCCACGAGTCTAGTATGGGGTAACAGCAAGGGGAATGAATGGGAGTTGTGGTGTATTTAAAAGCTATTCCATTTATCAACCAAAAAAAAGTGAAATTTTGGCTGTCTTTGGACACAAGGTCAGAAGCTGTCCTGCCAATGTCCCCCTCCATCCCTCTGTTTTGATGCATACCTTCTCTGTTTGGCTGACGCTTTTCCCCACTGCTCGTTGAGATCAAAGTGGAGGCTAGAATGCCGCCCCCTTATTGTTCTCCTGTTTGTTAAAGACACCATCAATAATGTAGGCAGATCTCTGAGAATAAGGTTTGTTATTTAACTTGTGACATTTTTTGCAACTGGATCCAAAAACCATAAAACATCAGAGATGTTTCTGTGCAAGTGAATAAACAGTAGCTACTGCTTTATGGATATGTTGGCTTCAGAGCGAAACCATTTCTAAAGAGGCAAATTCTTCATTTTCCATATGGGAGCTAGGGAATACATCCCACCAGATTACATTGAATTTTGAGGCAAGCAGAGACATAACAGGCCAAACTGTTTACAGTCTTGATATAATAGATCCTACAAACTCAGGCAAAAAATAGAATAAGGTGTGTTAATGAGTTACACTCTTACGTTTCTCAACACAACAGATGGTGCTAGCTCTCTTAAATGTTTTTTCTTCCTTTGCTTTCTTTTAACTGAAAAAGAAAGAGGTTTTGGAGACCTGGAAGATGACAGAAAGCTTACCTTTTTGCCTAATGAAATTAATTCAGTTTATTTGATGATTTTAAAGAGCAGGATCTCTCAAGTTATTTGTAGGCTAAGGACATAGAAGTTGGCTCTTTGTGCCCTTCAGCTATCAAACAAACAGCGCACCCACTCAGTTGCAGGGCTTTCATGCACTCAGTGTAAAGGAGGGTAGCCAGCATCACCCCACCAACCTCAGAAAAACCTTCCAGTTTTTGGTTCTGAAACCAACCTGTCTCCCAGGATGGGGTTTGAGGGGGTTTTTTTGTTATTTCATACCCAGCAAAGAAAAATGAAAGGATATATCAAAGAGCTGCAAGTATTTTGTTTCCTTTAGTCTTGACCACTGCCTTTTCTGATATCTGCCAGCTGAGTTACTGGGTGTCGACTTCCAAAACTTAAGGTCTGTACCAAGGTATGGGCATATGCACCACTAATGAGAGGACACGCCTAGACTGCTTCCTCCTGGGGCACCTACACTCACTCCCTGGTGCAGCAGAGCTGCCCCTGTCATGGCACCCCTCTGCCCCACTGCCCACCGACCCTGTGAATGGGCCGCGGAGGAGGAAGGCGATGAGGAGAAATACAGCACAATGCTGGCTCTTCTCTGTTTTCCTTGCTCAGGGTGATGGCTCACTACCTGCACACTACCTCAGGGCAGGGCAGTCCATGGCTGGCAAAACATCTTGGATGGCACAGCCATGACCTGCTGGGGAAGAAGATGCCTGAGAGAGACAGTCTTTCACCACTTCTGAACCCAAAGCTACAACAGCTGCTGAGAAACCTAGAAGTTTCTGGCTTAAGGCTGCAATTGTGTTGCCGGAGGCATCTGCCTTCTTTTGCCTATGCCCAAAGCCCACCCTGTTTACTCAGGAGGTGCAATTAGCAGCTTCCCCAGTACAGCAACTGTTTGAATACTGTTTTCTGATAGTTATTTCTGCTTGGTGGCTTAGCCTACACTTTATTAACATTTACTTATTTTAAAATTAGCAGGGTTTGTATCCCGATGAACTTAAACAAGGCAATTTCCATGGCAGTTTTTGCTCATGTTATTGAAATCTGAATTACTCCATCTGAGTATTCAGATCACTGACCCTGAAAACCTCATCCTAAAGGTTGATAAAGGAGGTGCATTTTTTATAATGAGGCTCATTCCTGATAAAGATGCTACAAAATAAACACAACTAAAATATGGGTTTGAAAACTTCCCTACTCCTCCTCCAGCTCCTGTCTCCCATCCCCAGGTATCTCTCTATACTCCATCTGAGGGTATCTACCAAGGTCATTTTGTTGAACACTGCCCCAGATCCCCCTCCAATGGCTTCATATATTTCTAGGGAAGATCAGTTAAAGCAAGTGGCAGACAGAGAAGGTAAAACCTACAAGAAGTTTCATGGATGAAGCCCGCAGCCGCGAGACTTACTGTAAAAACACCGAGCTAACTTTCATGGGCTGCTGATACAGGTACTTTTCAAAGCCAGAACAAAAGTTCTTCTAAAGAAGATCATCTTCAGTCTAACAGGCTCACAGATAAATACAGGCATTAGAACAGCCACTTTCTGTTACCTGTGCTGCACCAAAGTTGTTTTCTCTTGCACAGTATACAGAGTATTCAAGGTACAACTTCTTGGCTGTTTGGTACCTTACGCAACTGCTTCTCCTTGCTGAGAGAACATAATTCAACACTGAGAGCTTCCCTCGGCTGCGCATGCATGTCTAGACACGAGCAGGAACAGCAGCAGACTTCTACAGAGTATTTAGCAAAACTAGAGGAAAAGTGATTTTAAAATGTCTAGAAGATGGCTGGGCTGTCAAATCTGGGCTACGCCAGCTCAGCTGAGAGTTCTCAATATACTTCTGAAGATGTTATCTAAGCAACAGAACAATTCTCTTCAGAATAAGTAGTTGATACTAACTCTCAGCTGCCACTTTTACCCTAACCCCAGTCTTCCCATCACCGTCAATGCCACAGTCTTGCTACCAGGTGCCTGCTTTTTCTAAGCAAGTTTGAAAATCAGAATGTCTAGGTTGCAACCTGTATCCTAAGCACATTTTTCCCATCACTATACCAATAAGCAGGTCGATTTAGTTGGCTGAAACGAGCATTTTTTCCCAAAGATGTATGCATCTCATCAAATGTTATACCCTTAAGCAAACTAGCAAAGGTCAAAACAGCATTAACATTGATGACCTGCTTATGAATTGTTTCTTACACACAGAATGCAAGCAATTCACAATACTGTGCTAATTCAATAACTAGAATAGCCAGGAATCTTGTACTATGTTGTATTTTTAAATTAATTGGTGCTGTATCAATCTTAAATGTCAAGTACCAAGTTTCTAAGAGCTATGCACCATCCATGAACATAACAGAAATGGCAGGTATAATGCATCATACCTTATATACTAATAAAAATACTGACTGTCATGCTTTATAAGGTCATGGCTTACTGCTGTCTCTAAACAAAAAAGCTTAATGCAACACTGGTCTCTGCATGATCTTCATAGTCAGACTTAATGAGGAGGAATCACAATTAATGGTTTTCTACAAACCAATGAATCACAAGTGACAGGAGCTTATTCACAATTTATTAAGACCTGATTTTTTCCTCTTGATGGGAAGAGAGCAAGAAAATTGCAAAGCAATAATGAAAAATAACTATTACACAGAATATGGTAATGTAGGTTTATAATCAGAACTTGTAGACTTGCCCATTGCAGGGGTTTAACAGGCTGCAGGTTTGCATCTCCAATGAGGATGAGATTTAAAGCACACTGACAGAAAAGTACATGAGGTATTATTTGCAAGTAAATCACCACTGTATAAAATGACCTATAGAGGGCATTTTTCTGTATGATTTGTTGTTTGAAATATGAATCAGGAAAGACAGGGAGGAAAGGTACATGATGGGGGAGACCATCTGAGCAGGGAGGCAGACATTCCTCTGCCCACCTAGCAGTCTAGCAACAAATTGGTCACAGTATCACAAGCTCCCGCAACCCTCAGTAAGTGGGTTTCAAAATAAATCTTACTCCAAATGCCCACAACTCAAGTGTAACCTGTGGGTCTAAAAGCTCATGGCAATCCGTGGCCCAAGCTGCAAGCGTTCCAGTTCTCTGCCTTTTTCTAGTTTTATCTTTAGAGTGAAAAATCCTACAAAGGTTTGCATTTATATCTTTGGGCATGTACAGAGTTGCCCCAATCTTGACACAGGTTGGCCCTTTGCTCTTTTTTTTAAAAAAAAAAAAAAAAAAAAAGGATCATGATATAGAAATTAGATTTTTTTTCTATTTAGTCTCTTGGAGATAAAAAAGGGCAGACAGTTCAGTAAGCAGTCTTTGAAAACCTCCAATGCACACTTACAAGTTAGCTCCATGCAGCACGTGCTGTCAGTTCTTATTTCTGTTTAAGACATGAAACGCCTCCACTAGGCCGGACTTCAGTCAATAAGGTTCAAGTACCAGATGCCTTCCTGTGGTCTGGGTTTATAGGTTACTTGAAGAAGGTTCTGGAAGAAGACTTCTCTTGTGTACGTTCTCTAGTCCAAGTACTCTTTGGTTCTCTGCCTGAAATTAAACAAGAAGCATGAAGAGGCTCCAGTCCAAGCCAGGCAGGAGAGCCATCTTCAAAGCAGCCTTCCGAGAGGCTGGGGTGAAGCATTTCAGTCAAAAGAAAGAAAGTGGGCACGAAATACCAGCTCCTAGACCAAGACCTACCAATTAGTAGTACCGAAGCATTAAGCGCCACCTCTTCTCCCCAACCTTTCAAGATTATTGTCCCTCTTTAGATTGCAGGGTCATTTTTAGATTCCTCCTAAATGGCACGTAGCTCTGCAAGCCCCCAGGAAACACCATTGCCACTTGCAATAGGTTTCACAGCCACCCTAGAGCTTAGACTGGGAGTGTCAGTTGTGCGGTGCCCCAGCTGCTCATGGCTCAAATCCTCAACTTCTTTTGACTCATTAAGATCTCCTGTGTGCCAGAAAAGAAGAGCAAAATTACCTTCTTTATCAACTTTAGCTTGAAAGAGGAAAATACCAATGGAATTGTACTGCTAAAACATTAGTAATCATATAGGACTTGAGGCACAGGGTTTGGGAGGGTTTGAACCAAGGCACTCAGTAAAACTTGCTTTGGTTACTACTGGAGCACATGCCCCTTTGCACTAGAAGGGAGTGACAGAAAAATATAAACTGTAATAAGCTTTGAAGGGCTCTGCAGTATATTAATATAAAAGCACAAATTTAAGGTGAGCATCATTCTTTCAGAACTGCCATGCCCTCTCCCCTCCTCCTCTTCTGCTCTAGAAAAAGTTTTAACACCTAAAGCTAAAGTGTGTTTTCCATCTTAACATTTTGCTTAAGCAAACCCACTGATTGTTTTCCCTGTCACAGCCAGTTACCAGGGAGATACAAATGAAGGCAGAGTGATGAAATCTGGCACAATAATTCCAGCTATGACATAGACTGTGCACTCTTAGATTAATTATTGAATTGGAGTGATTAGTTACAAAAAGAACTCCTGTTTTCTTTCTGCAGCAATACATGCAAATCAGTGCAGGCAGCTGGTGACATCAAAAGGCCTGGCCGGCACATCTGATTTTCTCCTTGCATCTGCGTAAGTCCACTGATTCAGATTTACGCTGGTGTGGAATAGAGAATCATCAAAGCTAGCGTATACTATTTGAGTTGAGGTGGAAAATGTCAGCGACCTTGATCTTTATAAGAAATCAATCAAGCAGGCCTTTAATGTAGTCTTGATGTTATACCTGAATCTGCTATTGCATAATGATAGATGCATGCTAGGTAACCTAGTTGAAAGCAGGGAAGAGATAATTGAAATACACGTGTAAACTATTACACTATTACCCCCTGCGGGGTGGGCAGGGGGAGCAGCAGCAGGATGGCTTCCAGGTGGAGCTCCTGGAGCCTGAACTGCCCAGTTTCACTGGCCCCTGGAGGAGGCACATATCAAGGGAGTGGTGGTGAACAATACCCTTCCTTTATTGACCTGAAAACCAAAATAAAGCTATGGATGCACACAGCATAACTACAAACAAGAGCTGTGTCACGGATGCAGGGCAGATCCTGGTTAGCACCCTGTAAGCTAACAGGCTGCTTTCTTTCACGTGAGCTGTTAGTGGCAGGAGGCAGAGAGGAGGAGGAGGAGGGTGGAAGGAGCAGGGAAGGTCAGAGAGACCAGCAGAGATAGCATCAGCCGTGTCCTGCCCTGAGCTAACTCCGTCTAGCAACCCTTTAGCGACAAAAGCGACTCTAAGCTGGATGTAGTCCAAATAAAGCCAGCGCTGCATGCATCCCCCCCAACACACACACACACACACCCCCCACGCACACCCCTTTGCAGCATGGAGCACACGAGCCAAGCCACATGGGCTGTGTGCTGGTAACGCTGGTCTGCTGGGAAAGAGCCTTCAGGGTGACAGTACACAGAAACAAAACAATCAGTAAAGTAAGTGTATGCAGGGGTCTAATGGCTTCTCAATAACCGCAAGAGCGGAACACCCCCTTTAAAATCCTCAGCTCATCTTCTACTGCGATACATCTGAGGATTCAGCCCTAATACTTCATTTTACCCACAGAGTTGTTTTAGTCTCTGATGTCTGAGGACGGGAACCTCAGAAGTCATCCCATGCAATGCTAGAGAAACAACTGGAAAGCAGATCAGTTTGCAGGGACCTGTTTGGCATGGCTTAGATATTGTGTCTAATTATTAGAAGTGACAGAAAATGGTACTGCATCTTTTTAGAGACAAGTGTCAGAGCTGTCCTTATCTGTGAAAGAATAATTAGTACAAGAAATAAAGCCAGAACATTTCATATAAACACCCAGATGCACAAATGGTGAACTCGTAAAGCTATGCGCTCATTGCAATGCTATAGAAAGTAGTAAAGCAGACATAATTCATCTTGGTTATAAATGCATAAAAACCCCACACATTTACCCGCCAGCCACAGCATATGGTCTGCTAGCAGTTGTTATTCCCTCTCCATGCTCCTGGTCCAAGTGGATTTAGTTCCATCCTTCCCCCCATCCCTGGCCTGTTCCCATAAAACATGGATAGTTGATTGAACTCTTTCAAACAGTCATTCCAGTTTGACAGCAAGTTTGTTTCTGGTTTACACTTTGAATGGGAAATACAGCTAAGTGACATTGCAAGTGATGACATCAGCATTAATACAGCCTCCAATTTAGATTATGTATAAAACATTTCTTCAGCAATTCCCCAAACCATTGGTATCTTTCCTGGCCTCTAACTGCAAAGCATTAGCCAAAAAAGGATATGCTTCACGTAACACACTTAAGAAAGTAAGTTCTGTAGATCTTCCCTCCAGTGATGGTTTGGGTATGTACACAGTATAAACCCCCTACACAGGGGGACTGAAGCTCTATGAACCGAGCTGCCGCCTGCTCCTATCTCCCAACACAGAACTTTGATGCTGATCACCAAAACTCCGTTTCTGTCCAACACCTCCACTTTCTCCCACCCTCCATAGAGGAGCTAAGTGTGAAGCAATGGGGGACTTCTCAGCTCTCCCCAGTATTCAGGGGATTCCTGAGTGCAAGGTGGGTGTCCTGTGAGGGCTGGCTGCCTCCATTGCAAGCTGGCAGCACGCAGGCAGACACTGGCAGGAGAGACAAGGCAGCAGAAGATCCAGCCCACAGCCCATCTCAGGCTGGGTCGATCAAGTAAGTCCTTTCAGGGATCCACTGATGCATTTAACCTGAAGATGTTCTGTATCTGTAGCATCAAAGTATTTTCATCGAGACCTGTGCTATTTGATGTGCACATGGTTCTTATTAGTAAGGAATGGTTTGGGGTCTATGAAGAGATTAACTTTGGTGAACTTGTTCATTGGGTAAAAAACAACTTTCAGATGCAGAACTTCTGTGATCCTTACTTACCCAGGATGATTTTATGATATGAAATAAACCAGTTGCAAAATCAGCCTTGCTTCTTGCAAAGTCTGGGAGTGAACAGCAATAAAGGGCATATTCATCAAAGGTTAGTGCTCAGAGTGAAGGAGTCCATATGGCTTTAGACTGGAGGTGGAGGGGGGGCAGAGGCAAAGGAGGGGGAAGAAGGGGAAAATTACACTGAGGTCAAAAACCATGAGAGCTGCTGAACATTTGAACGAGAGCATTGCATCAGGAGGACTGAATGCTATTTCCAGAGATAAGTCCAACAGACAGCGACTTTGTCAAATGTTAAAGTGAGAGAGTAGGACTCTTAAAACATCTGGTACTGCATTTACCATGCACACTAGAGCGGCTGAAGAAGTCAGATGAGCATGTAAATTGAACAATAAAAAAAAAAATCCTGAAAGTGAAATTGCAAATATTTAATTTCAAAATATTTTAGTTTCATTATTTGTATATTTCACATAGCTATTCTTCAAGAGCTACTAAATATTGCATTTTTGTAAGACCCAGAACAAAAAACTACAAATAAATTTATTCCAAGCAGGAAGAGCTTTATTGCCTTGAAAGGCTTCCCCAGTTATTCCAAAAGTCATGTAGTCCATACCTTGAACAAGTGTGGAGAGACTCCCACTATAGAAAAGGGAATTTAAAAATTCTGTGTATTAAAGCTGGATATTTAAAGTCAACATCAAAAAGAACTATTTAATTACATAAAAATGAAGTGCACAGAAAAAATGGGGGATAAATTTCTGTGATTCAAGTTAAATATAAAAAACCCTAAAAATATAGGTAGTAAGAAAAAAAAAAGACCTCGGGAAGAAATAGCTGTTTGTTGTCAACCATGATAAGGAAAAATAGAAGACAGACATAAAAAGGGACTTCCGTCCCTCTCGCTGTGGACTACATCATTCATTTCTGTGGGAGCTGCTCGGCACTCATAGCTGGTATGACCAAAACAGCACTGCAGATTGTCTCCAGTTTGCCAGCAGTCCCATACAAACTGGGCTGCTCAGGAGGAGCTGGGGATTAAGCGAGTGAATGGGCCAGCGCCCCAAGCGCGTGACCCAAGGTATCATACTGCAGTTCAGCTGGCATTTGCTCCAGACCTGCTTCTACCCCATATATCACAGAGAGAAGAAAAAAAAAAAAAAAGTTTAAAGTGTCAGTATCATCAAGAGATTTATAAATGGCGAGGTTTAGTTACAGCAGATTGAATTCGTGTCTGCATCTTATCAAATTGGGGCCGAATTATGCCACAGATCTCAAGTCTAAGGCAAGGCGCATGGAACAGACACGCTATTCATTTGCATCCAAGGCTCAAAGGAAAGAGCCAGATGTGGGAGGTAAGGTGAAGTATCATTTAACCATAGATGTTAAATCCAGATCTTAAAGTGTGCCAAGGGAAAAAAACAAGTGAACAAACCCATCTGTTGTTGTTGGTTAACCCGATTATAGCCCCACATCAACATGGAAGAAATTCCAGCGTGCTGCACAGCCTTTCACCATGATGGAGCCAATTGCATCCCTGAGCTTTCCCAAGAGGTAAGGGAGAATGCTTTGTGCAACTAAAAGCTATGAGGTAGCTGATCACATTTTCTTCTTACCAGCACACGCTCTACAGCTGAGGCGGAGTTTAAATTGGCAGAACTAGTATTCAGAAAAGCTTGCAACACACTATCAGACTTCTCATGACTTCTTTACACTTCCCCTTGCTGAAGCAGAAAGAAAGTTATTCCAAAGACTGGTAAATGTCAGTTTGAAATATTCCTGTGAGAATTTGGCACCAGTTATCTTGCTTAGTGTTTTCACTGTAAATTAATTAGCTCCTCTACAGACACATTTTCTATTTATAAGACTTTCCTCTGTGATATTGATGCTGACTTCTTCCTGCTTAAATATTAGATGCCATCTGTGGGTTCCCCGATGTTTCACCCACAAGTCAAACAAACAAACCACAACAGAAAGCACTGTTATCAGTGCATTCGGAAACAGAGCTGATGGTATATTTTAAATTTGACAATATATAATGGACAACATGTACACATAGAAAAACAAAAAGAATTACACAAGTAGCTGCCCTAGCCTTCTGCATAAAAAGGATGTTGGCCCCCTAACCCCCAACACTGAAGATTTCTTATGCCCTGACAAGAGAGATGTATACATCCACTCAATCTTTACCCTTCATTAAAGTAGCCATTAAGACCCAAACCTGCAACAAAGTCACTAGAGGGACACCCCATGCAAGCTCTCAGCACTCTGAGCTAACCAGAGAGTAAAACATCACGGAGAAATCTTACAATTAAAAAGAAAAATTAAATTCATTTTCTCATCGAATCCCATGCGGAAACATAATTTCCTGCCTTTTCCACTCAAGTCTTTGTTTTCTGTCCTCCAATCTCATATCAGCGGTAGACTTTGGCCATCCCCGGCTAATGAAGCTATGCAGGTTCACAGCCCCCAGCCTGATGGCATTTCTTCCAAACGCCTCCTCCTGCTGGCTGTTGCCATTCTCCCCCAGCCCACCCGTCAGACCTCGCGCAGCATCCCAGGGGAAATAGGGAGATGTCAAAGGAAACAGCCCTACCAGGCACCTCAGGGCACCCACCAAAGAGGACAGTTTTTGTTGCCCTCCCTTGTCCACAGCAGCTCTCCTTCACCTCCAGGGGACCAGGCCAGGAATGATGAACCCTGGCTATAAATAGTAGGATGGAACCCTCTGTGATCTTTTAAAATTTCATTTTATTGGAGAACATCCTCCTAGATGGAATAAAGCCGATAATAACAAGCTGTTCTGTAGCCTGGTCTGGAAAGTTTTTGGTGGGTGGGTTGGCATTTGGGCTTTAATTATTTTTTATTTTTTATTTCTTTTTAAAGATACCACACTCAATAATGATTATTCCAAATTCTTATGATTTCTAGTAGCATATTTCCAAAAAGATGCTAGGAAGAGATATAGATATTTTAAGGTCATTCCCTCCCCTTCTCTTAGAATAATATGCAGCTTTTCTATAGCACTTTCAGAAAGAAACCTTAAAGGACTGTGATATGACAATAATAATATGCACAGTGAAATTAAATAAGTTGTGAAAAGCCACACAACAGACTATAGCCAAATCAGTAAACTGCACATACCCATGACCTAGCTCCACCACTTTCTTCACTGGGCTGCTGTCTCTTCATAAGCACTTCAATTTATTAATAAAATGCAGAATAAATATCATTGACAGGAAACAAAATGAGAGATAGAAAATATTTTAAATCTTTGTTTTAATCCTAAGAGATGGAGCTGCCATCTCATAATAAATTTCTTGTAATCCCCTACAGATAAATGACACATTAAAAAAAAAAAAGCTACTTCAACTGGGAATAGGTAGCTAGTATGCTTCAGCTGGAAGTCTGTAACAGCTATACAAAGTTCCTGCCTGCCCTCACCTCCCCCTCCCACACCAAGAATTTAATTTAGTGTTATCATTAGAAATATGTTGAATAAGAGTTTTGTTCCATCTAAAAAAGAAAAAAAAAATCAATCTTAACTATTGGAATATATATAGCTCATGAGAGGATACAGGGAGAGGCGGATTCCAGGAAAAAAAGGCCAAGTCTTTGGGGGCAGGAAAAAGTGCTGTGAAAGGGGTACACTTGAAGAACATATATTTCTCTGCAGTGACTTGCAGGCTACAGAGTTGAGAACCCCCCATGATGCATGCAAGAGATTGTTGCTCAAGCAACCACAGAGATAAGTGTTATGCATTGAGAAGAGTATGAAGAAGCTATATGAAAAAAGCCTTTGTCAGTCTAACGATATTTTTCTTTTTATAGATATAGTATGATAGAAAAGCAAAGCTTATTGCCTTCATGAATTCTTATTAATATTTATAGTGTCCTTTTATTCCATACATTAATATTTCCCACATTCCAGATGTGGGAAAGTATCCCTATACCACAAACATTTTCCCTTCAACGTGCAGAGATTCTTGGAGATGTGTGTTGTCATAGACCAATTACTTAGTAAATATTTCTCTACAATAGCTTTTCATAAGGCTTCATACAGGACCCAAAGATCTATTTCATTTGGTGCTGCTTATAGCTAAAACTAAAACCCAGTGCCCACAGTCTCAATGGTCTGAACTCAGTTCCATGAATACTGATCAATTTTCTCCTTCACATTCTTATTACTGTTTCCAATTTAGCTCCAGACAGAAAAAAAAAAAAAAAAAAAAAAAAAAAAAGTAAATATATCTTGACCAAACATCCTTGTCCATCTTGGAGAAAAATTGACATGCTTTATACCTCCTGGTGACTCACGATACCAATTCGCACTTATAATCAGTTTTTCATCTTGGCTAACACACCATGAAGATCACTAGCCAGCTAATGGCTGTCTGTTTCGCTCCTTATAAAACTGGGGAGATGTTAATAAACTTAGTTGTAGCGCTGAATAGTTCCTCAAACCTATTCTCAGAGAATACTGCCTCCAGACCAGCTAGCAAAAAAAACTCCAACCCAACCAAAACAAAACAAAAAACAAACAAAAAACCCACAAAGCCAATCAGTACTCCTGAAAAAAATCCTCAACCGCAACCACTTAAAACTGCAAAATGACTAATTAAATTATTATTGAGACTCTAAAGAGTCACATTCCAGAGGTATTATAAGAAAAAGACATAATATCTGAAAGGCTTTGAAACTATAGCTCTCTTTGTGTTTATAGCAAGTGCTTAGACTTAGCAGCTTTGCCTTGATTACACACTTCTTTAATATATTAAAGCCCATCAAATTCTTGCAAAGGCAGCCTAAGATGTTCTTGGCCAAATACCTTCTAACCCTTTCACATACAAATTTCAGTAGTAGAACAAAGTGAAAGTGGAACATAGTCCCATGATTTGTTTTCCATTAATATTACAGATCATCTGCTCTTCTGCATATTTTTCCAGGTAACATAGTTATTAAATAGGGCCCAAGTTAAAAGCAATAATGGCTTTAGAAGGCAGGAAAGGTAGGGGGGGGAGAACAAAATGTCACACAAGTAGAAAAATAAGTGTTTGACAGAGGAAGAAGGAAAAAAAAAACCCTCAAAAAAACCAAACCGTAAACGAAAAGAAGAGGCACAAAAAAGGAAAAAAAACAGGCACACATACAAGAAGAAACTGAAAAATTATGACGCAAAACAAACACATGCAAAAAAACCCCCCACTAATTCACCTAATAAAAAGACATCTTTTATACTGTATTTTCACAAGTCTTCTGTTTACACAAATAAGAGATACAGTAGGAACCAAGGGAAAATTAAATGCTGAAGTCCTACTCAATCCCAGATAGTGGAAAGAAATCTGTAACATGACTCTCCTAATAGAATGCATGTACCAGAGTCACTTACTGATATTAAACTTGTTTTATCTCTTTAAGCACTCTTTCTAGGGAAAACAGTTATATCATGAGAGCAGACCCAGTAATTACATGCAGGTCTTTCCCCTGCTCAGTGATGGAGTACCAGCCATGTCTAGGCTCAGCTTGGTGTACATCTAGCACAACATCAAAAAGAACTGAGCGCCCATCAGGTCTCCTAGAAGTCCTCAGTTACTAAATTGGGAAAGCACTAAGTACAAATAAGAGGGAAATGATGGATCTAAGGAACTATTCTTTTGACATTTATGCTAAAGGTTCTTCCAGAAACAGTTTATATCCAGGCAACTAGTCTTACGAATGCCCATAGCTTCCTAATCAAATTAGAAAGATGGAGTCGTTAGGGTCAAGTGACCAGCCACAAAATGATTAAAGACAGTAATCAAGAAATCGAAACTAATTAGTACCTAAGCCTGTTAAAATGGTTTGGAAATAAATTACTTCTACGTGAATTTATGTCCAGAGGCCTAGTTTTAAGAAGTAAGAGAAGTTTCAGATATTGGTAGGTACAAGTCACAGTATTCCTGAGTACAATAAAGTGCACTGGATTTCATTGAGACACAACAGAGTTCTGAGAATACAGAAAAGTGCATGACTCTAGGTCAGCATTTTCAGGTGAATGAGCAGATTTTAAAGGGTCAAGTCTTACAGGGCTTGAGTGGTCTTGCACAGACTTTATGCTTAACTCATCTGCATGGAAACAAGATGACAACTGTGAACATCTAACTTCAGGAAATTTTACTCCTAGGTGTAAAAGCAATAAAAATAATAATTTTCATAAGTTCTTAGAGGCTAAAAGGAGAAAGCAAGAGAACAAATAATGTCTCTCAATTTGTAGTTATTGGAAAACCTCAAAGTCTGAGATTTTTGTTTATGTGAACACCCAGAAGCTGAGGTATCCTCTTGGGCTTGTTTAGTACACAGAACTGTGTGAGGTGCCACAAAATTTCTAGCATTTACTAATGGAAATGCTGCAAATGCAACCCTTCATCATGGCATTTCAGCATATTTGTATTTATTCTCCATTAAAACCAAGAAATGGAGATGAGCATGAAAATTAGAAGTTATGGAGAAGAGAGAAACATCATCCAACTATTTTATATGTCAAGTTCAATTCTGATTTCACTTATGAAAAGGATTTTGACTTGTTTTTATTAGGAACATGAATCCAAAGAGATTTATGCATTCACTATATATGTTATACATGGGCATAGACAGAGTGCTTTTGGAGACAGCACTTCTAAGAACTGTGAAATTAAGTACATTATTCTTTCCTCAGCTGAGGTTTTCCTGCTATCCCAGAATCAACTGAAAGCTGTCAATATATTTTAAGGAGCACATTTTCTTGCATCTCAGAATATCTTATTTCAAAGCAGACTCAGAGATTTTTCTCGGAAACAAGTAACATTACAATATACATAACTAACTGGGCAATCAAGAGTAATAATATAGCAAATATTTTTTAAGTTCAAAATTAACAGTTTGGTGATTATAGATGAGAAAAACAGAGAGATTCCTTTTCTTTTTAAACTATAGCTAGTCTACGCTGACCTTTTTCTTTTTGATATCTTTCTTTGGCTGCAGCAACATCCCAATTTGTAGAAAAAGGAGTTTGGTCTCCTGTTCCATAACACAAACATACCTACCCAATAGCTACTACCTCCAACAAGAAAGTAAACATCACCTCTTTTGACACAGCAAGAGGACAACTCCTAAGGTTAATTATACTGTTTTTCCTTTCCTTTGGAAAGTTCACTCAAAAAAAAAAAAGTGAAAGTAACATCCTTACTGGAAGAGGGAGGGATCTCTGACTCAACATGCAAGCAGAAAATACTCCCAGTGAAGTTGTGCCAAGAACACTATACTTAGTTATCTGAATACCATATATACTCAGGCCACCTTTTTTTCTTGTAAACACTGCCAAGGCTAGTAATTTGGGGAGTAGAGGGAGTGTTTTGGTTTTTGTTTTTTCTTTTTTTTTAAATAAGGCAGTCTGTGGGATCAGTCTTAGACTACCATTTTGCAATTCTGTCAACTCAAATACAGCTGAGCAAGCATGGGATATCGGAGCTATAGCTAGCTGTCTGCCAGACATTGTGATTTCAACTGAATGAGCTTATTTTCAAAAAGCAACCTAGTTTCCACAGCAACTTTTATTTTATATCTTTTTTTAGAGCATAGCTTGAAAACTAAACACCTCTGATGCAGAAAAATGTGTCTCAAAGACACCCTGGCAATCAGCAAGAACAGATTTTTCCTTTCTTTCTTACTTACATCAGGCTTTACTGTCTTTCACTTGCTCACTCAATTCTTGCCTCAGCTTGTTCTCTATGCCTTCTTTATCTGTTCCTCCCCCTCCAAAATCATATTAATTCTTTCAGAGCTATGGCCGCAGCAGTATCTCACCCCCCAGCTCTGATGGCCCTTCTCCAGTCATTCACTTGCTCCGGAGAAAATGCTGGGACTCAGCACAAAAAGAACCGTCTGGTGCATGTTAAATGAGCTTAGATGCTGAGAATATAATTTTTAACCATACTGGACTGTTCTAACCATAAAAGAGTAAAGCAAAGTGAACATTAGCTGTAGATTTTGTTCAAGACCTGCAGCGGATTGCATCGGCATCACTGTCTGAAGCGAGTTCGCTGCAGAGGTTCAGTTCCTTTGGCCTGAGGCAGGGCTGCTCGTGTTGGTAGGAGAAGGCAGCTCCAGCTTTGGCTGGGGTAAGGACAGGAGCACATCTGGCAGAGGGGCTGGGAGGTGCTGCTGTGCCCTGCTGGCTCCTTCAGTAGAGCAGGGGGGCCCGAGCTCACCTCTGTAGGCGGTTGCGCACGCCGCTGTGGGCTGCGCTCAGGTCGGCGGTATTAACTACTGAGACTACTTAAAATGCGTCCCAGTAAGCGGATTTCTGCAAGTCCATCATGGACAACATAGAACAGCACACCACTCTGCCTGCTGTCTTGCACAGAAAAGGGTTAATAACAAAAATGACATGTGTAGCACATTTCTCAGTGTTATGTGAGATAAGCAGCATGTCTGTCAGTAATTCAGTTCGAGCTTGTTATATTTCTAAATGTGTGTGTTTGAGGTTTGGCTACCAAATGTTGTGCTCTAATTATCATAGCTTCCTGGTGCTCTCTAGCCCCTGTGAGATATTTTCCCTGGATGTATTGTGCTCTTTGCAGTAGTAGCAGCTGCTGGTAGTCACCTGGATGCATTCATCAGGGCAGAGCTTCTTAACACCATTTCAATCATTTAGGCAGGAAAATCTGTACTGAGCGACCCCAAATCTCTCTACATCTTCTTGCTTACATTAAGCCTTGAGTCATTCTGGTTACTGTGCTGTAAAGATATGCGAGTCAATTGCTTGTTAGCATTGAAAATGTTAATTTAGCTCTACTATAAAACAAATCCAATCCTAACAAAACCAAACCAAAACAAAATCAAAATCGTATTAAAATAGTTACAGCAAATTTCCCAGGTAATGAAGAAGGTATGGTCCTTCATTTCCACCTCTATCATTAGTTCCACATATTGAGTTTTAAAATATTTTTCCACGATCATGGACTATACGCCCTGGGAAAACAAATATCTGGGGGACGGAAGAGGAATTTGCTGAGGAACATTTCTCTAACAGTAGTTTTTTCATCCATTGATTTACAAGCCACTGATTTACAAGCTGTGAATGAATAGTAGCCTTCAACAACAGGAAGCCATGCCATTGAGAAACCCTATAGCGTCAGGTGGAGCCTGGAGACAAGCCTGTCTGCTAGCAGGGAAGTTCACTCCAGGAGACCCCTGTAATCAGAGCTGTTAACCAGAAGGAAATGTCTTCAGTACTCTTACATGGCCCTTAATCAGATACTGACAGAATCCCTTTGATCAATGCGTTTTCAAAATGAGGGTAACTGCAGTTTACAGTATGTCTACACACATTTCACAGCCAGTTCCCAACGTGCACAGTCAGAGGAATTACTCTGACTTCACCCTCTGCTTGCCTTTTGTTTTGCTGTCTCAGAAAATGGAGTCAGAAACGTAGAAATTAGCAACACAGAGCACCGTGGATGCTTAATAGCTTTGCCGGTCCCCTGCGTGTGGCAGGGAGGCAACCTTCACTTGTATGTCTCATAGCATTTTACAGCCTTGGGGATAGGGCAGCAGGGGAGAAAACACATTTGGTCAGCTATTTTTGACAGGTCCAGGCTGATGGGGAGCCAAGGCTGGAGAATCAGACAAAACCAGTCTTGCATACATTTACTCTGGTATAAATAATATTGGAAGGGAACTATTACTGGAGATTAAGACTCTATATCCTGAAAAACTACCTCAGAGTGAATTACCTTAATCAACTACTAAGCATCCGATGTGTAATAACTTACAGAGGCGTATTGCATGAAAACAACTGTCTTCACCCTTGAAATGCATAATGCAAAATGCTACAGCTTTTCATATAAGAGGAGAAAGAAGAAAGAAAGGGAGGCTGCTATCTGCATTCCCTGTTCATCATTGTGGTGGCACTCCACAGCACAAAAGCTGGCATACCCCGGGACTAATTTCTTCAACCATAAGAGTAATTTGGGAAACGTGAAAGGATTGCATGCTTTTACTGCTTGAGGAAAGGGCCTCTGTTTCTAATGAGCAGAAGACCACAACAAGAGGTTCCACACATTATAGAGGCAAAAGATTGAAAGAATAGGAGACTGGGGGGTGGGAGGGAGGCGAAATGTGGTTTTAGTTCCCATTCCACTAAAAGAATGTGCTGCAAGCAGAGAAATCATCAAGAAAAACAGAAATATATTAATCAGGCAGTCATTCCCCATCCTCTTACATCACCTGGTTGTACCTTGGTACAGCAGGGGTCCGAAGCAGTGGGTGATCATACATAGCATATGCAGTGAACTGTGTAGCACATATGGTATATACATTGCAGAAACATAAGATAAAAGCTCACCTGCTGTTCTGTGGCTTTCTTAATAGAGTGCCTATTCACCACTGGGTGAATTAAGAGTAGCAGCTTTAACTCTAGGTTTCCTCCTCTGTGTTAGAAGCTTTTCTTGTTTAATTTAAGTGCTTATTAATTCACTGAGGAAATGAAGGAAATGAAGAGAATGTGATGTTAAGACAGAGTGTAATTTAAATGCAGCAAAGGAGTCTTCTCAATTTTATACAATCTTTTTACATAGTAAAAGATACCCCACAAAACAGATACAGTAGATCTATTCCACAGCAAATGTACTCTGTAATAATAACAGCAATAATTTTATGCATTAAAAAAACCCTCAAATGGCTGAAAAAGGTGAAAGAATACTAACGCTGTTGTTCACAAACACGTCAAGGAACCAGACAAGAACAAAACCAGCATTCAAACACTGTAAAAGACTTCACACTTTCAATGAAGAAGAGAATAAAATATTGGAACATCTGAGAAAGAAATAGCGTTTCATTTTTAATTTGATACTGCACCTGTATGCAATGTAAACATATTTCATTAGGCATACAATTAGTTTAGATTATGGCAGCAACCAGAAAGCTCACAGCATTTTATGGCTGAGATCCTACCTTGGGCTTACTCCTTACCCCTTACTCCTTTGACTATAAGAGGAAACAAGATAAAAATTATCACACCTCAGATTCATCCCACCTAACTTTTGGTGCCAATATATCAAAACCAAACAATAGCTCCATATCTTGATCTGGACCATATAGGAAACCAGAGGTTGTGTTGGTTCTTGGGTTTGGTATTTTGACAGGCTGAGAGACTTCAGGTTGTTCAGCCTGGAGAAGAGAAGGCTCTGGGGAGACCTTATAGCAGCCTTCCAGTACCTGAAAGGGGGCCTACAGGAAAACTGGGGAGGCACTTTTTACAAGGGCATGTAGTGATAGAATGAGGGGTAATGGCTTCAAGCTGGAAGAGGGGAGATTTAGATTAGATCTCAGGAAGAAATTTTTCACTCTGAAGGTGGTGAGGCACTGGAACATGTTGCGCAGGGGAATTGTGGGGGCCCTATCCCTGGAAGTGTTCAAGGCCAGGTTGGATGGGCCTTTAGGCGACCAGGTCTAGTGGGAGGTGTCCTTGCCCAGGGCAGAGGGGTTGGAACTAGATGATCCTAAAGGTCCCTTCCAATCTAAGCCATTCTATGATTTTTTTTCTGAAAGAAAACAATTTTCCTGGACTTCCCCACCACCAACGTTACCTGCTATACAAGGCGTATCATACAATCCTGGTTTTCTACTAACTAAATTTTAGATTTTCCTTCATGCATAAAGTTGATGTCACTGATCCACATGATGTTGCTTGTAGTAAGAATGACCTTCTAAGTGACCCTTTCTCTCTTTAAGGCTAGTTTTACCATTCGTAAAACCACAGAATTGTAGCAGTCGGAAGGGACCTTCGGAGATCGTGGAGTCCCACTCCCCTGCCAAAGCAAGTTCACCTAGAGCAGGTTGGACAGGAATGCACCCAGGTGGGTTTTGAATATCACCAGAGAAGGAGACTCCACCACCTCCCTAGGCACCCTGTTCCAGTGCTCTGTCACCCTCAAAGGAAAGATGTTTCTCCTCATCTTGAGATGGAATCTCCTGTGTTCCAGTTTGTGCCTGTTGCCGGGCACCACTGGAAAGAGTCTGGCCCCATCTTCCTGACACCCAGCCTTTAGACATTGATAAGAATTGATGAGATGTCTTCCCAGTCTTCTCTTCTCCAAGCTAAACAGACACAGGTCTCAGCCTTCCCCTATAAGGGAGATGGTCCAGATCCTTGTTCATCTTTGTAGCACTTCACTGCACTCTCTCCGGTAGTTCCTTGTCTTTCTTGAAATGAGGAGACCAGAAATGGACACAGTACTCCAGATGTGGCCTCACTAGGGCCAAGTAGAAGGAGAAGACAACCTCCCTTGACCTGCTGGATACTGTCTTTTTAATGAACCCCAGGATACCATTGGCCTTCTTTGCCTCAAGGGCACATTGGTGGCTCATGGTCATCTTGTTGTCCACCAGGACTCCCAGGCCCCTCTCTGCAGAGCTGCTTTCCAGCAAGTCAACCCCTAACCTCTACCAGGGTATGGGGTTCCTCCCTGGGTGCAGGACCCTACACTTGCCCTTGTTGAACTTCATGAGGTTCCTCTCCACACAACTCTCTAGCTTGCTCAGGTGTGGCTGCATGGCAGCACAGCCTTCTGGTGTCAGCCGCTCCTCCCGGTTTTGCGTCATCAGCAAACTTGTTGGGCATACACTCTTGTCCCCTCATCCAAGTGACTAATGAGTTTGTTGAACAAGACTGGACCCAGTACTGTCCCCTGGGGAACACCGCTAGCTACAGGCCTCCAACTAGACCCTGCACCACTGATCACAACCCTCTGAGCTCTGCCATTCAGCCACTTCTCAATCCACCTTACTGTCCACTCATCTAACTCGCACTTCCTGAGCTTACCTATGAGGATGTTAGGGGAGACAGTGACAAAAGCCAGGCTGAAGTCCAGGTAGAAAACATCTGCTGCTCTCCCCTGATCCATCCAGGCAGTCATGCCATCATAGAAGGCTATCAGATTGGTCAAGCATGATTTCCCCTTGCTGAATCCATGTTGACCACTCCTGATAACCTTCTCTTCCTCTACATGCTTAGAGATGACATCCAAAATGATCTGTTCCATCACCTTTCCAAGGATGGAGGTGAGGCCGACTGGCCTGTAGTTTCCTGAATCCTCCTTCTTGCCCTTTTTGAAGACTGGAGTGACATTGGCTTTNGAGGCACTTTTTACAAGGGCATGTAGTGATAGAATGAGGGGTAATGGCTTCAAGCTGGAAGAGGGGAGATTTAGATTAGATCTCAGGAAGAAATTTTTCACTCTGAAGGTGGTGAGGCACTGGAACATGTTGCGCAGGGGAATTGTGGGGGCCCTATCCCTGGAAGTGTTCAAGGCCAGGTTGGATGGGCCTTTAGGCGACCAGGTCTAGTGGGAGGTGTCCTTGCCCAGGGCAGAGGGGTTGGAACTAGATGATCCTAAAGGTCCCTTCCAATCTAAGCCATTCTATGATTTTTTTTCTGAAAGAAAACAATTTTCCTGGACTTCCCCACCACCAACGTTACCTGCTATACAAGGCGTATCATACAATCCTGGTTTTCTACTAACTAAATTTTAGATTTTCCTTCATGCATAAAGTTGATGTCACTGATCCACATGATGTTGCTTGTAGTAAGAATGACCTTCTAAGTGACCCTTTCTCTCTTTAAGGCTAGTTTTACCATTCGTAAAACCACAGAATTGTAGCAGTCGGAAGGGACCTTCGGAGATCGTGGAGTCCCACTCCCCTGCCAAAGCAAGTTCACCTAGAGCAGGTTGGACAGGAATGCACCCAGGTGGGTTTTGAATATCACCAGAGAAGGAGACTCCACCACCTCCCTAGGCACCCTGTTCCAGTGCTCTGTCACCCTCAAAGGAAAGATGTTTCTCCTCATCTTGAGATGGAATCTCCTGTGTTCCAGTTTGTGCCTGTTGCCGGGCACCACTGGAAAGAGTCTGGCCCCATCTTCCTGACACCCAGCCTTTAGACATTGATAAGAATTGATGAGATGTCTTCCCAGTCTTCTCTTCTCCAAGCTAAACAGACACAGGTCTCAGCCTTCCCCTATAAGGGAGATGGTCCAGATCCTTGTTCATCTTTGTAGCACTTCACTGCACTCTCTCCGGTAGTTCCTTGTCTTTCTTGAAATGAGGAGACCAGAAATGGACACAGTACTCCAGATGTGGCCTCACTAGGGCCAAGTAGAAGGAGAAGACAACCTCCCTTGACCTGCTGGATACTGTCTTTTTAATGAACCCCAGGATACCATTGGCCTTCTTTGCCTCAAGGGCACATTGGTGGCTCATGGTCATCTTGTTGTCCACCAGGACTCCCAGGCCCCTCTCTGCAGAGCTGCTTTCCAGCAAGTCAACCCCTAACCTCTACCAGGGTATGGGGTTCCTCCCTGGGTGCAGGACCCTACACTTGCCCTTGTTGAACTTCATGAGGTTCCTCTCCACACAACTCTCTAGCTTGCTCAGGTGTGGCTGCATGGCAGCACAGCCTTCTGGTGTCAGCCGCTCCTCCCGGTTTTGCGTCATCAGCAAACTTGTTGGGCATACCCTCTTGTCCCCTCATCCAAGTGACTAATGAGGTTGTTGAACAAGACTGGACCCAGTACTGTCCCCTGGGGAACACCGCTAGCTACAGGCCTCCAACTAGACCCTGCACCACTGATCACAACCCTCTGAGCTCTGCCATTCAGCCACTTCTCAATCCACCTTACTGTCCACTCATCTAACTCGCACTTCCTGAGCTTACCTATGAGGATGTTAGGGGAGACAGTGACAAAAGCCAGGCTGAAGTCCAGGTAGAAAACATCTGCTGCTCTCCCCTGATCCATCCAGGCAGTCATGCCATCATAGAAGGCTATCAGATTGGTCAAGCATGATTTCCCCTTGCTGAATCCATGTTGACCACTCCTGATAACCTTCTCTTCCTCTACATGCTTAGAGATGACATCCAAAATGATCTGTTCCATCACCTTTCCAAGGATGGAGGTGAGGCCGACTGGCCTGTAGTTTCCTGAATCCTCCTTCTTGCCCTTTTTGAAGACTGGAGTGACATTGGCTTTCCTATAGTCCTCGGGCTTCTCCACAGCCTTTCAAAGAGGATGGAGAGTGGCTTCACAATAACATCTGCCAGCTCCCTCAGCACTCCTGGGTGTGTCTCATCAGGGCCCGTGGATTTGTGGATGTCAAATTTGCCTAAATGACATTTAACCTGATCGTCCTTGACCAAGGGGAAAGTCTTCCTTTCTTCAGGGTCTCTCTCTTACCTGCAGGCTCTGGGATTCTTGAGGGCCAGCCTTAGCAGTAAGGACTGACTGAAGCAAGGAAAGCATTCAGTAACTCCTCCTTCTCTGCATTCTCCATCACCAGGGCACCCACCTCATCCAGCTGCAGGCTCACCTTTTCCCTAGGCTTTCTTTTGCTACTGATGTACTTGGAGAACCCCTTCTTATTGCTCTTGACACCCCTTGCTGGATTTAATTCCAAGTGGGCCTTAGCATCCTTTGTTGCATCGTGCATACTCTGACAACATTCCCATATTCATCCCAAGTGGCCAGTCCCCTTTTCCACATCCTATAAACTCCCTTCTTCCACTGAGTTTTTCCAGAAGTTCCTTGCTCATCCATGCAAGTCTTCTGCCTCCTTTGCTTGATTTCTTACTCCTAGGGATGCACTGATCTTGAGCTTGGACAAAGTGGTGCTTGAATATTACCCTATTAATCTACTGTAACCTTTTGATACAGAAATTCTCAGAAACAATTTTCCAATTTCATGCATTATGCCATGATACTTGAAGAATATCAACAGACAGTAAGAATAGTTATCTGTTAATGCTTTCTATTCCTTAGTAAAGAATTTTTATCCTTGTAGTCAAAAAATAATTTGATGAGCTATCATAAGACAAAAAGCAATCCAGTCCTTAAACCTGCATGTATTTTACATGCTCTCATTCATCCATATATTCCCTCGGTTTAAGAAAAAGAACAAAGAAATGGTAGGGTGAGATAGAGATTCAGTACATGCTTAAGCAGACTTTGTTGTTGGTAGAAGATGACTTTGTCATTGATAGATGACTAAACAAGTGTAATACACCACCAGGAAGCTGCATCTTACAACTCTGCACTGAATTATAGGAGTGCCTATCCCTTGTGTTTTAAGAGACAAGACCAAATTTTGGAAACAGAACTCTTGGTTTTGACTCTCCCCTCCTTCATTCCTATGTTGAATTCTCAAACCCACTGCAGGGCTCATGCTCTTCAGCCACCAGGAGCAGACCCAGGTGGCTGAGCAGTCCCCGCAGAGCCCAGTACTGACCCAAGATGGGCAAACGTTCAGAACTAAATTGTGCTTAGCAGGACCAAGTGGCTACCGAGCACTGGGAGGAGCGATAAAATCCAGAACTTCAACCGATTGTGAAATTCTATGGCTTCGGTATCTTGGTTCTTATTCCTGATCTTACGTTAAAACTTTTTGTGAAATGAAAGTCGGAAAAAAATATTTTCCTTTTCCCTGCCACAAGATTTGTGCTTATCCCTTTCACAGTGAAACGAGCTCCTTTGCCTTATCATGATGCCTTTTGTCTTCTTATCTGCAGTGTGGACAGGAACTTCAAGGATGCATGACCATTTCAAGGAAAACTGAGACTGACCCATCCCATAGGAGAGCTTACACTAGCAGATGGGTATCTTTCCTCCCTGCGCCCATTACACAATACCTTTTATTTCAACAAAACTTTTTGCAGCATGGAGGAAACCAACCCAAAAGGTGGAGACGGAAGGTTTTATTGAAGTCTTTAGCCAGTTGGGTTCCTCATTGTTAACCAAAGACAGCTGATACAAATTGAAACAAAAAGAGAATAACATTAATGGGCCCCAATGCAGCTTCCGTGAGTTTGGTTAGCCTGGAGCTTTGTGACTGTCCTGACAGAGCTCAAGTGCCTTGAGGAGACAACAAAGCATGGAACTGGAAATCCTTCTTAGCTGTTGTATGACGGATGTCAGATGTTAGGATGTTGCTGTCCTTGTGGATGTTTATACATATACATTTTTTAAGGCAAAACATAAACAAACAAGAAACCACTGTGTAAGCCTAAATACAAGAGTAACCTTGTGTGCAAGCCCATAGATTGAAAGCAGATGTAGGACTTTGTAATTAGGCCTGATTCAAGCTGCCTGAAGTACATAAAAGCAGTTGTTTTGGAAATGAAGGGAGGGACGAGGGTAATGTAAACACAATTTGTCTTTTTGCTGCACATGGCAACAGATTAAAGCAAATGCAAGCAAATTAATCATAGGGAAAAAAAAAATCTTCAGGGAGGGCACTTACACACTATCATCCTTCAAAAATGAAATGTTTAAATGTTACTGTTTCAGAGCATGTATTCTAATTATTCAGATCTGCAGTCTGATCGAAAAGCTGAATTATTTTAGGAAGTTCTATATTTATTGAGCACATGCCTCTAAAAATGCATAATTAAAGTGATTGTGAATTCATTCAGGAAGAGATTACTGATAGCTGCCTGATGCAGGCACTGGGATGCCTGCTTTGCAGCATTTGGATCAAGACTTTGTGCTTGGGAAAGGTTGAATGTTATCAAGGGCTTTTCTAGATGAATAACACCAATACAAAATAATATTTGGAAGAAGCCACTGTAGATGTATTGTATCATTTCATAAAAGTTTCTGTTGATTTTTGCTTTACAAAGAATTGAAACACTTTGTACTCTTTACCTAAAGAATTGAAGTGCAACTGCATATCAGCAGTACACAGAATTCATAGGTTGCTGTGATACTCTTTCAAGGTGAATTGGACCCTGTGAATGTTGGATCTAATTATTAAGACTCCTATGACATCCCTGTCTGAATGTGAAATTCCTTTGTTTATCTCACTGCAGCCTACTAGATGTTGTCAATCACACACAGTACACAAACCCATTTTATTAAACTTAACGAAAATGTTACATTAAACACTGAAGTCATGTAGGATAACAATCCATTACTTACAGTATTATCACAGAGATGAAAAAACCCAATTTTTTCTTTGAGAAATAAGATCTGATATTTATTAACTGCCTGTAGCTATACCGAGGACATCAGTATTATAAATATTCAATATTCTCTGCTTACCATTCACATCACATAACTCAAAGTGTTGCCATTACATGGAAGTAGGATTTTGCTCATCTAATTCCAAAAGCCAAAGCACCATGAAAGACCTGCATCCCTCTAGGATCAAACACGTGCATTCTCACCATACCTACTTTTCTAATAGCAGTACTGTGCCGCTTTGACTCCAATTTTGCACCTAGTCAGTGTATGAAAAGCAGACTGGTGTAGTGCCTATTGTTTGACACCAGCTGAGTGACATTATCTGGCCAGTATTTATGCAAACACACTATTCCAGGTTTCTACACCAAATGCCAGTTAAGAAGGCAGAACAGCAGTATCGTACCACCAAGGCTCAGCTCCAAAGTTTGCCAGCAATTTTTTGTGCAACCTCAAGCAAGTTGCTGAGGGACACTTATTTTAAAGGCATTGCACTAATAGGCCTTGCAAGAAGTTTCAAAACTCATCTTTCATTTTTTAAAGTAGTTGCAAGGGCATGCCAGTTTCTAGTAGTATACAAAGTTTAGAGTTCCTCTGCTCAGAGTACATATTTTAAAAAAAAGCAGATAAAATTGTTTTTCCCCCTTCCCACCCTGCCCAGTTTTGTCTGGAAGCTAGGTGCTTTACAGCACAGACTGCATATCCTTACCTGTATTTACAGTGGGTTTTGGGAGAAGGTTCCTTGAGTGGAACCTTCAAGAACAAGCAATACAGATATTCCTGTTCTGTGCCATGCAAGCTGTTCTTGGCATTTGCATCATGAAACCGTTCAAGGATTCTTGTTGTAGCCACAGACACAAAGCATCTGGACAGATAGAAAAGGCTGAAGAGCTTTATGTCTAAAGCTCGCTTTCCTGTAACATCACTAGTAATTATTTTTACTGATGTGGTTTAGGTTGGGTTTTGGCTGAATATCGGAAGGTTTGTAGAGTATGAGCCTGAAAGAAAGTATATAAAAAGCACTTGCATCAGTACAGAGCAGTAGAATGGATTTTTTTTTTTCCTTTGGTTGCTATGTTGAAGATATGTTAACATCAGTTTGTTGCCCTGCAAAGAGATGTGATATTACATTTTTAACGTCTCAAATTTACATGTTCCATATTAACAAAAAGAAAGATATCGCAACAGCTTCAGTGCTCTTTCATTAAAATTTTAAAACAGGATAATGATCTAAATATCTCCTTCATTTCTGATAATTGGAGGCTTGAACACACTTTAAACCATTAGTGACTGGTGTGGCTTTAGCCTGAATGATACAATAGAGCACATGCCAGTAAAAATAAATCTCTCAGCAGAAGGAAGCACTGAGAGGGGGAATTTTTGGGGGGGTGGTTTCCTTGGTGTGAGGATGGTGTGAGCAAGAAACATGTGGCTGGCTGACTTACACGGGCTCCTTGCACAGTGATCATCAACCCTCGACTCACTTTGGCTTCTGAACTACTTACATATTGATTCACAGAAAGCCTATGTATGACACTACTCACAGAAGAAAAGAGTTTTGCATTACAGTTGCTTTTTAGTGTTATGGGGTGTTTGGTGGGGGCAGTGTTAGTTTGGGTTGGGATTTTTGGCTTTTCCTTTTTGATCATCAAGTCCAAGGCAGCAGAGGCAGTAAAAACAGGGAAATTGAACCCACCACAGTACTAAGGGCTTTGTGTTCCCCACAGTCAGAGAGATTACTACAGCCTCAAAGGCAATGAAGCCAGAAGCTCAACAGCTAAAGCTGATACAAAGAAAAAAAACCCAAACACCGAAAACAAACAAAACACCAAACAAAAACCATACAGGAAATCAAGCTCAGACATTAAAAAAAAAATGCATGGAGGTTGTTTGTTTTAAATGCAGTGACATTAAATTCAAATTTAAAGGCAATTCAGGAGTCAGTACAACTATTTCAAACTAGTCAGCCTAGCAGTTTATGAGAACAAGATGAAACCCCCGTCAAAGCAGGGATCCTCCCCCCCACACACACCCCCACCCCACACTTTGGACCATGCAACCCCAGAATGACCTTTTGAGGGAAATTCAGCGCTCTGTGTCACTTCTGAGAGGCTCTACTCTCGGGCTAGGACAACCTACAGTGGACAGAGGTTCCTCTCTGGCAAGGAGGGCCAAAGCAGCAAGCCATTTTCTCCAGGGTTTCATCACAATGTCCTCACCACCTCCTGTGAGCAACTCTGGCCACACTTACTGGCAGAAGCAGCAGAGCTCAGTACACCTACTGAGTATACCAATACAGGGCCATAATGGCAGACAGTCATTTTCTTTCCTCTCCCCAGAGAATAAGAGTAGGGGAGGGAAAAAAAAAAAAACAAACCCAAACTAATTCAGTTTCTCAAGTTTTGTTTTCTAACTTGTTTCCATTTCACTGAGATTTCACTTTCTCCAAAAAAAGCAGTTTTCAATGGAAAGCTTTTCATTTTTACTATTTTGCAATGCATAAGTACTTCTTGCCTGAGAGTAATATGGTTATAAGGTGTCTAAGGTTATGCTGAACCAGTAACTTAACTATATTGAGCTTTCTTCAATATTCAAATACAAAATAACATTTTTCTAATCCGTATTTCTAGGTTTCTGTCTAAAGGGCAGTCAGCACTGCTGGGGAGCTGCGGTGACTCCAGAAGATGTCACTATTCTGCAGAAACCTTCCCAACAGGCTGGGGAGCTCTGCAGCTAGTAAACCAGTACTAGCACAGTTCAAATGAATCAAAGGGTTTTCAAAATAGATCTCCAATGAGTTCAGCTACTCTGTGCTCGCTCTCAGTGAATACAGCTCTACCATCTAGACAGGTCTTCTCTCTAATGCACAGTTATTTATATATTTCAATACAAACATTAATTTTACTCTCTGATCATTTCAGATTTGCCAAAACGTAAAAAAAGTTACCCTTAAGCCCCCCCTACCCTCTCAGGATGCATGTTCTTCTCCTAATATTTCTGTAAGAATAAAAACTGTAGAGTAGGGTGGAGGAGAAGGGTTTCCAGACAAGGCAACAGACAGCTACCTCCTCTGCTCCTTCAACTATATACTCCTAGCATGGGGACACCTAAACGTTAGGGTTTAGACTTCTGTCTAAACCTTTTCTGTCCTCAGGTATTTCCCAACACAAGTTCATTTCTCATTGCAATTACCTAACGGTGAGATTTAAAATGCCCGTTGGTCAGCTGGATCACCTTTCAAAAGAGCAAGGTGCACTAGAAAAAGCAAAGGATTTTTCTTCACAAAGCAAACCTGCAAGATGAATGTAGTAGCAGCTGTCAGGCACTCCTTCAGTGTTATTTAGATAAAGACAGTAACTCACACACACCACCAAATGACTGCTTTATTATGAGGTTTTGGGGTTTTCTTTAGATCAAGAGCTTTTTCTTGACAGAGCAAACCTCAGGGAAAAAAAGAGAAGTCTCATATTGGGACATTGGGCTGCACAATCATTTCTGTAAAATTACTTCTGAGATTTTATCCACTTTTCTTTTACTGGATTCCTGCCCTATGCATTAAGGGCATTGCTTACAGTAAAAATGTTGCCAGTATCCCTTGCCTTGAAGGCTTATTTGCTCTTACTAGAAAAGGTATACACCACTAAGCAATCACCTGAAGGCCAGATCAATTGTTCTTCTCTTAGCTGATTTTTATCTCTGTCAGTATTAAAATATTTCAGGACTTGATCTTTTATGAAGATTGTTTTGATCCCAACAAGTTTACTTTGCCAGCTCTCCTGGTCTCTGTAAGAGGAAAATTCTAGGAGATCTCCCAGTCCAGCAATCTGAGATCTTTTAAGGCATGCATCTGTAAATTGCTTTCTATCCTCAAATATATAACTATACAATACTTCCTCATTATGTCCATTCTACTGTCAGTGTAATAAACTCTTCATGAGTTTTGTGGCAGCACTTTAAAATAGTCCACACTGTGAGACAGTTCGACACTTTCTTAGCAATTGTTTCTGCTCAATAAAGAATTATTTTGTGTGTTGGTGTGGTAGTTCAGTGGAAGCCACAATAGTCTAAGGACATATGGAAACACAGGAAATGGTAACCCAGCTGGATTGCTTTTCTTCGCCCACATCTCCAGCCCCCCTTAAATACAGAGACACAGAGACCCAAGGTTTTGGGCAGACAGCCGCCCATCCATAGACTCTGTCAGCTCTTACTACGCAGGATTAACTGACAAAGAAAAGATAGGATAAACAGTGGTATCAACTTTGTAAAGATTTCTCTTTATTGAAGTCATTTTTGTCCCTGTCCCCCCCCCCAACACCCCAATTTCATTAATTTAGCACTCAACCCTCTGCTACTGCCCCATTTCTACTCCAAAGAAAACAAAAAAACACCCCGACACACAAAACTAATTCACAAACCCCAAACAACACATGCAAAGAAAACACACTGAAACATTCCCTCTTGCTGGGAGTTCTTCAAGACACGCAGTAGAGATAGGTTTCCATTTCTCCTTCATTCAGTGGATAAAAAGCTGAGCAGCCATGGATGAAGATGCGTTACTGAAACCCACAGAAATGTAAAAGGTTTTAAAATTGAAACTGCTGGCCTTTAAGTGGCTGTAGATAATAGCTGATGTAGCCATGCTGCTTTTAATCTAACAGCACAGAGTGACAAATGATAGCACTAAGTGGAGAGGAATGCCCCCCCTGCAGAGTCTTGCTCTTTAATAAGTTTTTAGTGTGCTTACTAATCAAATATGAAAATAAGCATGCCAGCAGCAGCACCTTTTAGTTTATGAAGGGACTTGAAATAAAACCTCAAATACTTCTTATGCAGTTGAGTTAGAAATTAATGAAAGGTTTTCCATCTGGAAATTATCATTTCCTGTAAACATCTTCTTTCTTTTTATCAGAAGACCAAACATCAAAGCATAAACAAGGGATTCTTGAAAGCCATAGCACAGTCAAAACCAAACATACTATGTGAACTACAGGTGTTAAGAATTTCCTCAGCTCTATCAAGGTAGTGCTCTCTAGCTTTAGTGCTTTTTGCTTTCTCCAGTACTTCTCTCACTGCCTGCCAAACCCTATAAAATTTATCCTCAGCCTCCTCTTCTTTCTGCCTTTTTTACTAGATCTCATTTACTCCCATGATTTTAAACATTCTGATGATAACTACGCTTCTGTTTCTACTTCTGACCCCACTCCACACTTATGCTCAAGACTCCCATTTTTCAGCCTCTGTGCTCTGCCATCTGACAATTTTCAACTTTGAATTAATGATTCAGCTCACCACGTTGTCCTACAAGCTAAATGTTGCGCAAGTTCTGTTTCTAAGCATAAGTAATATCTGATAACTGTAACTACAAAACATTAAACTAAGTTTATGCAGCCAAGCAAAGCAAGGGACAGCAACTTTTGTCTCACTCCTTTCCGTAGGAAGCTTATTCAGACATTGAGAAACCATTTAAATCAGCATTGAAACTTGCTCATAGCAGAGCAAATCTGGGCTATCATAAAAACTTGATTCTATACTAGATTATGCTGATGCAACCAATGTGGTATTTTATCAACAGGTAAACTGACTCAAAGTTGCTGCTGTACAGCAGCAGGTGGTGCACCTTTGTTTCTCCAGAGGAGACCGGGCTATTCACTTTGATGAGAGGGGACAGTGTAGCTACCACACCAGAAGAAACGTGCAGGGGCTCAGGTGCAGCAAGCCCTGCTCACACCCTGCCAGGGCAGGACCCCAAAGCACCCCCACCTCAAGGAGATATCACACTGACCTGTAACATCCCAAAGGAGGAGGAAAACAGGCCAGTGCCAATCCCCAGCACACAGGAGTATGGGCACCATGGTAGGACAGAAGGAGAAGTATTCATCACCCTGCTCCACTAAGCATTGCCTTTGGCCACACACGATCCTAATGCATGATAAATTGTACTGTCTCAGAGGACGACGTGCAGCTCTTTGTCTCTGAGTACGATTTCCAAGCTGTTTTTTTTTTCTTCTGTTATGCAAAGGGTAAGTCAAAGCTCTGATTTATGTGAGGCTACAGCCACTGCTTTGCCACGGGAGTTTTGGTATGTGTTTCAGACTTCATGCTCCTGTCCTGTGCACAGGACAAGCACAAAGGTGGTGACATTCAAAGCAGCATAAAGAACTTGCACTCATCTGTCATTCAGTGACAGGAGAGCTTGGACGCTTGGCTTCTGCACAACTCTAAGTCTCCGTAACTCAAGAAGTAAGTAGGTAGGCTATTTAGAACACCACGCACCTAGTTTAAATATGTAATGATAACAGAGAGAAGCTAGGGACGCAGCTGGAAAAAAGTAATTGTCAGCTCAACTGACAAATTCAAGAAGCTACTGTGATTTTCTGCTTTGATTTATTCAGGTAAAGTAAAAAGAGCATACAGATTTAAATAACTGAATTTATACAATTCACACTGAAGGAAACCTCAGCTCTTCCATGGCAAAGGCTCAGCAGTGTTTGCCCAGAGTCACAGGTACACAAAGGCAACATGGACATAGACCAGACCTGGCAGGCTCCAGGACATATCTTTGGCAATATTTTAATTGCTGGAGCCAAGCCTCATCCTACCAATGCTATTGAAAAAAAGCTTTCATTGGAAGTTATGTTTTACATCCTGAAAAAAAAAAAAATTGGCCTTGATGGACTCCATCTTCAGTGTCAACAGACACTCCTAAGGGGTTTAGCTTCCAGAGCCCAGTTTCCTAGCTCCCACTGAAATTCTGGTAATGGAAATTTGACATGCAGAGCCTGAAACATTGAAAGCCACTGGTCTTATTAATTAAGGGCCTCCTGCTTTCAGACTTCTTCCAAAAGTCAGTTTTTCCTTTAGCTCCTCCAGACCTCCCTTGTGTTACTGTTTCAGTTGCTTCAACTTCTGCTCTGCAATGCCTTTGCCAGAACTGCAGGGGTATGTCTATACAACGGCTGAAAAAAAAAAAGAAAGCCTAAATCTTTCACCAAAGCTCACAAGGTTCAATTAGATGAGAAACAGTCAAAACTCTGATCAGCAGAGCCTAATTAGTGTAGATGTGGCCCTCTTTCCCTCCCTGGCTTAATCGGCAGTAAAACATGAAAAACAAGAGGAAGAAAGGATGGGCTAGAGACAGAGGTGGTCATCTTAAACAACCGTCTAATCATTCATAACCCTGATTCACTTATAGAGTAAGTACATCCTCTTCCTTTTCATCAGCGTGTGTTGACACCTACAGTAATTACTCCCAGAAAGTTAACTGTCTGAGGCAGTATTTCTATCCTGCTTAATTGCACAAGTACCAACTTGCAGTCTATCGGTACTGATGAGTGGTGACATCCTCCTGTCAGCCAAGTAATTTGTTGGCAGAAAATGCCACAGACACTTTCTTCGCTATCTTTCAAAGCCTCTCATGCAAATGAGGCAGAGTAATTAGCACTGACCTTTGGCTAATGCTGGTTGCCAATCAGTGGTGCTTCCCTACTCAGCTGTTGCATTTATATATCCCCATTTAACAACCAGGACTACAAAATACGCACATAATGCTCACAGCAGGCAAACGGCAGCACTCACAATCTGGTCACCATCAGGGTTAAGGATGTTTCCACAGTGCTGGTAGGCACTGCTATTACAAGTGCCCAGAAGGAATAAAATTTCATGATACTCCACACCTCATGGAATCAAAAGCAAAAATCAGACTAAACCAAAAACCCCACAACAGAAAACAAAATAAACTTAACTGGCAGTTTTAATTCAGAAAACTTTCAGAGAAAAAAAATGCAGGCAATCGGGAAGTTGCAGAAAGTGTGGACAACCTGAAACATTGCAGTCTGGTCTGGCAATGGAACTTTTTGGTCCAAGACAACCTTATGGAAAAGGTTATTTGAAGCTTCAAAAAACTAAGGTTCAACAGTTAAAAGTCACCACAAAATGCTCCATTACTATTTTCAGAAGTGACTTCCCCAGGATGTAGGAGGACACAGGGGGCTGTCCAGATGAGGTGGTCTGTCCATCTGTCCGTGCTCCTAGCGAGCAATCTCCCTAAACCTCCCGGGTTTATTCTGAGCTCCGCTGGTCCAGGCAAATTGGTTACAGTCTCATTCACTGTCAAGTGAATCCATCAGAAGATAAATCACCATGCGTTAATCTTTTACAGTCTACATATATTACAAAAGAGCAGTAACTTGACACTTTAATCATGGTACTGTTACAAGCTGCTGTTCCCCACCAAGCTGTGACTGCCTCCTGTGCTTGGACCCATCGTCACAAGCCACCCCACAGCTGTCACAGAGTGAAAAATGCCATCTCTGCTTGTTTGCAAGCACAAAGATTAATATAGAAGTCAGTGGAAGTGGCTAGTGCCTACCAGGACAGAGGAGGAAGCAAACTGTCCTGAAGTTTGGGTAGCGAAGCATCCCCTCCCCNTTTCAGCTTGCACTAAAATCCCCCCTGCTGGCAAGGGGGATTGCCATGATGGGATTCAGGAGCCAAAGACAGTCTTCTCCGTACACCCCAAATACATACCCAATAGGTTCTCTGTCAAGTTCTGATGAAGCTTGGTCTGACTCCAAATTAAAATACCCTAGAAAGTCATTTGCCAATGGGAAGCCTTTCTACCTTCCACATCCATGGGGTTAAGCGACTGCATAAACTCTCTCTGGTGCTTCCAGTATCACCAGCTAGTCAAATATAGTAAAAGCATTTGCTCAATAACATACACTGTCTTTCACGGATAGAGAGAAGGAAAGGGTTACTTCAGAAACCCATAACTAGTGAACTAAATCACAAGAAAATGAGTACATAATCTATCAGTGGCCTACACTTAAAGAAGCTACTTTTGCCTCCACCGTAGCAGCTACATATTTTTGTAGTCTAGGGATAGCAAGCTGGAAGACATTCACAAATAACATTTATTTGGGGAGAGGGCAAAGGAAGGTTTGTATTATCCTTGTTATTTAATTGAAAGCAAGGGCACATTTCTGTAGAAGATGAGTCCTGCCCAAAACATTTCCATCAGACAACAAAGCAGACATACAGGCTATATCTAGAAGTAAATTTGAGACGAAGTTTTTTTAAGTTGTGCAGACTTCTCTTTCTGTATTACTCCATGAAACAAGTCGCTCCCTTTGGACCAGACTAAATATTCTTGGACCACTTTTCTTCAGGACGTCCCGAGCCAACAGCTTTCCAGAGAAAGCTTCTCAACACGTTCAACTACCGGGCAAGTTTGTAGATATACACATATGCATGGATCATATATACATAACACACACAGAGCTGCAGGAAGATGTTTGAAACAGAGTACCCTTTCTTATTTACTTTACAATCACCACGGGACACAACAAATTAACTGAACTAATCAGCTAATAGAGAGCATTAACTCTTTCTAAAATCTAGATGTGGAGGTTCTTGGATATGGGAATTGATACCAGACAGTCTTTAGTCTCTGACTGTGTTACTAATTATGTCCAATTATGGCAAAGAAAAAGGAGTCTGAAACGTTTGAGCTGGAGCAGGGAGAGAAGCATAATTCCTGCCTTATGTTAAGCAGATCCTCTTCACTATTATAACATTATTCAATTACTCTCAATCTATTTACCATCAAGGAGACAAGCCGGCCATGCGCTCTGTAATATTTACCATTTCACCAAGCTGTCTGATGCTAACACATTCTATTAATAGGGTACCAAGGGGTGACGCTGAGCGAAACTGCACTGGAGTGGTTCAAATCATGTTCAGCTCGCAGACAATTTGTCAAGGTGGGAGGTTGAGTTTCAAGCCTGGAATGTAATTCAATTCAGTGTCCTGACAAGAGGCAGCATTAGTGCCTTCTGTGCACAGAGTAAGCGATACTCCAAAAGCCTGCCACAGACCAGCAACATGATTATCCCACACATCCTCCATAAAGAATGCCTTCTGTGTTTTAGCACCACAAAACTGCTCGCTCTTTTTGCTAAGATAATTAACTGTGTGATCTTTTTACTTATTGCTGTGTCTGGCATCTATAGTTCTGACACATACACAGCATTCAGTGTAAAACATAAAACACCCCCTGCTCACAGGAGGGATTTGGGCAAGTACTGCTTTAAAGGCACAACTTGTTTCACTGCTTTTCCACTACAGTCATCTCTTCCCCCCAACCTCAAGCCAAGAAGCATAAAAAGCATAAAAATAAAAACTCACAAAACTCACCAACTGACAAACGACAACTTCAAATTCAGCAAGAGATTTGCAGCTACCAAGCAGTTGCAAAGTAGGCTGAGACCATCACTCTCCATGCTGAAGATTGTATCTAAGATGCTTCTAAGCCCTCACCTGTCCCTAAGGTTAGAATTCTTTCTCTCCCTCCCCTTCCCATCACATACACCTTTGATTTTGGAAACATCTTTATAGTATGTTAGCCCAGCACCTACCAGCCCAGGTATGCAAGAGGAAGCCTGGAAGGGAAAGAGAGAAGGCAGTTCTATTTCTACCATGCAAATAATATATGTTACAGGAAATTTTATCACTTTTTTTTAAAAAAGACTCATACCATAAAGTGATATAGACATCACATGGGTAAAGCTTACAGACTATAATGTATTTCAGAAAAACAGAAACCATTGGATCTAGCTAACCCTCAGAAGAGTCAAGCATCCATGCTATAGCCTATCTAGTTCAGGGCTCACAGGGGTGCAGCAAGTCTCATGAAAACAAGTTTAAATCCCCCTACCCACAACAGTTCAGGAAGCAAACTACTACATGGATTGAGACAGAAAGAGAGGGTCAGTGAGACACAGGAGGGAAAGAGAGACACAGGAAAGCACTGGTTTCTTGGCTACCCTTCTGGAGCTGCAAGGATGGCGAGTGGGTCTCCAGCTCAGTGTCCCATGCCCATACTAGCTCTGTCCAACTGGGGACACCATTTCCCAGAGCCACCATTCCCCCTCATGGCACAACATGGGGCTTTGCACCCATGTGTAACTGCCCACCACCCCCCAAAGTGGCAGCAGGACATGGCCTGGAGATTAGTGCTAGGGGAGCAGGGCTGCAAAGCAGAGACCATAAAGCAGCTGGGAACAAGGAGGGGTTGACAAAGGCAGAAAGAACCCACATTCCTCAGTGTCAGGGGAAGGAGAAAGTGCAAGAAGCTGCTCTCTGCACTGCTTCATAATTAAGTCTACCACAGAATTACCTCTGCAAATGCAAAACATGATTTTATCAGCATTCCTATAGCACAGTTGCAAGGCTTATGCCAGAAGCACGCGAGGCCTCCAAGTGCCTCGACCAGAGCTTAGGAAAGGCTGCATGAGGAAAGTCCTCAGTATTTTCTAAATCCCCATCAAAACCTCAACTCCTAGCAGCCCTAGCACTTACTGGGCATTAAATCATATGACAAGAATAAGTCAACATGAGCTTTAATGTGCTTTCTGTCCACACTGTCTTTAAAACACAGCAACAAACCTTTCACTCTCCAACACTAGATGCTACTAAAACATAAGCTACGATAACTTTTTTTTTTTTTTTTTTTTAAGCTCAAGCAAAGAGTAGGACAGAGCAGAACAATGGGGATCCACAGACAAGCCTGCCACCTGTCCAGGCAGGCAGGGACATGTGAGAACAGGGTCGCAAAGGAGGGCTACCACCGCTCCTGGTTTCAGTCCAGCAGCTTTCACACGTCAAGTTGCAAAGAAATCTCTGCATCACCCCAAGGCAAGAACAAGTACAACACGCTCCCAGCCCATCCAGCATCCCAGGCCCACAGAGGGGCACACCTAAGCACACCCAGAGGCTCCCCAGAGAGATGGACTCCCCGCCACCTCTCAGGGGCTTCCAGCTCAGCTGCAGCAAGACAGGAAAACCCCTTTCATCTGCCATATCACAGCCTCTCAAAACAGACTTTAACCTGTAATAACCTACAAAATAGCCCACACCTCAAGACAGCTCTGGGTTCACCACACGTCTGAAAGCACCAACTAAGACAATATCAGAGGTTATTTTACCTTTTATCAGCCAGCAGAAAGCAGCCTTCATGAAGGTGAAGTCATAGTGTGCTTGGGCATCAGTGAAAACCTGCCATGTATCCCCCACGTTGCTTTAAGTATGCACAGCTGTGACAGAGGAACCTCCATTTACACTCATGCAAAGAAGCTGTCTCCAGATTACATAGGATTTTAAACAAACAGGTGCTGAGGACTATATATGATAAAAGGCCATAAAAATGGGACCATTAACCCCAGGGATGCTTTTTTTTTTCTTTTTTCTTTTCTTTATAACTGTTTTTAATTGTTTCTGCAGGATAGAAAACCAGAGTAACCTATTAATCCCAATATAAGTTTTTCCCTGAGTAAAAGTTTGGACTGGATTTACTTTTACCCAAATCTGTCCCCTGTGTAATTCTGTGGAAGACAATGAAGTTACAGCATGGGAAAATATACACTTTTATATCTAAATGCAAGCTCTCTTTATTATTCACTGCAGATGGATGCAGGTGTAGGTAGTGGCTACTGATACCATTTAAAATCTCAGCTACACAGCTTCCCATAAAGATAAGTGGATGCTAAAAGGAAAAGGTTGAAGCTGCACAGGTCAAATGTTAAGCTCATAACAACAGAAACAGAGGTTCCTGTGACAGGAGGGAAAATTTCTGGTTGTTCAGGTCTCCCGCGTTGCTCTCCAATGACCACAGGGTCCATGACAAGGGGCTCCTGAGCACTTCATGTACCCAGGAATATCTCTCTAGATGACTGGGAAATGTATTTTGGGCCCCTGGACATATGACACATTTCTCTCTCACGTGTCAATACATGAAACCACTCCTTCTGTATCAGAAGATCATTTCCTAAGCATTTTCTGGAAGGAGGTAAATCCCTTAACTGCCTTAGAATAAATCTGCAGGTCATTAGGCATCTCGAGGGGACACGGGGCTCCAGCTGTGCCAGGTTGGAAGGCAGCGCTCCTTCCAGGCTTAGAATAGCAAGAAAGGGAACAGTCATCTTTCTACTTAAACCTCAAAAAACACTATACAAGCACAATACAATTTGATTATCCTTCATTTTTGTTTTTGTTTGGCTGCAGCCTAGTTAGTTTTGATTTTATTGGTTGGTGTTTTTTCACTGTCATCAGTTAACAGGAATTGAACCAAAGGGTAAGCCCTGTGCGTTTGATCAACCCACCCACAGAGTTTTGTAAACATCCAGTGAATCTACATGTGGTATCACTCAGTTAATAAATAGCACCTCATGCTTTCACCATCCCTGTCACTGTGCAGTGTCCTGAATGGCAGTGTAGTGCAGCAGCTCCTCACAGACAGGAAACAAGATGCCGGTTTTCACTGAAAAACTGCAGCTAATGTCGAATTGGAGTTCAAGACAGCAGAGATACAAAATAGGGATTTCATAACACCTTCAGAGGCACACCTGCACATCTGAGCATGATACAGATGATGAAGCAATGTTTCTGGTGTGCTTCCTCCCAACTGTTTAAGAGGCCACTTTCCACCCCAGAGGCACAGTGCCATGAAGGAGTCGTGTCCTCTTTGTCAGAAAAATCCTGAAGAGCAAAGGAGTTCAAGGCTACATGTGGAATGTTTTGTTTCTGGGTGGGTTTTATACTGCTTGTAGCTCATGAAATTGCATATACGGAGAAAAAGAAAAGGGTCGGGGACACTGCATCAAAGTTTGCACAAGCAACGCAAACCTCTTCATCCCCTCTTGTCCAGCAAGAAGGTTCAATCATAGAATCAAAGAATGGTTTAGGTTGGAAGGGACCTTTAACATCATCTAGTTCCAACCCCCCTGCCATGGGCAGGGACGCCTCCTACTAGACCTGGTTGCTCAACGTCCCATCCAACCTGGCCTTGAACACTTCCAGGACACAACTTCCCTGGACAACCAATTGCATGGAAACTTTCAGGCTTTGGAAATGCTGTCACCCTTAATTTTCACATGCTTTGAACATAAGCTATCTAAAGTGATGGTTAACGATCATATTCTAAGAAAAAATAATACATATCTGAGGTGAGAAAGTTGTCTATTGATGGCATTCAACACATCAGATTTTCTCTGTTGATAACCGACAGCAAGAGTATCACATACTTTGTGACACTGTATCCGCTAAAGAGGTCTTATTTCTAACTGTGGGAAAAAAATCCAAACACATGGCTTATTTTTTAACTCCCTGGGTTGCTATTGTGACGTCTAAATTATCATTAAAATCTACTCTGAGCTCTCAGATGCAGGCAGAGGCTTTTTTTTTTCCAAAACAGGACAATCAGGCTGACTCGAACCTTTCTGTTTTTCTTTTTTTCTTCATGATTTTTTTTTTTTAACTAAACTTTTTTTTTTCATGCAAATGTCAGAAATTTGCAGATATAGGTATTGCCTCCAGCACAGGCTGGAGGAATTAGTCCTACAAATAGATGTGGATTAAGGCAGGCTATGGGACTCAGCTAAGCTCTAGGGGAACACAGCAAGGTACAGACCTCAACATTGCAGCACAGATTATAGCAGGTATTGTAACTACTTGGCTTTAAATGATGATGTCTTTCAGCCCAGTGAAGGACTGAGTAGATACAAACCGACTATTCCAAAAATATGCCATTGATTCTTTCCCATTGCTCCGCCAAGGAGTAAACACCAAATTATATAGTTTTATATAATTTATATAATTGTATTCAACAGCATGCTCCCAATAACAGGGACTTCCTGCAGGAACCTGAGTCATACTAACATGCCCCTTTGCATAGGACTGCAGCTGAAAATACACCAAAAAATCAAACACCTAGAAAAGCTGATGGAGCTGCAGCCTCTGGGCGGCCATCGTCATGGTCCTGGCTCCAGACCCTCCGGCAGCCCTTCTCTCCCTGCAGGGGAGAGGGTGGTGGGTCCCTGCTCAGGCCCATGGGTCCTCACCCGCACGCCAGGCTGCTGAGGGGGAAGCTCAGTGTGAGCCTGGCTTGTCCTGTGGCAGCACCGGTAACGCCTTGATGGTTTGCATTGTTTTCTGCCCTGTTTCTTCAGCTGGTGCGTACCACGTGCCCCATCACAACGATCCAAATAACTATCAAAACTAGTTCTGTCCAAAGACAGGTGTCAGAGCCTGGTGCACCAGAGCCTGCATTTCACCTATCGTCAGGCTTAAGATTTGAAAACTGCTCGTAGAAAGAACCCATCAGTGCCACTTTTATAAAATGTTGTCCCTTTTCATGCCACCACTGTGAATCGTTGTCTTATAATAAAAATGAGCTATGTTATGACTACATGGAGCCAGTGATTTGAAGCTTTAATTACTATCTTTGTCTCCCTTATTTAATTCAAGAAAAAGCGAGCTTACAGTGAACGGGAAGATGAAAAGTGTTTTCTCAAACCATAGGACTCTTCCTTCAAGCTTTTGGTCATCATTGACACACACTGTAGTGACACAGGTCGGCATGAGGCTACATTAAGTAATCCATAACAGGATGTTATTTAAGCACAAATTCAGCAAAAAACAATGCACTCAGCAAGGAGTATAAAAATACAGTGGATTGCCAGTACCTGAAGAAGTGCATGTGTAATTATTAAAGCTGCAAAAACATTTATTTCCACTTACAGAACAAAAACTTACCAACAAAATCAAGTTGTTTGATAGATTTTAGTTTTTATTAAGTCATCCGGGCCGGCTACAGCCATAGTCTCCATGTTAATATCTACTGCAATTTCATTTATTAAACATTTTAAAAAAATCATACAAGCAGATGTCATACTCTTAAATTTCTTGAAGCTACAATTGACTTGTAATAAAATCCCCCTGTGCATTACAAAACAGGGCTGTCAAGTCATAACAGCTCTATTACAGCTTCTGCTTCAGTCTCTGCTAGTCTTTGTACAGACTGCCAAAATTTTCACCTACCCAAGGGAAGTCATATTCAACAACAGAGAAGAGGAAATTGTGCTCAGATGAGTTGTTCTCTGGCCGAACAGATTGCACAGGTTGTTCTGTTACTAAAGCGGTGAGGGTGGAGGGCTGAGGGAAAGTGAGAGAAAAGCTACAGACTGATGAGCTGCAGGAGAGCAATGTGCAATTTTGGTTTTTCTCCCAGTTTGCGACTCTCGTAGTATGTCAGTATTTTGTAACAACGACAAGGCAAGGCACAGCAGCTTGGTGGCAGAGGAGCCATACTGGGTGGGAATCAGCCCTGATTCAGGCATCAGCAATATTAGTGTCCAACTGAGATACTTCCAGCAAGTCCTGTCATCTGTCTGTGCCTGGCATACCAGGGGAACGAGAACAGTGATATTTGTCTTTTAGTTGAAAGACTTTTCAAGAGTCGGGGTGGGAAGAGCTATGTGACTATGGGTGAATCATGCAGTCTGAAGCCAAAAAGACCAAGAGGTTTTCTGCTTTGGGCCATGCCTCAGGTACACCAAATGACTTCTGTGAGATCCCAGTCTATCTCTTTCTTAAAAGACTTCAGTGACAAAGGTTTCATAACTGTTTTTGCTGCTGATTGTGAAATACAGCTAGTGTCCAAATGAAAAACATTTGAATTATTCAACAGCTAAATCCATCTTTGTATTTGTTTTTCTATTTGCTGTGATTTAATTATTCCCATCCTCTGTATAAAGCTGATTTCAGGCACATTAAGATGTTTGAACAGAAGAAAGAACATTTCCAGCTGTTAAGTTACAAAGTAGGCCTGAGATCTTCCAAAACGCAACGACAAAACAAACGAGAACCATGAGAACCAAAGTTACTGAGGTGTTTAACAAAATCCGTGCTGCTACTGAGGCACCAAACCCAATATACATGAAGGATGAAATTTAATGAGTTTCAAATGAGGAACATTTTCCTTAAGAAAGTATTCTACTGCCATTCACTATTTTGCCTGGCCAAAACCCACCATGGCCCAGCAAGGGCTGGGGAGCTGTTGAGCCAGGTGCTGGTAACCCATAGGGAAGCCTGACACCGAACTCCCCAGTCTGCAGCCTGAATGAAGCCCCCTCCCTCGCTGCCACCCCCCTGCAGCTGGGAAGCAGGCCTGGATATCCCAGCCCCAACAGCGAAACCATAGCCTTTTGACAGCCCCCCTGAGGCTGTGGCACTGTGGTATGTGATGCCATGAACGTGGTGGCTGGGACTCATAACCAACTAGCAGGACCCTTTGCCTTTGGCTGAGCTGAACTCATGACACACACTGGTGTGTCTGACCCAGGAAGATCAAAACAAATTAAAAAAACCCCAAAAGCCAAGCCCCAAATTTAACAGGACTTCCTTCTTTCTTTCTCTCTTTCTTTCTCTCTTTCTTTCTTTCTTTTTCTTTCTTTCTTTCTTTCTTTCTTTCTTTCTTTCTTTCTTTCTTTCTTTCTTTCTTTCTTTCTTTCTTTCTTTCTTTCTTTCTTTCTTTCTTTCTTTCTTTCCTCTGAGGGCTGGATAAAGTGTGCATGGTCTGAAAAGAAAAATATGTGCACATTACTCTAAGCTTATAATGGTAGCGATAAGTCTCAGGGGTGTTTCTCCAAATCACACTTGGACTTTTACAATATGCAGAACCCACTTTTAAGACATCTCATTCTACTTTCTCACAAATGCAAAGTGCTAGGCAATTATTGCAAGGCTGGAAATGCCGCAACCCTTAAATGACACAAGAGCCGATATATTTTTCTTCCAAGAATCTTACACTCTTATGCTCAGAAAAGAGATTTATAATGCACCATTCCTGTTCCACATGCAAGACCCTGAATAGCATCTCTGGAGAGAGTGGTAACTTTAGCCCTGTGTCCACACTCGGATAAGGCTAAATGAAGGAAACAGGAATGATTCCCCTGAGTCCTCTACTTCTGCCTCTGATTTTACTGAGCTTGGTATTTCAGGTACACAACCAGACCATTTTTTTTTCTCGCTCTCCCACTGGAAAATTAATCAGTTCTTCACAAACTGTAGGTGAAATTTCTGACAACTCTCCGGAGTTTTTTCAGATTCTTTTGTAGTGGAAGATATAGTTTTTCTCTGCATAGTAGTGGCAATCTCTCCCGCAATTATAGGGCTAACATTTAGCCTAAAACATTAAGTGTATCTCATATGTCTAGTGATTCAAGCCCATGCCATTTTTATTGGATAAATATTTAAGAAATTACAATTTCAGTATCACACTAATTCAGACCATTTACACATGGACAGCCCTGTCACAGTAAACTCGATGTATTTTACAGTGTGACAAGAACAGTTACTTGGAGAAAGAGTCACATCTGTTGATAAAACAACAGCTTACAAGTAATCGGTTTTGAAAGTTTCCTTTTGGGCAAGCTGCTAAGATATTTTTGACCATTGATTCATTTGGCTCTGTGCCTGTTGAGTCAGGATACTCTGTGGACACCAAGGACATAGACTGAGAAAGCGTCTGATCTGGATTTCAGATTGCTTCAGTAAGTCCAGAAAGATTAGGGGAAAATTTTGCAACTTGATTGTTCCACTAGTTTCTCATAAGATGGAAATTTTTTATTCTGCTCTGTTTTCAACAGCATCCCCTCTTATGGTGCAATATCTACTGCAACCCACGAGATCTTTCTTTTGAGAGAGGTGAAATATTTCAACTAATTTTAACGCTCCCTTAGCAGGCACTTAGCAACAAAAGACTATAGCCAAAATCATTATATGGTGTCATGAGGAGGCCATATAACAGCTAGTGACTGCCTATACTAAAGTTAAAGATTTGGGCCAAGGAACGAATCCTGGGAGAGAGGTTTCTGTAAAAAGGGACCTAACAGACCCCAGTGAAAACTGGCATGTTATTGAGGCAGGTACACTGGTGGGGGCAGGGGAAGACGGTGTTGTGATTTTGGTGTTGCAGTTTCCACAGTTAAAAACAGACTAGATGCATACCATCAGACCTTTGTTTTTTGGCAGCTTTGCCCAAAATGGACTTCAGGCAGAGTGTGCTTAAAAAACAAACAGCACTAAGTAGTGTGGCAGCCAAAGAGAACAAGCTAAAAACCTACTCGTATCCACAGTGCTAATATCCTTTATGCCCAAAATACACAGCTGAGGTAACAGAGCCTGGTCTATATAATGGAGACCCAGGTCACCATCTAGTACCAGGCAACTTTACCTTAAGCACAATTACCATGGATTACCCAGGTAGCATGTTGGTGCTATCAAATATATTTTACAAATGCAAATGCATATCTTAGCCAGGATATAGTAAATAGACCACAGGAGAAGGGAGGAAGAATACACTCTAGTTTTGGATGAGAAGGTCTAGCAAAGGTTTTTGACATCTTCCACTGTGTGCTTCAGGGTGTCTTCCTCCTGCCTGGGAATGGGGCTCTTTACCTGTCCTGCGTGCAGCATAAACATCAGGAAATTTATAAAGCTGTGTTACGAGGTACAATGGTTGGCTGGTGCCAAGGAGAGAGGTTTTCTTTGATTTGCTCTCTCTACTTTATTTTCTATTTTATTTTACATTTGTTTGAAGGAATCTAATTATTTCTTTGGCTTACAGTTCTTTATATTGTCTATGGTGGGGAAGTGTTCACATATATATTTTTGCTGCCTTTAATATGCTTGGTTTTTCAAAAAAAATATTGAACCTTATATGAAGGAGACAGTTTATATATGAGTAAGAGTTAAAAAGGGGCAGACACATCCTCTGTGGGCCAATGACAGAGTGAAAGTTGGGAACAGAGAGAAAGAGAAATTAATCAAGTAATGACAGAAGATTTTTTTAAAAAGCAACCCCCAAAACCCCAAGAAAACATCTATATCTAAACCTCAGAAAGAGATTTTATTTGTTCATGTTGTTTCCTATTTCCAATTGACTTCTTTGGCAGGTAGCCCAGCACTCCGTCAGTTAGAGGAAAGGAAGTTACTGTATCACATTGTTGTAGGGATTGAATTTTATTGCTTTGCTATTACAATTAGGCAAGTATTAAGTCAGTTAATGAGGCATAACTTTTTTTAGAAAAAGTATATACAACTGGGGATTGTGGTTTAGTCCGCCACTAAAGCCCCAGACAAAAACTTTATGAGTGAAGGAGAGAGATTAAAAATAGTAAAATAATAAAAGGTGATGCAACTTTAAAGGGGCATACTAAAAGCAGGGAATCATTACTGTTGATTAGCTGACAACCAGCCTGAGGGGAAGCCACATGCTTTAGCAGTGACCAAACCCACTAGCAAGCATCTAGCTAGCTGTGGAAAAAGCCACCCAGATACCAAACAGAAGATGGGGAGAACACCCAGCATCCCGACTTTACCAGTCTGGGGCGGGGGATACTTATTCAGTGTGCAAAAAACAAGCTTGAGAACCATTACCCTTCTCAGTAAGCTGGAGTTTTGGTAGATTTTGTGTGTTGTTGTTTTTTAATTTATTTATTTTTCTAATTATTTGCTTATGTTTTAAGCATAATCTGTTTTTATCAAAATAATACTGTTCTGTAGCTAAAGTTATTATTCTACCACTCTAAATCCTAAGTGAGTGGAAATATCTACATTGAATATGATTTATGGGGAAAAAAAATCACAGGCAAACCTAAATGTCTGGTGAGACTCCACATAGTAAAACTTGTATGGCAAGAGATCAAAAATGGAAAGTGCAGCAAGGCAAGCAACCAAGAGCGCAACTTTTGAAACACTGTTTTGACTCTAAAATATTGCTTCAGTCATCTCCCACCTTAACTTTTGGGTTCCCCGGTAAGCTGGGCTATAAGCCACAGTGGATGGGGACCCCCTCTTGCCAGCACAGGGAGGAGGGGATCAGGACAATGCTTGGTGGGCATGGCAGGGGACGGTGGATACCAAGGGAAGTCTGCAGGAAGAGGGGGTGCTTTGACACACAAAACTTTTGTGGTTTGAGCCTAATTTTGGGGCCTGTTGAGCTGCACGAGGGATGATAGGAGCCCTGAGAGTAATGAAAGTGGAAAGAGTGAACCACCCTGTGAAAATAAATCGCTTCAAGCTGTAAGCTATACCCAAGGACTCACTTCTGCTGGGTGGGGAGGGGAGATGACAGGAAAATTAGCCTCAGGGATGCTTATTTGAATCCCTGCTCAGACTATGGTGCAAAACTACTAGACCTCCATTTTATTTTTCACTCAAACAAATCCTTTTTAGCATATATATGTTTTTTCTGGCTTCATTTCAGCTCATTCCCTTAAAATCAAATATTATACTCCACGCTTACGCGAAAGCAGCGAGACCGTACACTTGGTTTTCGTCCTTGCCGGGCTTGTGCCAGGAGGAGAAACCCAGCTGCATGGGGAGGGCTGGGCTGGGGCCCAGGCAGTGTTTTGGGGTGAGGAACGCAGCGCAGCCCTCTGAAGGTGGGTGTCGCTTTGGCTGAGGTGCTGAAGATGCTGTGCCCTCACCGCACACACGGCTGCTCAGCAACACGGGGGCACATGTACTTTGCCACCTGAGAAGCAGCCTCAATGTATAACTACAGCACAGTTTCTTCTGGGAAGGACATGTAATATTTATTAAGAGTAGCAGCCCACGGGCACTTTCCATACACAGGGTGATGGTATCTACGGGTGCCTCAGAGCTCGTGTCTGATGCTTTACACCCAGACGTGCTTTACTGTTGCTGAAATCGAAATTTCTGCCATGTATCATGGCTTAGCAATGAATCAGTTCAGATACAAGTTCAACATCTCCTTCCCTAAATCCTCAAATGTTCAGAATATAAAGCTCTTGTTATTTCACACTCTTCGAAACATACACTTTTGAAACGGTTGGAAACTGAACTCATGATTAATTACAAATCCATGGTGGGTAAACTCAAGTGGCTCACCTTATTGAAAAGATTTAAAAATTGAGCTTACTAATAATATTAGGATAAACTGGATGGAAGTGAAGTGGAGATAAAGGATATTCCCCCCCTTATGTAGATAGCAGCAGAGTGAATGAAAAGTTTTCTAACAATCCCAGACAGCGGATCTCAACTACCTTTGTAGGATGCCTGACCTTATCACCCAGCTTCAAAGTGATACGGTAGCGATGTTGCTCAACCTAATTAAAACCAAATAATGAAATTTACTACCAAACAGATGTTATTACATACTTTTTTAATGGTGACTCTTAGTAGTTGCTTGCTTGTGAAAATTCAATACATAAGCTGAAAACCTGGGCACTCAGTAAAAACATTTGCCCCTATGTATTTTATTTTTATTTTACAATTAGGAATCCTAGGAGTCAGAAGAAGTGATTGTTGCATTCAGGTTTGCAGAGTCTGTGAGATTTATTATAGCAACTTAAGGGAGTAGTCCAAGGGTAGTCACTGGCTGTTTTCTTGGAGAAGTCATGGAGTCCAGGCAACCAGAGAAGAGCAAAGATCATCCTGACCTTTAAAAAGGGAAGAGAAGCAGAGCCAGGCAATTATGGACTAGTTATGCTAACTTCAAATACCCAGAAAAATACATATATATATATATATATATCTCACACAATACATTTCTAAGCAGCTAGAGGATTGATTACAAGGTCTTAGGAAAGCAACTAAGATTTGTCAAGAATAAACAAATCTTGTCAAACTGGTCTAATTTATTTCTGTGACAGGATAATCTGAAAAGTAGTAGATGTGATTTATCTTGTCTTTAGTAAGACTTCTGGTGCTGCCCCATATGACATTCTTATGAGCTAACTGGGAAAATATGGGCTATTATGAAATCACTGTAATGTGAAAGCAGAGTGAGCTGAAAAATCTTGCGTACTGAGTACTCTTCATTTATCAGAGGTTCGCTGGCCACCTGAAAAGCATAAAAAAGAAGCCGAGAGAAGGCTGTCCTTTGTGTTTCGTGCTGTTCACCATTTGCATTAGTAACCTGGATGACGAGCATGTGCATGTTTATACGTGTGAATGAATCAAGTATGAGAGAAATATTTCTAGGCAAAATATTTTTAAATTAGGAAAGTAAAATTCCTTAAGAAATACACAAAGAATTGGACTGAGGACTGAAAAAGGAACTAAGCGCACACATATAAATGGGGAATTGCTGACCAGGCAGTGATAGTTTGGAAAGGATCTGAGGAATTAAAGTGGATCAGAAAATGAAGGGAAGTCAATAGTATGGATATTTGTCTGAATTAACAGGAGTGGCATATGTGAGACAGCATAGTTAATTGTCAGCCATTTGGCACTGCTTAGGCTTTTACTGGTGTAGATATCTAGGTCTAGGCAACATCCTTAAGAATGAATGCAAAGTGGAAAAACATTACTTGGACATTACTAAAAAAAAAAAAAGGCATATCCAAATTTGTGGAACTGATTATGAGCAATTTATGCTTCCACATTAGCACTGAGACATGGACTGGAAGGCATTTGCTTGTTCTGCTGCTCTTTACATGAACACATCCTACTGCCATTCCAGAACTGGCTGTGAGTATTAATATCATTTTCCAATAAACACAACAGTTATAAAAGCATTAATATGCACTGTGCCCTTTAGGATATAAAGCAATACAATGTACCAGTAAGGCCAAAGGGATAGTCGCAAGTCAGTGTAACACAATTGCTGAAGTGAAACCTATTTGTAATGTAAATGTTTTGCATACTGCATAGATTAGACCAACAGAGCTGCTTTCCTGTAGTTAAAGTGTAGAATCGAAAACCACTCACTAGAAGTTAAAATGACCCTGTATGTACCCACTGCAGCACAGCATAAGGCATACTGGTGTTATGAAGAAAAAGTTGATTTCAGTCCAGTTGTTGTCACTTTAGGTTAAGTCCAATTCTGGGTGGCTCTTTTTGGTGATTCCCCTTTCTACTGAAGATACCAAGACAAAATGCCAAAAAAAAAAAGTATGCTACATCTACATCCATAAAGTTTATCAATTTACAGACTCCAGGACAGGTATATCGTTCATTGTTTTGCACCAGTAAGCACAGTAATATACAAAAGCATGCAAAATCATTTATGGTACAGAAAGATCCTGTAACTTCACTCCTCAAGTAACTGGTGAACATTCAAACCACTCCTATTTTTCTAGGAAGATAATTCCTGAGATGCAAAGTTAAGTTGTATGTTGGCATTTTCAAAGACACTGTACTTCAGTGAAGCATACAGAAGCAACTCAGTAGGGACATAGCAAAACAGGAGCAAAATATTATCTAATACAGATAACTCAGAGGCAAGAAAAGATCATGGGGTTAAATTACAGTAAGCGGTGGGCTTTTTTATTTTGTTGAAAAGTACATCTTTTACTGGATTCAACATAGTAATAAGATGAAAAGAGGTCCACTGGCAAGGGAGGAAGAAAAGCAAAAGTTTGGAAATACTTGATACAACTAAAATAAATGACAGCTTTTTCAATATTCCATAGGCAGGCTGTATCAGACAATGTTTTCCCATATCCATGGAGAAAGTAGTCTTTGACTGATATAAGTCAGTTTAGCATAACTGCTGGTCTATCTAGTTAAAACCTGCACTACTTGTTTCTTTTTATAGATAATATAGGTAATATCTAGCTTCCACTCTGAACCCATGCTTTGACACTCAGAATTTATCCATATTTACTTATAATTTTATCACACTTTTCTAATCAAATAAATTTACTTTGTCCTCCAAGCAATCACCTCAGTATTCCAGTATGTAAAAAATACTTTCATTATGTTTATTATAAAAATATAAATGTTTCCACTACAAATCATTTTACATTAGTAAGAGGCCATCTACAATTGCACAATATATAATCTAAATGAGTAAGTAATGCTTTGAAATACAAGTTAACGTAAATACATATTGCCAATCAAATCACATCTATACATTGCTTATTGAATGCTAAGTTAACAGCACAAAACTAGATATGTTAACAGAAATAAATAAAATGGAAACTATATTTAAAGATATAAAACCAATAATACGGCATGTCATTTCATGAGTAGTTGCATTTTGCTTGATGTCGATAACCGATGCAAGTCCTGTACAGGAAGATGGCCACACGAATTCTAGTATCTCTACTCCACACTGAAGAATTGTACACTGCTATGTATACATATGTACACGGGGACAGGGAGTATAGGATGCTTGCAACAGAGGCCACTTACAGAACAAATCAACTCTTCACAGGGAGAGAAAACTAAACGTATTTTAAAACTCTCTACTCCTAATAGCAAAGAAAAGCAAAATTGAGTTTATTTTTCCATAGCATCAGTGAGGTTTAATCTTTTATGCTGAGCATGCTCAAACAGTGGGCAAGGAACACGACATGATACTAAGAGAAAATTAAGGGTGGTTGGTGCAAAGTTTTCAGTCGTCCTCTAAAACTCTAAGAACCGGTTCTGTGTTTACAGAAGCATTTCACAGCTGCCTTCCCCCTCACCCCAGGCCCCTCTCCCCCACTCTCCAGTGGCAGAATGAAGCTGAAGAGAAACGTCATGAGGAATATGTCATAAAAAGCTGTACCCACAGAGACAATGTCTGCAAGTGGATTTTAAATGCACTAACAACGTCTGATTTAGAACAATCTCAAACTGAAGAAAAGAAAGATTCTGAATTAACTAAGCAATGGAAAATACAGCTTTTCTATTCAGCATGATGCATTTCACGATAGATTGTGGCAGATAAGGAGAAGTGTTCTTTACATCTTAAGCGCTTTATTTTAATTTTCTTCCATATTTTATTTCAACTTACTTTAACACCCATTCATTTTTCTTTCAGAAGATATTACTAATTATTATCCTGTGAGTGTGTTTGAAATCCAGTCCTTTACAGCATGCTCACTGCCAGCATTCATTAAAAAATCTCTAATTCTATTTAGCAATGTATGATAAATGTTGTGTCTCTACATCTTATAAATCCTGGAACCACGAAGAACAATTTATAAGCTGATGCAGTCAGGAACTGATTCCTTCCTTACTTATGTGCCCTATGCTACAGGGAGCTTCAAAACCCAAATGAATACAACAAAGAAAGCACAACCAGTTACCTGCTTCTGCAAACCTAGCAAAAGGTGGGGTGCCACATCTGCCTCCCACACAGCCTTGGACTGCCAGGGACTCACTGTTACTCATCAGAACCAGCTTTAGATTCCAGCGTGGCAAGTTGAGAATCGGACTGGTTTCCACTAGTGCCCAGAGCCTGACGACCACGTGCCTGGCGTCACATCTAGAGCGCCAAGGTGCACAAGAACTACCTCGCATGATGACTTAAACCACTCACTTTCAGAGCAAAGAGTCATATCTGCTCAGAACTGGGACTGACGTGCACTGGAGCAACAGCTTAAGATCTCACTATTGGGAAACTGCTGAAGATGGGGGACGACTCTCAAATTCCACCTTTCAGGCTCCTTTTTCCACCAGGAAATGTGAATGCTCTCCTAAAGATATGTTCCGTTTTGCCTGCTTTCAAGGAACAGGTGCCTAAGGAACCTGTGCCAAATAGCAAGGCTCCTGCAGGATGGCAATACCTGGACCGAGGTCTTCTAGCTCAGACTTACGTAAAACTACATAGCAAAGTCCCATTTCACATGCTTAAGTCATCCTTTTAAACTATCCACTTATCCTCGGCTGCAAGTCACCATCTCCCAGCTCCCAGGGTCAGGAGCAGAGCCTGCCAGACGGAAGACAGAAATGGACCACTCCCCAGGGAACTCAAAAAGCATCCTCAGTTAACGCAGGACACAACCCTGCCTCTTTTTAAGGTTTGCTAGGCAAACCTCCCACCTGAACACCACTCAAGAACAGGGGTTCTTGCTTTGACAGGGAAGCAGGCCTTTGGGAAATAAATGAGATGTATGTACCTGACCGGGCCAGATGCTGATCTAGAGATCGATATGCACACAACTCTGCCAGAACTCAATCCAGGGTTAAAATACCACTCACAGCAAATGGAAGGAATCTCAGCTAGTCCAGATGCTTTATCGAGAATCAGAGCTGGAAAAAAGACCACTTTTTTTTCCTTCTGTATTTCATATATGATGTTACGAGTATAAAATAACCTAGCAATTAACCCTCAATTTCTCAGGTTGAACCAATGAAGTTTTGATAACATTTGGCACTTGGCAATAATACAGCCAGGTTAAGGTATCTAAGCATAAATATAAACAATAATGGAAAAAAACAAAGGAAATAAATAAGTCTTTTAAAAATTAAGACTTTTTTCTGCTTAAATGAACGCAATTAGGGTAGCTAATATAATGGCGAAAATCTTTTGTTAACTAACTCAGAGTCACTACAAACTTTATTTCTGTGTTCCTTTCTGAAGTTGAAATAGCATGTTACAATGACATTATAGTAAATATGGCCAGACAGGTAGTGAGGTATAGTCCTCCATTTTCCTTGCTTTTAAAGAAATAAAATACCTGTTACAGATCTCTTCTGTATAAAAATACTGCAAGTCTTTCTTTCTTCTTGTTTGCTGTATAGATCAAATATACAGCTTTTGCGTCCATAGGTTTTTTGTGTTATTCAGTCACTTAATATTGAAATGGCTCTAGGTTTTAGTATCACTGGTTTTTACTTGGAAGGATTTTTTACATATTTTTTCTTTTGAAATTTACTATCTGCATTAACAGTCAGTCAAGAGCACCCACCCTTTAGGATTAACAGATAGAAAACAAGTTCACTCCTATTTTTAAGGCATTTATACTCAATATTTGAGTGTCTTAGTGGGTTTGAAATTTCAACCATTACGTTTCCAAAGCTCTTGCAACGAACTCCTTTAAATTCTGTCGTTTATCAGCCATCGCTTTTGCCCTGTGATGCAACTTTCCTCTTTTTTTTCCTCATTTCCTCAAGATCATTTTGGTACCTTACACAGGAACAGGGCTGTTCTTTGTATGAGTTTCTAGAGCTTTGATACTGCTCACAATCTTCTTTTGAGGCCCCACAACTGTAACGCCAACTTTCTTCATGTCGCTGGAAAAAAGAGAAGATGCACCAGGTGAGTGAGCACACTGCCTCTGTGTTTCCTAGGGCTGATGTGAGCAAACAGAAATCAACTCGCTCGTCTTATATTATATTGCTGCATTGGAGGAGCCTCCAGGTATGGCAATACTGCTGAAACACAAACCCTGGTACGAAAAATAGTGAGAGCCATTGTATGAAGACATTGTGAGGCTACAAAAAAGAGTAAAAACTCATTTAGCCTTGTTGTGTTTGCTTACCTGGAAGAAAAACAATGAAATAGTGTTCTCCAGTGATACATGCACTGGGACTTAGGGGCAAGGTGTTCAATTCTGGGCCAGCTGCGATCTTGAGCCTCTCTACCATTTCCATCCCCCCGTCAGCCTGATTCCTGTTCCTGAGGGGTGCTGACATCTCGCTATTATGTGCCGAGCCCTCTGAACGGTCATCTTAGCTCTGCCATTACCATTGAGATTAATGGCTACATGGCCAAGCTTCCAGCATCTACCTTGTTTTTCACCTTTCCTTTCTCCAGGCCGTCCAGTCTCTTTGTTCCTTGTGTGACACAGAAGTGGTTTAACACTTGTGGAGGGCTAACACAGGCTCACAGGAAATTGGGCATTCCTAGAGGATTTCTGCACTGTCCCCAAAGGGCAATTGTTACAAAAAGCCATTAGCAGCCTTTTTATAGTTGCAATAATACACTAATTAACAGCATTGGCATGTTTAATTGTTGGTACCACAGCTGCTGCTTACTTCTTCATAACTCGTCGTGTAACCAGCTAGCCCAACAGGGAGTTGAGATTTCCTTTGACAGCAAGTTCATAACTGTACTTGATGCCTTTTCAGGTGCAGAGAGAACATTACCCTAGTCTTCCTTATCACAAGAACAAAGACAGATTGCATTTAAATGTAATAAACTTGCAATGTAAAGGATGTAAAGAATCAACACAGAAACTCCTAAACTGTGCGTGAAAGAAAGTGATGCTGGTGTACCAGATGCTACATGGTGCTACTATATCAGAAGAAATTGGGTATTTCTTTGGCATCAGTGAGAAAGATCTATGGGATCACGGCCGTCACATTACCATTGAATCACCCAGGTTTCTCCAACCATAAACCTAACGCTGCCAAAACCACCCCTAAACCATGCCCCTCAGCACCACATCTTTTAAATACCTCCAGGGATGGTGATTCCACTGCTTCCCTGGGCAGCCTGTTCCAATGCTTGATAACCCTTTCAGTAAAGAAATTTTTCCTAATATCCAATCTAAATCTGCCCTGGTGCAACTTGAGGCCATTTCCTCTCATCCTATCACTTTTTACTTGGGCAAAGAGATCGACCCCCACCTCTCTAAAAACTCCTTTCAGAAGGTTCACCACAGCACCTGTGGTGTATAATCAGTGTATTACAACTACAACTATAATTTACATTTGTCTCTCTAAATGTAAGAATATTTTAGATAAAAACTGGAAACTCCATACAAAAACACTACTCTTATGCTTATGTTTAAACTTGCACCTCCAGCCACAACCAATGATTAAGAGCTGTAGTCAATTTAAACTTACTCTGTAGAAATCTTGGCTATTGTATCACAGGAACTGTACTCCACACCCGTGAAAATGTCTTTGCACTGTCCTGTCCGAAAACCATTGAGCCAATCACCTGCTGTGCGGAAGGCTGAAATGTCAATGTTACTTTGGTCCAGAAGAAGATTTGATGGCCTGAAATAAAAAAAAGAATGTGATGTAAGTTAAGGACCAGGGATATGTATGGATTCATTTTGTTTCTAAACCTAGCACTGGCATCGGCAGGAGCTTCGAGGCTAGATGTGGCTTTTCTGTTCGTCTGTGGAAGTTACGTGATGCTGAGGCTACCACAGGTACTCACACTGGCAGCTCTGACGAATGCTGCGTAATCAACTTGCTTAAGGGAGCCAGCTTCTCATGCCCACGTTAAAATCACTGAAGCATCACCAGTTCATGAAGTGTATTGTTACCTTACAATTTAATGTGTGAAGCATTAGCAAAGACAAGCCTAATTTAGATTATATTTATGTGATTCACCTAGTCCCAAACCACACACAACACTCTAGGCTCCAAATTGAGCATGTTGGTAGATTTTACACATATCAAATGTTCAGAGTATTGTAGTCCACTGACAAATCCTAAATGCTGCTATGAAACTAGAAGCACAGATAATAAGACACTAGTGGGTTTAAAGAAATTGTATCAAGGCTAAAAACCAAATGTAAGGCGAATTTGTGAGACAAATGTAACTCCATGAGACTTGCATTCTGCGGTGCACAGAGGCAGAAATGAGGAAAGTTGTTATTAAATACACTTAGCCAAAGGTAAAATGCAATCATCATGTCCAGTTTAAAACTGACGCTCACTCTAAACTTCCATAAGGATATCATACAAATAATTTAGAAGTTAGAACTGAATCACCTCCTGCCTTTGAGATTAACTTGGTACTTATGAAGAATGCTGAACTGACATGATTTGCATCCAAGTTCTCTACTTAGAAAACAATGAAGAAACCAGTAAGAAACAAACAAAACCAACACAATAAATCAAGCAAAACATATGTCCATGCTTCTTTCTTCATTTAAATCTTTTTCCATCTGCGTAAGTCTACCTATAAGTTATTGAGAAAAAAAAATCTTCTCAAAATAACAAATGTATCATTTTTTATCAAAAAGGAATATATTGCAGCTGACCCTGCACTTTTCATACTGCAAATGGCAAAAATGGCTGTCCCCATACTGATGCAGAAATTCAGTTCTATCTGGTTTGAAGACTCTTGCTTTCATGGTCTTGTGAGCACACCGTAACTTCTTATTTGAAAAGCATCAAGACTAAAAATAAATGTCAGCTCTTCCCCATGAAGTCACTAGAGTCAGGCTCTACCACACCTCATTTTAGCCAGCTAAAAATACTCCAAATAGGCCCAGCTAGTTTTCTGAATGATTGCTACAGTCCATGGAGAGACACACAGATTTCCAGGCAGGGGGTTTGTCCTCTCTGAAACAGGTCTTCCAGGCAAACAGCTTGGAGGAGACATCCAGCTCTCAGAGAGGTTCTCAGCTGTTCTTCCTCACTGACTTGCTATTTTTTTCTAAGAGATGTGAGAAGCCCCCAGATACAATACGGTCAGTAATTTCTTTCCACTGACAAGACCAATCTTACCAACTCTAGTTACCTTTCTCTCTCTGTGCTAATTAGTAGGATAATTACTTCCTCAACTAGTCAGATGTTATTAGAGACATTAACTCTTCCCTCCACTGACAAACATATGTCCATACCAGACAGATTTTTAGCCCCCATTCAGAAATATACGTGCTCCATTCTAACTAAAGTACCTTATGGGTGCCTATCTCATGCTTAAAGCTAAGCATGTGTTTATCTGCGCTGCTACAATGGTGCTACTCATGAGCAAGGAGTCAGAACTAGATGAAGCTCAAAGCAGTTAGCACTGCAACTTTGCAGCCTATTTTCTGCCCCAGAATACTTTTTCCCCATGCCTCTAGTGAAACATCACCTGCACAGGAGTCTGACTACTACAGCTGAATCCCTCTGAAGTGACTTTTGTCACTGGAAAAAAGTGAAAATGAGAGGTGGTTAGACTAACACTGTAGTGAAAAGGCAGTGATTACACAGTGTAATGGGTAGGTGACAGTTACTGGTACTGGAGAACTGATCTGGATTGTAAAACACCCTCTTCTACTCAGACCCAAGCCATCTCTGAGCACTGGAAAAAACATAAAGAGGGGGACTGTAAAGGCAACAAAGAGAACAAAGCATCTAAATACCAGTGAATAAGCAGCCTAGAAAATCCAAACGAAGCTTTTCAATCTGAATACAAGTTTCAATATTAAGTTTCATCAAGATCAGTAGCACTGCAATAGCTTACCCTTGCAGTACATCTGACTTGCACTGGAATCAGGACATACAACATCAGTTATATCAAGACCTTTAACTTTTACCTTTGAAGAAAAGAACAACGTTGCTTTGCTAAACATTAACTCTTGGTATTTTCTACATATTACACAGCACCTTTTACTTCTGATGTTTTGCCAACTGTTATCAATCAGCTGATTTCTTTCAGGCTCAGAAAATGAAGGCCATAATGAAAGAGCTCATTAGACGCTTGAAAATCTCAGCTTCAAAAGCACAAATGTACATAACACCGCTTCAGATTCACCATCGATTTTCACCAGGTCTCAGAGCAGTGATGTTCCTGATCAGGCACTTTTTGCCTGACTACCTTCCCTCTGGAGCCCAGTCAGGACAAGGGGCTGCTGCAAATGACTGTGATGACTGGCACCAACTATGGACCTCACATTCTGGGAACAGCTGTAGATGGAAAGGAAAGTGAAAGAAGACACCAGAAACTGGCTTTGCCCCTAAAACAGTAAAGAAGGGACAGCATGGCCTTACAGACACAAAGACTGAGCTAAGGACAGAAGATGCTGCACACTTAAGGTTTCTGTTCTTATGCTAAAACCAGATCTTAGGCACCTATGTGACAGCTTTAAATGGCCTCCAGTTAAAGGCTCAGGTTGGATAATCAGGCCCAAAATATTTTTATTCAGTAGCTGTACAGCCTGCATCTCCCTGACTACTGTTTGTCCCATGAAGAGCCAATGCTTTTTATTTATAGTTTTCTGGGTATAGTGTCTGGAATCCCAAGATATTTATTAAGAGTATTTATGAAGTGTTCTTAGTGATAAAGCATGGAGATTTTTTTTTTTCCCCAGTCTAGTATTTCTTTTCAAGTTAAATCTAATAAAACAAGGCCTGACTCAAGAATCACTAATGAAAAAAAAAGTATAAACAAGTTGAAATAGAACAGGTCTCTAGGATTAGGAATTAGAGTGGCCCAAAAGAGCTTTTATGTTTATTACTTGGATCAAAGTATCATAACGACAAAAAATATGACCTAATTTTAATGCAAGTGACCTCAGAATAACCAGGACTGTAAAGTATCATTTTTCTCCTTGTAGGATTCCAAACAAAAATTAGTTACTTTCCTCCTCAGAGAGGACATCTGGACAGTTTATCAATGAACAGGAATTTGCCTCACTGTGAAGAGTCTGTGATGTCTCCTCGCATGCACCAAGGGAAAGCTGGGCTTTCAGAGCATCTGCACACATCGGCAGTTCTTTTCCCCCAGACCCAGCCCCTAGACAGAAGGTCTGAACACGAAATTTATGGTCTGGGTGATGTGCGCCATGAGCTCACACTTTACTAGACAAATTAGATGGGTTGCAATCCATGCAGCTGTAAACGACGTCCTGCAGGGTTCCACCTGATCTTTTACAGCTTTTCATAAATCAGTACCTACTAGCTTCAGAAGAGAGTCATTAAAAAGAAATCATGGAAATTACATGTTTGCTCAGGGGAAGTGAAAGAGAACATTTCCCTCTGTCTTCTCTTCTCTCCCTCTGCCCTCTCCTTGTTTTTTTTTTTTTTTTTTCTTCAAATCACTCTATTATTTTGCTTTGACCAACTACCCCATGATGTTATCTTTCAACATGGAAAGACTTTCTATCCTCTATGTGTCACATCCTGACTATGTGTCTGTCTACGGAGTTGTATTTACTGACGTGTGGTGCCCTGGAAAAAGTCAGCAAGGATCAGGTTAGAGAGACAAATTTAACAGTGAGATGCCAGTTACAAAATGCCCCGTTGCTGAAAGCTTTCTCTGGATGTGCCCATTATGTTAACAGCTGGAATTAACCTTTGAATCATTTGCAGTAGGAAGGGAGAACTATAGTTTGTTACAATTAACACAGCTTTTTGTCACAACACAGGGAAAGTTTTGCTGCACCATATAGTAATGACAAAGACATAGAAAACATCATTAGAACCCTTCCCAATATGGCATGGAAATCTCGTCTCTCGTCGGCTGTTGCCTGGCAAGAAGGGGATACATTAACTTGTAAAATCCAGGAAAAGAGAAAAATAAAAGGAGTATGTTCTGCCACCACTTCCGCACGGAGGGTGACATTCTGCAAATACACAGAGGAGTTGTGCACACAAGATCCCAGACTTTGTACTGCAGGAGCCTCTCTCTTTCCATCCCTTCCTCCAAACTTCACAAACAGCCCTTCAGTTTTTAAATCCGGACTTCCTCTTCCACATTCAGTTTCTTTTAAAGGGGAATGCATTTAAAAAATATAAAGTAATTTCCTGGGTCAAATTTTAGATAATTATAAGCTGATTTTGTAAAGCGAAATTGCTCCCTAGAAGGGAGCCAGGCCTGGTTTGAACAAAAATCCTATGTGCTTTGTGATTATGGCAGGTCGAAGCACAGAATTCACATCTAAGAAGAAGGATATCTCCTATTTCAAGAAAAAAAAATAAACCAAAAGACAACAGCTGAAATAGAAAGCAAATTTTAGTTTTATCTTCTACAATGAGCAGAATTGTAAGTATACACGTAGATCAACAGGAGACATACTGAGGAGCAGTACAGTCATTGTGTTTACTTGATTACCCCTGAGTCTTAAAGATAAGAATCTTTGGACCTCCACCTCTTCATGCTCATTTTAAAGGTACCCTTAGCAAAATTTGTAACTTAGTCCCCAAAATACAATTCACATCTTAGAGTAGCACATTTGATTTTGCCAAGGGGCTTCACAGCACACTTGCACACTGTCAGAATAAGCAGGTTTTGACTACTCTTTGAAGTCAGAAGAGAGCTGGAGAAATGAAAAGGGATAAGACAAAAAAACCAACGGGGAAAAGAATGCAGGGGAGGCTGATGGCCTGCTGCAAAATGTTACATCTCTCTAAATGTCACCCTGGATTACTTATTTTCTAGTTCCATGTGGTGTGTTGGCAAAAAAATCTTACCACAGCTTCCTTCAGCGCAATGCCCAAACTGCCCCACAGGTCAGTCCTCCCTACTCCTTTAGCTGTCCCTCAGAACATGCTTTTCAAGGGGCTTTTATCTTTCCAGCATCCTGGTGGAGTAATAAATAACATGCCTGGGTGTATCAATGCCCCTCAATTTACTTTTTCCCACTACCAAGACCACTGAAGGCAAAAAATACGAGCACGTTGCTGAACTGGTTTTCTTTTTCTCATAATACAGCTTAAGCTCTGCTTTTAAGCCACAGAAGTAACGTCACATGGCCATTTCCTGGGATTCATAGCTGGCCCAGAGACAGACCCTTAATGACAACCAGTCATTATTGTTAGGACAGTCTATAGGCTCTTTAAAAGAGGGAGAGAAAAATGCCTCTGAGAGCTTTTAAAATGCTTTTCTGGCTCTTTGCATCTACCATTTGCTGTGTATGACTTGCCCTTATACCTCTCATTTGGCCGCGCTATGAATTTCTGCAGACTTCCACCACAGCATTCACGGCATCAGGCAACATCTCCATGCTGTTTCTCCAGCATTTCCAGCTCAGAATTACCATTAACGCTAATGAGGGCTTCACATTGTAAACCCGGCACGCGAGCCGAGAACAGCAGAACAAAATCCCTCGGAATCACAGTAAACAGCGAACGCTCACCATCAGGCCACCCGCTGGTCTGGCTGCATTGCTATTTAAATTATACAGTACCCAACTTGGTCTGCTGTGAATTCTTGTCTGAGTTTTACCAGCAGAGTCAAATTAGAGGTGCGAAAGTGCAAATAGATGTTTTACTGTCTCTGTTAACAGTGAGCCCCGGCAACTTCTAACTTTGAAGGAATAACGGTTGATTTGGGTCTGCCTCAGGCACGGTATTAATGACTGCTGGAAAAAGTCAGGTGGAAATAGGGCTTTTCTGTCTCTAGCATGCAAACTAACTAAAGTCCCTAAAAATCTCTTCAGTCTAACTCCTGGATTCCCCACGCAACCCAAAATGTGATTAGACAGACACCAAAGAATATCATTTACTGTAATCTTTTACTTTTGTAAAATCTAATTTAAATATTTAAAATATTTAAAATTTAATCTTTGTGGTTTGCAGTTATGTTTTCCCCCTCCCCATAAATTCACTGTTTTATGTTTAATAGACTTCAGAAAGAGGGCTAGTGTTGTCAGCTTACATTACTTGAATTCTTTTAGAGCAAACAGTCCATTTTAAGACATGGATTATATTACTGGTGGTTTCTGAAAGGGCCTAAAAATTCACATGTAGGCTTGCATTATGCAGTGTTTGGCCAAACCCAGACCTTGTTGTTACTGCCTGGACAACCACAAAGCGAAGGTCCTCTCTGAAATGCTTGAAATAAAATGGAAAGCTCTTCCCTTCAGTTCTCCAATGTGAAAGGTCCTACCAGGGAGAAGCAGACAAGCAATATTGTGGTAGGTCAGCAATATATGTCAAACGTCTGAAACCTTCTGACCTGAGCGGTAAAAAAGAGAATTTTTCAATCAAACATTAAGCCAACGCAGATAGTCGTTCCATTGGAAATATTACTGTAAAAACAGGGCTTGAATTATGCTACATTATTGAGCGGCCTGAATTTTTTATTTGACCTGTTTGCTGTTACTACTGAGTTTAATTTTCCCAAATATCCTACCAAGCTAGCACAGTAGATATGCATATTCAGCATACAGGTTGGGTGGAGAATGAATTGAGAGCAGCCCTGAGGTGAGGGACCGGGGAGCATTGATGGATGAGAAGCTCAACATGAGCTGGCAATGTGCACTTACAGACCATAAAGCCAACGGCATCCTGGGCTACATCAAAAGAAGTGTGGCCAGCAAGTTCAGGGAGGCGATTCTGCCCCTCTACTCTGCTCTGGTGAGACCCCACCTGGAGTGCTGGGTCCAGCTCCATAGCCCTCAACATAAGAGGAACATGGACCTGCTGGAGCAGTTCCAAAGGAGGGCCACAAAGAAGATCAGAGGGCTGGAGCACCTCTGCTATGAGGACAGGCTGAGCGAGTTGGGGTTGTTAAGCCTAGAGAAGAGAAGGCTCTAGGGACACCTTAAAGCCGTCTTCCAGTATCTGAGAGGGGCCTACAAGAAAGCTGGAGAGATATCTAGTAATAGGACAAGGGGTAATGGATTCAAACTGGATGGAGATAGATCTAGATCAGATATTAGGAAGAAATTTTTCACTCTGAGGGTGGTTGAGGCACTGGCAAAGGTTGCCCAGGGAAGCTGTGGATGCCCCATCCCGGGAAGCATTCAAGCCCAGGTTGGATGAGGCTTTGAGCAATCAGGTCTAGTGGAAGGTGTCCTTGCCCATGGCAGAAGGATTGGAACGAGATGATCTTTAAGGTCGCTTCCAACCTAAACTATTCTATGATATGGTTCTACTAGAGAGTTTCCACTGAATCATCAAATTTTAAGTGGAAACAAACTTTGAGAAAAGTAAACTTCACATTTTAAATTGCAAATGATGCCTCTGGACGTTCGAGAGCAAACACTGCACTTGACACCACTGAGAGTGCCACAATGACAGCCAACAAAGCACATGTTTAGCCATGAACACTTGTCATCAACTGCTCGCAAATAACAGGTAGGCTGAGAACCACTTGAGCGAATTAGTCCAGTGAAGAATTTCAACAACACATCAAATTCAAGAAAATCAGGATAGCATTGTAAACAACTTGCTAACACATGAAAGAATGTATGAGGAATTATTCATACTCATTTTTGAACACTCTCCTATTTTCATCAGGAAGAGTAACTGACCCTGACCCCCTAAATTTCCTGAACTATATTAAAAGAATTTCAGCTATGATTTTCCTGAAAATGAGTGGCTTTCTTGTTTTCCTAGCCTTAGCTATAACAAAAGCAGCAGAAGTTGTATTTTAAAGGGAGAACTTCTAACACATAAAAGTGATCTGAAACAAAATCTACATCCAGTGCTGCAGTATATAAGTTACAGTCTCATGAATTACCAAAAAACGATGTATTTTGGGGATTAAAGAAAAATACACATAACTACTTATAGATGATTTATTTTTTTTTAAATTGTTTTACTCCCATAGTCAAACATGCTGCTTCCTCATCACAAAATTGGAACTTGGAACTTAATGAAAGATGTGAACTTTGTATAATCGTATGGTATATATAATCTCAGACCTCTGAGTGGAGTTCTAAGCAGGCAACATTTTGTAAACTTCAGTTCCAGAGCCTTCAATAAAATCTTAAAAAGTTTTATCTGTGTACCTTAATTGTCATTCATAAACACAAAGAATAAGTTCAAGCTGCATATTCATTATTGTAAATCAAGAATAATTTGACAGAGCTTGATGAGATACCTCATTATGGAAAAAAGAATTTTGGTGTTAAATTTTATTTCTGTTCTATGCACAGAAAAGGTGCATAGCTAACATGTATAATGGTTTTCATTTTGAAATTAGCATAAATATAATTTTAAATGTCTTTTTATTTTGGCAAGCAGCACTACTTCTATAAAAAAAAATCTGGTTTGGTTTCCTTATTTTGAATCAGCTTTGTACTTTGTATGTCTATTCAGAAATTGTGCATTTTGCAACCCGTAACATTTAGTATGTTATCCAGAGCAGATCAGTGGACTGAAATGAATACTTGAAACTACAAAGTAAAACCTTGCTTCAGAAGCTTCTATACATAAGAACATAGAATCAGGTTTTTAATACTTTGAAAGTATCTCAAACCCGAGGACTGTCTGGGAAGCAGTTTGGCTGGCTGATGCCACAAGCGGTGTTTGGAGAGAGGAGTCTACAAAGTGCAAGAGAGCCAGCCTTGCCTCCTGTCTCTGCTTATGAAACCAAATGGCTTTACTGAAGCTTACTGCCCTTGCTGAATATGCTCTGTCTTTTCCATGTATTTCATACTAAAGGTAGCTCCATGCCAGAAGAAACAGATGCTGAATCCTATTAACGACTGCTGGTTAGCCTGTAACTAACACCTTCATCTTCAAAGATTTGGGGCAAACTTGCTAATTAATCCTCCTGTGAGGAAGGTAATTTAAATTTTCAGAGAGAGAGAGAAGTTAGCTAAACAAAATAATCATTTTAAAAGTCCCAATAAGACAGCTGCCTTTGAAATGGATGATTTTTTGACATTTTCCAAAAATAAAATGAGGACCAACAGATTTTGCAAAACATTTGATAGACACACTTCCAAACTGAAAACTGTTTGACAAATGTGTTTGAAACCATGCTACCTGCACCTTATTAAAAAGTTGACAAAAATCACCAGATAATTTTACAGAACTCCCCGTAAGCTGTAAGACCTGATAATGACCTTCCATGTTAGATGCTCAGGCTAGATATGAACCGAGAATAAAGACATTGAATGATAAATGTCCCATTAAAATCTCCTTCCTCTGAGATCCTCCTCTCAATTTGCAATGCAAAATAAGTAGCATTTTCTGTGAAGACCCAAGAAATTAACAAAATTGTCAGCTGTTAACTCCGAGCAACTTGTAAAATAATAATATTTTTTACAAGGAAGACTATCAGCTTTTTATTTTCTGCATTTGATATCTGAGACAAATTCTTGCAATTCTTGCACTTAGATATAGCTATTAATACAGCTAGAAACACACAAAAAATGGTTACAGACCACTTAATAAAGAAATATCCTGAATTCTCAGGTGTTTTTCTCCCTTTGTTTGCAATATAATTATTTCTTCTTCCCCTAAACATGTGCTTGCAGTATGAAGCAGCAAATACTGGACACTGACTTCCATTTAGCAAAAAGTTATACAGAAACAAAAGCAAATACAGAAGCATGTTGGGGTTTTGTGCAGATTCTTTGTCAGTTTTGAAATCAATCACAGACCTGGCAGAAGTTCAGAATTTATAAAATTCATGTGTTGGAATTAGAAATATATTTTTTTTCAAATGCTTTTTATTGGCAGAGGCTGTGGATTAACTCAGCTATTCCTGTTTTATAGTGGATTCATGAAGACTAAGTGCCTTTAGTCACACCTACATCACAGATGTGAACACACACAGCAACTATAGGAAAGCTGCCACAATACTTGGGTTGCCTGAATCCCATACCGCAACCCTTATACCTCAAGGTCACACTATCCTCCAACACCTTAATTCACCTTGGGACACAGAAATGCTTTAAATATATTTCTAATTATACATTACATTTTAAATATTTTTTTCTAATGGCTGTGTAAGAGTAAGATTAACATATATAAAATGACAATACACATCGTAACTCTAGAGACCCATCCCATATATATATATAAAAAGATTGTAATAAGAAATATAAATAAGAAAAAAACCCAGAAATATAAATAAGTGAAAAAAAATGAAACAGAAGGAAAATGAAATGTCATGAGTCCATTTAAGTTTTGCAGTGTATACAAAGTATTTCCAGTTGCGTGACTCTGGGGTTATATTTTTTTCCCACACAAATGAAACCACTAACAAGCCCTTTCAGACCACAGCATCACCAACTGGCTAGCAGGTGGGTGAAGTGATTCTGTCTCCCCTACTCAAGTTGAGAAAACTTTCCATCTGCTTTATATCTGCATGAAATGTTCACAAATGTGAAGTAATACACAGTGGACTAAAAAATAATAAGCTCAAGAAGAAAAATAATGAACTTGATCAAAACTGGAAGAACTATGAACTCACTTCCACCCTAAAGATATCCAAACAACCTAAGGACTCTGTTATAAAAATGAACATCATGCTTAGAAAATGGGAAAGAACAGCAAGACATAAATCAAATACAAATATCATGGGGCTGTACTTTAGAAAACTGCATGACTTGTGTAACATTTTGTGTACTAAGTTCTGTTCCTACAGCCCCTTACAGAGCTAGATAACTCCAGGCAGCCTAAAGGACATAAAACACCGATGTGTCCATAAGCAGTGCAGGTCTTGTGAGCAAGAGCTCAAGGTGTCTACCTGATTAAAAAGTGAATTTTGACAGGTAAGAAAGAAATACGCCATACTGTACTTAACAAGGAATAAGAAAGGAATTTTCACATGAATTCGAGATGAAACAAAACACCAGGGAAGGTATTACGAAACATTTGCTGTGCTGAGGTGACAAAAACCTTTTGTCAATCTAAGGTTCGCAAGCACGGAGAACGGTCTGTGAAGAGACGATCAATAAGGATAAAAACATCTCCTTGGGTATAAAGAAATTATTAGATGCCATGGAGTGGCCAGAAGGGACAGAAAACTGAAAAGGAACCACAGAATTGAAGGCTCTGACTCCTCTCCTGTATGCTTACGAGGTATTAGTGTAAAACATGCCTGGGCTATGGCCTGGAATCAGACAAAGAGTCAAGCACATCCTTCAGCTGAAGTCAGTTAACAGTAATGTACCGGGGGACAGGGATATCCCACGCAGCTCCAGCAATGTGTTTTTAAATAGGATACAACAGTGCTGTGACTATTTTAAACAAACAGCAGCTCTAAAATCTGTAAGAAGAGACAGGCTCTGCATCTGCAACAGACATCGCCAGGTTGAACATTTTTCCCGACCAAGTATATTTTGAACACCTACGAGCATATGGTGGGCATAAAGCTTTAGCATTCTTCCAGTAGCAGCACAGACATGGGTAAAAGAGAGCTGGGACCTCCGTAATTTAGATTAATTGCTTATTACGGGTATGGAGAGAGGTGCTGCAGGAGTACTACAGCCTCAAATAACAACTGAGAGGAGCCATTTGAGCCGATGTAGCCGCCCAGCCCTCGGCGCTGGGTCGCAAAGCACTTTGCCTCTGCAGCAATGCCTGTCCCTCTCCGGCTGCTGACAGTACAAGGATTCCAGCAGGGATCCGACTGCAGGTCTCCTTCTCGAGGAGCTGCCCTGACTCACCGCCCTTTTGTATCAGTTACATGTTTCTGCACACAAGGCTACAGCGAGACCCAAACCTATTTTAAGTCTTGCTTCTCTTTTTTCTCTGTCGGTCTGTGAGCAGGCGATGTGGATGGACCTCTGGCACTCAGCCCCTGGCCAGGAGCACTACCAGCTCCTGCTGCAGAAGGAGCGCACATTACCTGCCAGAAATGCCTCTCTGCAGGACACGAAGTGGGTCTGGAGCTGGCTGCAGCTTTTCAGCCAGGTCTGAGGTTTGAGATTAGTCAGTTTCGGCAATGGTTACGCGGGGGTGATCATGGATTTCCAGATCTGCATAGGACTGCCCAGCACCCCTCATGTGGTCATACCTAATTCTTGATCGTGCTCAAGTTTAAGGATAGCCTGGGTTGGGCTGCAGACACCGACAGGGCGAGAGCGAGATGGAGAAATCATGGCTCACACATTCCCTGAACTGCAACAAACGCCTTCCCAGAGGGGAAGGGCTTGGGCTCACCCATGCTGGTGTGCCCACCACCTGGACCCCATCACCCCACCTCTGTCATGGGCAGTGAGGAGCTGCAGAGAGGGAGACATACTGCACTGCATGGGAAGGCAAAGGGTGGGAGGATATACCAGCGGAAAGGTAATTGGGAAAGAGGGAATAAAAATCACCTTTGACATCCCCCTCCTCAGAAACATGCTCCACATCAGAGCAGCAGCCTGCCATGTGGAGCATTTTACTGAGAGCTGACTTGCAGCAGCCTCCTCCCTTCCCCACGCTGTGCTGTGAGCAGCAAGCATGACATCGTGGTACCCGTGTGCAGCCTCTGCTGCCCGCGAAGGTAAAGCACATCATGAAGAGGGAGAAAAGAGAGCAAGAGAGAGAGCAATTCTGCACTGTGATGCTCCTGTGCAGAATCCAACAGATGCAAGCAGTACTGGGACTGAATTTGGTCTCCGTTAGAGGATATCAGATTTTACTGGCTATGAACAGTTAAACTGGAAATGATGGTTCAAGCATTGTTTTCAGCTTTGCTGTGGTTCAACTCCATAACTGGAAGGACAGTAAACAGGGAACATTTTACTTCCGTTTGGAATGCAAAATATGCAGCACTCATTTCTGCAGTCAAATCCCCAAACTAAAACATGATAGTCATGATTCTCAACTCCCTTATTCAGCAGATTGCTGCAGTATATCCCTATAAAATAATTATTTGCACCGATTGTTTGCCACACAGGGGTGCAAGATGTTTAGAAGAAATGTGCTTGACTGAGAAGATAGTGTTTAAACAGTTTGGGTTTTTTCCACAAATTTGGCATTTGTTTTTGTTTTCTCTTACTTGGCAGGTACCAGAAATAATTGCTTTGGTAAGCATGTTTGTTTACTATGTGTTAAATGCTCATCAGTTAAATTATTGAAACATAATTACTGTTCAAGTAGTCTTCTCTCATTATATATATTTTTAAAAGCAAAGCCCATTAGTACGGCCGCCTGGCTCCTCCCATCTCTGCTTTCTTTTTCACATCTCTGGAGCGACAGTAGGAGGTAATTAGAAGAGCCACCCTCTAGCTCAGGATACAACACAATGCCAGGGGCCAGGATAAAGGAAGCAAGGTCCATGTCACCTGCACAGCCGGCTGCAGTATCAGAGCGGTTCTTCCCACTGCCTTTGCTCCATTTCCCTTCTGTGCCTTCCCGTTTGATTGCTATGGTGAGAAGTGGCCTGAATGTTTTGCTGTGTTCCTTTTTTAAGCCTGCCTCATGTCAGACTCTGGCCCAGTGAAACACTCTCCAAGACCTGGCTCTGAAGCAGCAGAGTGCATTTCTCCGCGACTCTGCGTGCTTTACAGATTGAGGATATTGCCCCATCATTCATGCTAAAAGTAATTCTACATCTTTTCAGATCACTTCAGTAAGAGTATGACTTTTTTTTGCATTATATAAACCAATTCACTTACACCCTACTTAACCAAAGCTGTTATTTCACCACATCCTCATTATGTCCTCAGGTGTCAACACACTCTTCAGTTACTCTCTCTCAACGAGATAATCCTTATCTCATCATAGTGATGTTCCAGAGTGTGTTGAATAGCTAGGATTATAAATGAATGTTTTTAATATAATTAGGAATATTGCACAGTTTGGAAGTGAATTCCTTGTTAAGGCATTGATCTAACAAAGAACATAAGGACATTTTTAAGTTTGTGAGTCCTACTGAAAGCAAAACCATTATTCATAAGACTAAAGTTAAGGTAACTTGTCAGAGCAGAGCATAAGAATGGAGGATATGCGTTTGGATCCAATTCAGAAAGATACTTATGAACATGGCTAGCTGTAACCTATGAAACACTTAAGCACTTAAAACACCACATAAGGTCAGAAGGAAGATCACGATAGCCAAATCTGCCATCTGTGTTTTTCTCCTGAACCTCTGCTCAAACTTACAATGGCTTTGATAACCCTAGCATAACAGCTTTTCACAATTTGAATTAATAATAGCATATAATTAATAAAAATAACAGCAATAATAATCATCATCAGCATATGAAATCCTTCTCCCGAAGGGATAGTCAGGAATTCTTCCCTAGCCTTCAAGATTGCAAACAACTATGGTTAAAAGCTGAATAGGGTGAACAAAGTAAGCAAACTAATTATGGAAGACAAAGAAATCAAAGACATTTATGTGCAATGTAAGATCTAGTATGTCACCTTGCCGCCGCATTGGTGATTATTTTCAGACTGCTGGGATTACGGATCAGCTTATCCAGGATGCTGACAATCTGCTCAAACTTGGGTCTGTTGTTTCTGTCTTTCTGCCAACAGTCCAGCATCAGCTGATACAAGGCAGCTGGGCAGTCCATAGGAGGTGGCAAGCGGTACCCTTCATCAACAGCTTTAATCACCTGCACAAGGATAAAAGTTTTGGAAAACTTAAAGGCACTTAACTTGTTTTTATCAGTTCTGTGAACCACATTAACATGGACATTCTGTGTTTAAACAAATGTGTTTATTCACTAATTGTCTTGTCCTGCAATGCCTCTGGTTTATCTGCAAAGTAAACCAGGCAGTAAATTAGGCACACAGAAAGGAGAGTTAAGATACAGTATGTGACTTTGAGGAAGGTGAGATTCTAGAAGGGATCTCCAAAACTCACACTTGATTGAGCTAAATCCATAAACAAAAGCTACAGTTAGTAAGGCTCTGGCTTAACTATGCCAAACTTCAAAAGGTCTTGAATATCTCTTGTCTGATCACCCTTAGCAACACACGCTTTCCACATTCTCCAGCGGACACCGTGTTCTGCAGAAAGCCAGCCTACCCTCTCACGGGACATCCTGAACTGACAGACAGAAAGCCTTGTGGACGATCTCACAGGGCCAGAAAATATTTTTGAAAGTTACCACGAGGATAAATGTATACTTCACACTAGGCAGTGCAGACCCAATTCTTTTAGCATTTGTCTATATTGACAAAAATTTGTCTACATTGTCTATCATTTGTCTAGCTTGACAAAAAAAAAAAAAAAAAAAACTAGCCCNCAAAAATTTGTCTACATTGTCTATCATTTGTCTAGCTTGACAAAAAAAAAAAAAAAAGAAACTAGCCCAGCATTTATGCTGTTAGGAGCTTTTTAATACAACCTTTTCACTAGAGTATAACACCTCTTGATCAGTGCTTCAGTGTCTATTGCACCATGAATGAAACCTCAATGTATTCCAAGTAGAAAATGATAAAGCCCTATTCTGTTAATCTTTCATTTTTATCTGAATCAGTTAATTCAAAAGCAGGAAAACCTTTTCTGAGTGAGAACAGGGATAGGAAAACAGTCCATAGTTTAAGCAGCCATGAAGCAGAAGCACATAAATAGGTTAATCCTTCTGTTTCTGATTTTAATGTGATATTAAAGGCATTCCACTAGTATATCAGCCTATGCAATCCGATTCATTAATCTCCACAAACAATAGAAAAGACATTCATGACTAACTAAGAGAAATGCTTATTTTTTTGCAGAGACTTGAGTTCCGGAGGTACTAATTTGAAAGAAAGCTTTCTTCTCTTTTTCCTTGTTTAACATAAAGTAGTATAGAGAGTGTCTGACTACATCTTATGTTACTGACTTTTTTTAAGGTAGTACTACTAATGATAGATACTAATCCCTTGGAAAATCTATTTGTGTCAGGGCCTGTACTTCAGAAAATTCAGTTCATAAGTAACTCCTGTGGAATAAATCTAGGATTAATAAGACAACAGAAAAAGAACCCAAAATAGAGATAATAAAAATTTTACTTAGGAAAATGTTATGCTTCTTACAAAAATACTAGTAGAGATCCATGAATCATTTGGATTGCAGGCTTGCACAGTTTACTAATGTTGCAAAGAAGCCTATATTGGAAGTTTTCTGATCAGATCACTCTATTTCTCTATTTTACCCATTGATTATTTCCAGAATTATTTTTGTTTCATTAAATTCTTAGTAGAAATGTTTTGCTTCTCTTTTTCACAAGCTCTGAGAGCTTAGTCTGTGTATCTGACATTTAAAGAAAACTTCTACAGAATATTATACAAGTGGAACCAAAGGGGATCAACAGAAATTTAGGAGGGTTTTCTAAAAATAAACTAAGGAATGTAAAAGGCAATGACCTCATTGCAGTGAAATTGTTTGAATTATACTACAGAAAACCACCAGCATGATAAAATTCTCTAATATGTTCCTTCAGAGGTCCAAAATACCCTGCTATAAAGATGTTGTCTTTTTATTAAGTTCATTAGAACTTTTACTTGACATGGGAGATTTTGAGATTTTAATTTCTACCTCTTATCAATGCCAACGTCAAAAACTCAGAGCCACCTGGTTTCATTATGCTTCGCTTCCTTTCACAGCTTGATCCTTTATTTGAGAACATAACTCAGATAACAATTTACTCACATCCTGGTTGGACATCTCCCAGTATGGTCTTTCTCCATAAGACATCACCTCCCAGAGAACAATCCCATAGCTCCACGCATCACTGGCTGATGTGAACTTCCGATATGCAATGGCTTCTGGTGATGTCCATCGGATAGGAATCTTGCCCCCCTAGGAGCAAAACAAAATAAGCCAATCCATTTGACTGTAATACAATGAATATAATTTTGCATGACTGATTATGTTATCTCTGAGATTTTCAGTTATGGCTATATTGGTGTAAAAAACAGCATAAGCTGGAAAATGCTATCGCCATGTGTCATGAAAGCATCTTGTGCACTACATAGAGTAAAATACAGTGCAAAATCTAATGAAGCTACATATATATAGTATAGTATACATACATACTGTATGCATGTACATATATATACATATATGCACACATATATTTATGTGTAGCATAATATGCACAGATAATAATGAATGGTGAGTTAATTATGGTTGATTTTCAGTTATAAAATGTTTGGAAACTGGCAAAACAGTCATGAAGCATTAAGGATGAAAAAGCTAGCATGAGCTCCTTGCTTACATGATAGATCCCTTTGCACAGCACAAAAGGGCTGGATTTGGCTATTTGTAAGCTATCTCAAGTGAATTCTCTGTTGGTGTGGAACCTGCATGGTTTCACCATGTTTTCACCAAACGTTTTCTAGGACATTAAGGGAAAATGAGGGGCCATGATGTTGCTCTGTTTCACTAACACCAAGCCTCCAACTGCACAAGGCAATGACAGTGACCCAAACCATCACAGAAAAGAGATTCGCACGGGGTCACCTGTGCAGAGAGGAGAATGCAAAAATATCAGCTGGGGAAGTGGTCTTAAACTTTTTTTACAGTCACAAGATTAAATGATGTAAACTTGAAAAGAATTAAGGCTACCATTACAATTAATGTTGTAGTTAGGGGAACATCTCCCTCTGATTATGGCCACCACTTGGCGCCATAGGTCAAAAGAGCAGAATGCACACAAGCAGTCTCAGGCTGAGTTTCTGCAAGACAAGACATGGAGGAAAGATACAATTTCCAATGGTGCCGGCTTTGACAGAGGTTTTTAAGACTTGCAAGTCACCCATGAGAAAACAAAGTTCTACAAGACAGTGGTGCAAAACTTGTTACTTAAGGTAGCTCTGGAGTGAATATATTTGAATACGGAAAACTGCAAGAGTATAAAGTTGTTACCAGTTCCAGGGATGCACAACATGTACAGGGATATAACTCTGAAGATTTCACACTAGACCAGTGATTTGAGGTACCTCTGCAACCCCCATTATACTACAGTCATACACCTATGCTCGCAATAACCTATGTGGGAAGGGAGTGCTCTTACTTCCACTGAATAATCAGCAAAAAATAAAATGTAAAGATATTAATGCTTTGCCTACACTTCCATAAAGTGTACCTGCACTGAGAGTAGCCGTGTACTCACTGGCTTTAGATTAATTAGCTTGGTTGGCGATAGAAATGCGGACGTTAGTGTTAATTAGAAACCTAAATGCAGTCCAAATACACTGGAGCCTAAGTATCTGCAATTTCATGGCTAATATTGCACAAATTAGATTAAATATAAGCAATACAGCCAGGCCTGACTCAGACTACAATTTAGACCTCCAAAATGACACTAGATGTGTCTTAGAGGCTTGGCAAAGGTCAAAGAGGGAATCTATCTTGGCATACCGTTTTTACGGATCCCATCCCATTTAGCAAACTCTCTACCTTAACCAAAAGACAAACCTTCATTTCACACACAACCCCTAAAATTAGGTAAATTTTCACATTACTTGTGGACAAACAAATAGGACACAGAAAATAAATAGCAGTATTTGAATCCACTGCTTCATCACAGAAGCCAGACCAGGGGTCCTGGTGTGTCTCTCTTTCAAACTTGGAAATCTATATGATGTTCTTTAGTCACAAAAAGTACATCGTATTTTCTGTCCATTATAAGCTTATTGACAATTCCCAGTGCTGCTCCATAACAGTACCGAGAATATAAAAATGATACTGTTTTTCTCATTCTCTATTGAGAAGCAACAGTATACCCCCTTTACAAATGTCCAGGGTCCCTCAGTGAGAAAAGGAAACAAGGAAAGCTCTCCTGTGTCCTAGTGTTTTCACAACAAATCCACTTAAAATTTTAGATGTGAGGATGATAAAGAAATCAATCCCACTTTTTCAACCTTTTTTAGACACATACTAGTAGAGCGAACTTTGATTTCCAATAAAGAATGTCAGTGCTGGGGGAAAGCCAGATCCTAAGTTTACACAAACAAAAACGCACCACCACGAACAGAGCTTCCAAATCAAACATCTCCCACTCATCCCACAGTCTCCGAAGTCGCCTGCAAAAGGGAGCAGACTTAGAGCGCAGCTGCAAAGCCAAGGTGCCCAGGCATTGCCTGCACAGAGGAGCGGGCAGGGGGAAGCTCGGCCTGCACACCCAGGACACCAGCCCTCCCAGCCCAGACCTGCCTACGGGGTGCTCACCCATCCCCACCCATCTCCCAAACTGCCTCTGTGCTACACCCGAGATGTAAACCACAAAGGACTTTTATGGATCAAACCCAACCCTGTAGAACCCATTTGGAAAGGAATGTGTAGCTTGTGGGGCTGCTGGAGCCCAGGCATGAGGGGCCACCACCATGCCCCATGGCTGGTGGGGGCTTCTGAGCTCCACATCCCTGCCAGTGCTCCTGGTGAGGAGCATGGTGAGCATGTCCAGCAGAGACCATGCCAGACCAACATTGGTGTTCAGTTTGAGATGAAATGTTTCAAATTCCTGGCCAGGTGGAGACGTAAAAGAGGGAACTGTTAATCCTTGCTGCTTCTGATGGTAGCACTGCCACCTCAGATAAGCCCCAAGCCTCCTCTCATGTCTGCTAATCCCTCCCCTCGTGTCCAGAGCCATCAGCACTTCTGGGAAAGAGACTGGGCCATCTGAGCGGAAAGAAGCTGAGATACAGAGCTATGCATCGTCAGTGGGCTGACGGCAACGTAACCAGGCTGGAACTCATTCTCCAGCAATTGCTTCGGCGACATTTTGAGTGGCGAGATGGCAGAACATACACCTAGGACATGCCACAGAAGAAAGCCCTGGAGGCAGGGAGCAACAGTGTTGTTTTTCTTGCCTCAATGTAATGCCTGGTTCTGTGAAACACAGAAGCACCATTTGGGAATTTTCAGAATCTGACTCCCAAGAATCTGAATTTCTGTGGGTGGCTTCAGGCTCACTCTTTTCACTTCACGTTAAGACATGAAAATGGAGCCCTTCTTGCCGAACCCTAGAGAAATAATTGCCAGATGTCACATGGAAAAATGTGCTCATGGCTAGAACATGAGCACTTCAGACAAGGGCAGGAAACATCATATTTGAGAGAAAGTCCTTACCTTTAGAATCTTATGGAAAAAGTCATTTATATAATTGGAGAAACACATTTGCAGAAAATGACAGTAATTAGTCTCCTCACATTTTGGGACTGCTTTACTGCAGGATTCGGAAGATTGTAAACTGAATGAAACACAGTTCTTCTGGCTTTGTTTGTTTTAGTGAAAAACTAAGGTACCTCAACCCTAGATTTCATTACAAGGAAATAAATTTTCTTTGCTAAGTCTCAGCTGTAACTCTATACAACTCTACAGATACAGGCAACATTACCAGAAATAAGAGTAAAATAAGGAGAATATTAAACTGTAGCTGAAAAAGAAATCAACAGCCACTGAATAGAGTGTAAATCTATAATTTTGTTATTCTGTATCCCAATTTGTCACAAAAATGTCAATCTTATATTTTTATTTAAAAGGGGACTTTGTTGAGTAATTTGTTGAATAATTTAAGAGCAAGAACAGCAAAAGAAAAAGTTCTGGTAAATATTTTTCAGACAAATAAGCATTTTAACAAAAAAACAATTCCCCCCAAAGGACTACACAACATTCACATTTTAGCAGATGTCCAAATACCAATATATGCAGAAAATCTGAAGAGTCATATCAAACTAAATGCATAGTTTTCTATTGCTATTACCTTTGAAAATTATAAGGCTTGCTGTAATTCAAGCAGTGTATTTTGACATTAAAAAACCACAATCCTTCAGCATTAGAAAGTCCCTTATCACTTCCACCATTTTTGAGAAATACACATCTTATTTGAACACATATCACTTCTTCAATTTCTGCTTTGCCAGAAATCAGGTTATTCTTTGCAATATCCTTTGCAAGGATCAAAGATACCTTACATAATTTACCTTCGCATAAATTAAACCAAACACTTTCTCCTAGAGCATAGAGTTGGAGGCAGAAAAACTAAGCTCCCATTCTTGTTTCTTTGTTTGTCTTTTCCTTTTTACCCCCTCTCCCTAGTCTCCCAATATTTAAAATCAGTATAATGATACCTGCTCTGTAAACTGCTATGATGAAAGTGCTAAGAAATCCTACCTGTTTGGGTTTTTTTTTAATTATGTATGGTATGTCCACTAGGCTTTCATACAGTTTAATCTTTATCTGCTATCTCTGTTACTTATCCTCCACTGGAAGATCTGAAACTCTGATTTTATTGGTTGGCATTGCTGGGCTCCTACCCTTCAAAATTAGTACTAGCGGAACTGAACATGGAAGACAAACTTGCTAAATGAAAAGTCATTATAGATATGCATAGAAAACAGGTTTGCCCAAATCTGTTTGGTACAGCCTTATAAAGAGAAATCTACACGTGCATGTATCAATAGCTGTTGGTAATATATATGTGATTATTTTCTGAAGATAAATACAGGTTTTACATATTTTTGTCATGGTCTCCCTTTAAAAGTATGCTTATCGTGAAGCCAGATATGCTGCCTGAATTTGAGTAGAATGAAAGCATTGGTATTAGAAATTGTAGGAATTTGTTATTGCAGCTCAAAATCCCAGTCAGTCTAGGTCAGAGAACCACTCTTGGGGTTTGAAATTAGTAAGCCAGCAGTAACCAAAGGTTTTATCTGCTCTAGATGGAGCTGTGATTCCTACAGTATCTGGCCGTTCAGCATAATTCATCTAAAGTCAATGAAGTCCTCAATTTATTTCTAGCGCGTCTGGCACTGCGGCACCAGGCAGCTGTTTCCAGGCCTTCATAACGCATTCCAATATTCTGATTTATAATCTGTTACAGGGTGACTGCCACAGGCACCTAAGCCACAGGCCTGGGGAGAGGAGAATCAAGAAAAATGGATTCTAACAGAATTATCAGAATAACTTTGCAGGGAAACCTGAAGGTAAAAGCCTGACATTAATTCATTCCATGAGGACTTAGGCTAGTTCAGGAGGCATCTTAGTAGTACAGAGCAAGATGGCTTCATGCGAGTGAGATGAGCTTGACTTACCCTCTTAAACAGCTGAAAATTACCCAATGCTACTTGTTCACCCCCTACTAATGAATATATTATCTTGACATTATCTCCTTCTCAAGTGGTAAACCATAACAGAGCTCTGCTTCTCTCCTCATGCTTATCAGGCAAGAGAATTTGTGGGTTTCTTTTTTTTATCACAGCCTTCAATACATTCAGACCATATTACCATGTTTTTGCATATACAGGGAATGAGCACACCACACAAGTTTCTGCCAGGCACCAGTGTCAATAATATGTGCACAGCAGACAGGACCTGCATGCCCTTCCTTGTGGCCTGGAATGGAGCAGCACCTTGCTGTGCCCTCCCTGCTCTGGCATCGTCACCTGGGGGCAAAGGCTACCAGAACACTTACCATCGAAGCGCAGTATTTTTTTTTAAGTGATGTAGATTTAATGAGAAGTTATCCATGCAAATGTAATAACTGGACGGTGTTTTACGTTGAAATGCCACGAACACCAGTGATGTATCCAACTATGCATTTAAATAGTCAAAGTTCGTCTACTGATTACCCAAATATTATGCCTTTGAGAGACATAATTACAGTCCATCTACATGTGTGATGGTTTAAATTTACTTCCACTTCATACTGTGTCATTAGTCCACCTACTTGTCATACAGACATCTAAAAATAATAAGAATAAAAAGGATCAATTTGACAATGACAATTTTAATACAATCTTGGCCTTTCAATTAAAAGTGAATAGGTACGAAGAACATAGATAATTACAGTACATCCCCTCCGGCACAAAGGCTCAGTGAAAAAAAAAAAATCCAAACAGCCAGTCTAATTCACATGCTGGCTTCTGCTTCTGTAAGCAGGCAGACCACAGGCTGCCAAAGGCCTTTTGTGGTATCAAGTCAGTGACAATAATTCAAGAGGTAAAAAATGACCCTGTCAGGTAGCAAAGTTTTCCTACAACTCTTGATTCCCTGTATTTCACATATGCACCTGTGATCTCTGTATTGTCCTTCAGAGCTCTTGTACAATAGCATGAATGTCACAGATTATGTATTGATATATAAAGGGATACATACATTATTGATATATAAAAGGATAGATGTTCATACCCTTTATGCAAAGCTTCAGACACAGTTTCTGAGAACAGAACAACATAAAATTTCACCCAGTCAGTGGTGTGTATTGAAAGCCTGAAGGGTTGACTGGGCTTCTTGGAGGTAGACCAATCCGAATCGCAATTATGAATTAAAGCAATGGAATTGTTCTCAGGCTTTGACATTTACAGGTAGAAAACAGAAGGAGAAGAGGAGGCGAAACAGATAAAACATCTCTCTTTGCAGCTAATCGTATAAATTTCCCTAGTACTACTGATACTAAATGGAGAACTGGGGATGGGATGAGGTGGAAGGGAGGCAAAAGTCTCTAGCCATTAATATAATACACACTCGTTATTGTTTGAATGTTTGGAATTTTGGTTATAACTTGTATTTCTTTTTTTGTCTTCTCAAAGATCCTACTCAGTAGCTGTCGTCCTTTAGTTGTAAAGGTAGGAAATTGTTTAGGATGATGCCATTGTTTTAAAAAGTGGCACTATTTTTATTTTGGCTTTGCCGTATAATTAGTGCCTGTGAAATGCACTACAAGCAGCCTAGGAAACGATCCTATGTTTTGTGATATGACTAAACAGCAGGAACATGAACTGCCTGGCTTTATTCCATTGGACTGGAGTGCTGTTTCACACTCATGGTTCCCAGTTGTTTAAGTAGGATGACACATACTCCAGGGACACACTAGCTGAGCTTCTACACAGGATTCACTTCAAAGGAAACTTCAGCAAAAAGATGAACAGCAAATAGCTTTGTCCTTCTCTCAGAGTCAAGATGTGGCAGAGGTATATCCAGCAACTACTTTTGAAGCAAATTACATTTGTCCTAGGTTGTATTTGAAGGTTCTAATTATATGAGCATCTTCCTGCAGCAGCTTGTATATACACCATAAATGCCAGATGGAGTTTACTGAACACAGATGATTACACTTTACAAAATAGTTACTTTCCATCTGATTTCACAATCTAAATGTAAATAGGCAGGCAGGCTTAGAAAGCCTGAAAGCAAGGCAAGAAGAAAGCAAGGGAAGAAAAAAAATAAATCAACACTGCACATGGTCATAGGAAATTCACATGTAACACTGGCCAGAAGCACTGACACCTTGTGCACCCTGGTTTGCCCTAGCTCACCCACGGATATAAGTCAACGGCATTCACTTCCTTTTCAGGGAAGCGTGCTTCCCTTATAAAGCTGTATGCTATGCAGTTGATACATCTAAGTTAACTAGGACTCAAAGGTTTCTTCAGCTCTTTATGCAAATACACAAAATGCCATTATTAAATTAGAGTTTAGTTTGCATGCCCAGGTTAATTTCAGAAGAAGAGGATTGAACTTCAAAGCCTGGCAGAGGTATGTGTCTGAGCAGAAGAGGTATGTGTCTGAGCAGAAGAACATGAGCCAACCATGTGGTTGGCAAAAGAGACATAGACGTCTCACCCATGGAGATATTAACAAAAAGGGCATGTGAAAGAAACACGAGATAAATACACTATGCTTGGTGCTCGGGATTGGTATCCCTTTTTGAGCACCACTTTTAAGGAAAATGTAGTTAAGTTGAAAAGAATCTGAAGAATTCCAGCAAGAAGAGTAAGTTTGGAAAAATTGCTTAGAAAATAAAAGAATGGAGGGATGCATGTGAAAAGGACAGTAATCTCCATGCATGTAAGCAGCTACTTTAAAGCAGTGATCGATCACCTGCCTATGGGCAGTAGTGGTAGGACACAGAGTAACTTCCTTAGCTTGCAAACGTACATCCTGGGGGAGGGAAGTTACATATGAGACTACGTAAACACTATATCTGAAACTGTTTACCTTGGAGACACTAACACCCATTGCTTTCAAAGGAGATTTGAAGAGGAGGGCAGGCAAGCGTATCTGACAAGGCAATAAACCTCTGGCTGAATTACAGACAATTTTCTCTTGAGGAACTCTTGCATTATATTAATATTTACTTATAAATGCTGCATCTATATTGAGCATGCAAACTGCTTTCTCCTACTAATGTCTCCTTATATTAACCATGAGAGATCTCTGCAGACATTTTTCTAAAGTGGTATATATTGCATATTTCTAACAACATGCCAAAGCTTATCAGAGGTCAAAGAAAGCACTGAAAGGTCAAGTAAAGAATAGAGTCTTTATGCCTGGTAAGTTATGAAGGTATGATTGATAAATATGTATCTATAAATGTATGTGTTTATAATGTATATATAATGTGTAAGAAAACAGCTAGGATTTCTTTAGTCATTTGTCACATGTTTTTTTATTTCAATCATGAAGAAGGTAGCATGCAAACTACCACAATAACTGATCGCTCCTGTCAGTGATCAGGAATGAAGGAAGCCCTAGAAAACCCACATTAAGATTTTGATAATACATTCTACTGTAATCTGGTTTGTACAGTGAATACTAGGCATCACTGCAAATTACACTTGACTAAGATACTGGAGATTAATGTCACATTTTCTAAAATTAAAAAAAATCCACTTGCAATAGGATTAAAGTGAACAACCAGACATCCCAGTGTAATATCTACATACACAAAGCTAAATATGTGCCTTCAAGATTTCCACAATAAAACGTTATTCAGGTGAGAACAGGAGGTATAGCACAGCTGTATTTAGAAGACACTGTGGCTTTTCTAAGGCTCTAAGCCAACAGTATAGCTTCCAGGTAGCTTTTCAGGCAGGATGAAATCCAGCAAAAAAACCAAGCAGCAGCCTACAGTATGGGTAGTCCCCTATCTGATAAAAGCTTCTCTGTCTCAGGACAAAACAGTCAGAGGTAAGTCTCTCCCTTGATATCATTACATCTCCAAAAGACGGGTACCACTTTCTATATATGATATAAGAAGGAGAAAGAACAGGAGGTTTATTACATTGTTAAGCAAGATTTAATTTTTTGTTTTACTCAAGTTTTTATTCAGTTAAGGGTTACAACAGCAGTTATAACTGACACACCCTTGCAGAACAGTGATATCAGTCTGCTCTAATCAGACATATGTCCCATCACACTAGAAGACACAAAAAGGCAAAAAACCAAAATATATGTATTGCTGGGTAGAGTTTTTTTACCGTGTTGGAGTTAAGTCAGCAGTGTAACAAAATCTGCTCAAAGCACACATGAGGTCTCACATCACTGTGTGCCAAACTAACTCAGGCCTTAATTGTGGTATTCACTCCTTTACATACCCAGCAAAAAGAAACTGGGCCACAAATTTTGCATCCTTTAAGAAAAATAATCTACCAACAGAAACCATATTTTTGCTTTCTGTCTTCTTCAAGACATGATGATCTCTGCAACACAGAATATAAGCCTCAGGGACTCCCTCAGATTTCAGTCTAAGTTTGTCACAACCAACAAGAATTTTAAAAGGCTAAACAAACAGAGAAACTCACCCTTGTGGTGTAAGCAGCTTCTGGGTCATCCTCCAGTACACGAGAGAGGCCAAAATCTGAGACTTTGCATACCAAGTTACTATTGATGAGGATATTACGAGCAGCCAGATCTCGATGGACATAACCCATATCTGACAAATATTTCATGCCAGATGCGATCCCTCGAAGCATGCCTACTAGCTGGATGACTGTGAACTGGGCATCATGTTTCTGGAAAACATTTGAAATGTCATTTCAGAGATTGTTCATGTTCCTCCTTGCATAGAATTTTTGATAAAGATCCTGGAAGCTCCTCAAGTGAAGAGCTCATGAGTCAGGGGTTGTGATTTAAATGCATGGAACTACTTTGATCTGTGGAGGACAATCTCCCAATAAGCTGAAAGAAGGGGAAAGATTTTCAATTCAAATAAAAATAATTTTTTTCCGTTCTTGCTGACATCAGAATTTTAATTTCTTAGATGGGACCTGTGTGAGAGCAGCACATAAATCTAAGTTATGAGTGCTTATGAGACTAGAGCGTCAGGACGTTAGGGAAACAGATGTGCAACTTCCCTGAAAGGTCATAGGAATTGTTAGTGAAAATCCCAGCCTTACCCAATGGACTAATGAAAGTTTTCTATTACGCAAGCATTTTTTCTAACAAAAGCAAATGCTGATCTGATTCAGTGGTTTTCAAATTGCATTAAATTTAAACTCATTCCTCAAAATTTTCCTCAACTTCAGGAACACAAAAATAAGTTAAACACACTGTGACTTAGACTAGAAACCAACAATTGGGTATATTTCTAATTGTCCACTTCTAGACACATTTTAAATCTCACAGCTCTTACTAATGCTGTTTGTTAACATCTAGCTTTGATATTGATATACAGATACAAAGACTACAGGACAACAGTATGTCCTAGTGCAACTCTCAAACAAATCCCTCAGTGCTGTAAATGTATCATGGGCAGCTCTCCAGCTCTTCCTGCTGCTTCTTCCAGAATTTTATGAAATACGTGGGAGCTGGCTCTGCCATGTGGGGTGAGCTCACACAAATCAGTCTGCAAGACTGATTGCATTCATTTCATTTTTGATTAATATACTTAGGGGTGATATTAGCACTGTAAACATTAGACAAATATATGGCACAACAGATGCTTAAACAGCCTCTCAGAATTCCCTTTCATGAAGAAATTCATTATTATAAAAGACTCTTAGCAGTTCCTTGTTTTGAAACCTTCTTTAACTACAGCCAACACAAGAGGATCTATATAGGCCCTGGAAAAGATTTAGCTAGAAATCAGGAGAAGGTTTCTAACCACGAAAGGAATGAGATGCTGAGATAGCCTTTCAATGGCAATGGGAAAAACAAACTAAATAGTTTTTAAAAATATTTATAAAGAAGGTTATATTGTCTGGGTTGCCTATGATATTAATGAGTCTTACTATAAGAACTTTAAGAGGTTCTTATCTATTATTCCACACAACAGTAGTAAAAAACCCAGCAACAAAACTCAACAAAAACCCCACACGCAAATGAGCTAACAAGCTGAACAACTGTTTTGTACAGGCAGAAATTATTCTCCTTTCCTCAGAGTTTTCTTCAAGAATTTTTAGCCTAAACAAAATACATACAGTTCAGTACAGAAATATTTCATTCAGATATACTGACACATTATTTATATGTATTTTACATGCTCCAGTGGACATCATAACATATATAGTACATACTGAAACTAAGGTTGACAATATATCCCCTTTTGGGGTTAAATGTCTAGTGCAGTGTTAGGAATTTGGGGGATAATGTCATTCAACCGTGGCAGAACCAAAGCAGTCTCCCAGCCACAGCTGAGTTTGCCCTAACAAATTAAAATTAAACTAGCATTTCCCCTCAGATGGGATTTCATTTCTGCTACACTTCTTGTTTTGCCACAACTAAATCTTGGTGACACAGGGAGCGTTCAAATTTTTTTAGGCTTGCTACCAACTTTGACAGAAAACAAAGATAAATCAACAACAGTATTAGTATGTCTAAGGTTAGGGAAAGAAAACAGGCCAATGAAGTTTGCTAGCAAAACATTTCAAACACTCTCCAGTATGGCATTTTTCCCTAAACTTTTCACATTTAGGGAAACAGCTCTTGGCTCAGTATTATTAGTTTACTGATAAAATTTCCACAAATCCGTTCACTTTGGAAATCACTTGGTAAGACATACAGGCTGCCAACTAATCAGCATAACTGCATTACAGTAGTAATTCAGTCCTCAGAAAAACAATTTCCATTTTTGTGTTCCAGAATGTTGTGCTGTTTTGTTTTATTGATGTGACATACTATTAAAACAAAAACATTCTTCATTTTGTAATAATACTTACTGCAAGCAGTCAAAAGGGACTAGCAGATCCCCACCCGGCTTTCTGAGCATGTCACAATGCACACAAAACCCAATGGAAATAATGAAATATCAAGCAACAAGAGCTGATGATGAATCAGAGTACAGTGGCAGCAAACTCATAACAAATTCAGAAGAGCCGGTCCTGCACCCTGTAGTTCTCTATTGCACTTACCCGTAGGAAGCTGTCCAAGGAACCATTTTCCATATATTCAGTAACAATCATAACTGGTTTACCTGCGAATATATTATAGGAGTAAGGCATTTAAAATGAATACATAATGATCAGTAAAAACAGACGTTTCCAAAGTATGCCCAAATCTTCCAAATCCCAAGGATGATTTTACATTTAGAAAGAAAGCAAAAGATGCATGGCCAAAACCAGGTCTGTCCACAACATAATTGTGATTTCACTGACATCAACAGAAACACAGTCATTTCAGCATAAACTGATACAATTTTCTAACAGCTCAAGTCCCAAGACATCCCGCATTTTCAGTATATGCTGTCTTATCCATCACTGTTGAATACAGTCCTTCATATAATTGCTCAATTTATGCAATGAAGTAGGTGTGTTCTGCCGTGCATTTGTCCCCAGGTTCCCCCTGGAAGGGGACTGGGCACTGGCTGTGGAGTGGCAGTTTCTCTCCAGAGGTGCCCTGGTCTGTGCAATGGAAGTGCAGGGACTGTGGAGCAGTGCTGTACCACGTGGGCACAGTCAATAAGTTCCTCGGATACTACACTAAAGAAGAGATTAAATAGTGTATATGGAGGCAACAGCAAAAAACCCTCTCCCTCAAGAGAGTATTCACAATGCATTTAAGTTGTAGAGCTTCAGGATTTTCCTAGCGTAAACCAAGGAAAACTTTGGGGGTGGGAGGGATAGAGATGGAAGGCAAAGCGCAGAATAAAAGTAATGCAGGGAAATGTTGGGAAGAAAAGCAGAGGCGTAACACAGCCACTTTCCACCGCTGGGGGCTATCCCTCTTTCCAGGCACTCCTGCCTCCCTCTGCGGCGGGATCACCGATAACACGGACCTTCCCTCCTGCCAAGCGCGACTTAGCTGGGGGCTGACCAGGCTGCATCCATGGGGCAGCGGCATGCTCTAAAGAAACAGCCCTGCATCCTAGAAAAGCCTCTTAGTATCCTTTAACACTTGTCCGTGCAGATTCAGGTCAGTTTGTGAGACCGCTCTTTCTACCCTAAGGTAGTTCGTAACATAACCAAGATTTTATATGGAACTCTGACATCTTGGGAGAGAAATGAAGGCAAAAATTAATGTGATTACAGTGAAGTTTCCAGACAAAGGTCGTTGCCCTGCTAATATTTTACCATCATATGGATTTTATTATTTCATAATATTTTCTAAAGCTTTGTTTATTTTCTCTTTGTGGTAAAGAGAAAGGTGGGTAAGAGCATGAAGTTATTTAAGGAGATGAATTATTATTTCACATATCATACAGGAAGGCATCTGACCATAAAAGCATGACAAAGGCCTGCATATTGTATAGCAGGCATGGTGATATTTCAACGTTTAAAATTGAATAGCATGAGGCTTGAAAGATACCCAGTATAATTAAAAGCAAGAAATCCATTAAATATGTAAAGTAAATGGTAAGAACTCCTTTTTTGTTTGTTTTTCAGAAAATACAACTTCTACCAAATAGAAATTCTTAGAAGCGAAATATTAATTTCAAAGAATGAGTTTCCTATAACAAGAAGAAAATCCTTTGTCCTCTTTGCATGGATTAATGGGTTAAAATATCTTATTTCTGCTGTGCAAATGATGTTATACTGTGCATGTGTTATACTGTGGGAGTCACACTAATGGGTAACCGACTCCATCATCCATTACACAGTAGGAACAAACTCTTTATCCAAAATATTAATCTTGAATTATATAGGGTATGGTACAGATAAGAGACGTAATGATGTGAAACCTCAAAAAAATTTCTGTTGCTTTCCTACTCTTGTTAGTAAGAAATACACAGTGCAAGGGAAAATACCTCCCTTACACTGTGTGTGTAATATTCACCCAAAAGCACTTCTGATAACACACAGAAAATGCTGCTGGATCTTTCAAGTAAAGGGCAGCGCACCAATGGGGCTATCCAAAAATTTCTATAATAAATCCATGTGCTTTGAAACCAGGTTGCCTGAAAACAGTTGCCTGGTTTTTTGTATAAACTCAGTCAATTTTATGACACATCATAAGGCTGAAATTAGAGACATCTAAATTACATCTTTCAAATTATTAAGAGAGCATCTTCCTGCCATGCTCACTCATGCTCTTAAAGCCCCAAGTGCAGGGTTTCACTCTTGTTCAGTTGGAAATGTGTCCATAATAAAAAGCATATGCTCTGAAGCAACACGGTGCAGTTTTAAAAGAACATTCTGCATTCATTTATCAAAGCACAGCCGTTTATACATGATAACAACTTGTGTCAACAGTGTTGCCGAAATTTATCATACTAACAGGCTACAAATTGCTGTAAATTATTAGTAAACTAAGCAGAACATGTGTGCCGGTTATTAAGACTACTGCCTACAGCGCGCCCAGGAGACTGGTGTAGCAGGAAAGCACGGAACAGAAATCAACGGGAAGCAAGGCAACAGCTCTGCACTGGAGCAAAGGACTGAAATCTTATCTGGTGGGTGCACCTCCGTCGTGCAGCCGATGGGTTGTCCCCACCGGCAAACCACAGCCACCCCAGTCTGAGAACTTCTCATACCAAATAGTCCTGCTACAGGGATGGTGACAACTGCAGTTATCAGAACTTGCTTCAGAAGATCTGCTTAGTATGAAAAGCTAGGTCATTGCTAAGGGCCACCTGTCAAAAAGAATTTGGTTAATGAAGAAAAGGTCATACCGCCTATTTATCATGCATTACCTGTACTGAGAGTGATCCACCAAATAATCCACGAGCTCTCTACTGACTGTACATAAACTACCATTTTTGAGTGTGATATAATAGCTGTCATTAAAAAATATGAACACTTGCTAACGTGTTATTACAGTACAGTGGTTTGTTTAAAAAAAAAAAAACCCAAACCCCACAACCTTCTTCTCCTTCTATCACCCTAACAAATGTTAAAGAAAATAAATGATTATCATTACTTGCCTTCATACCATATAATTTTACCCAGTAAGATAGATACAAATAGTTATAGAGCAGTTTTCTCAACTCTGGCATTCAAGCTATCTGAAGAGGGTGTTGTATCCCTGAGGCTTTTATTGACTTCAGCTGGGAATATTCAGAGCTTGCTCTCTCATGCTTAAATGTGATAGGCAGCTGGCACTCCTAACCTGCTGCGAATACAGCTGAGTAGCAAACGTACTAATAGTCACTTCTACAGAATACAGACAGAATTAGTAATGTGCATTCAAAAGCAATGCAAAAATTCCTGCATGCACAGCAATTAAATTATTTTCTCAAGTGTCACAGAAATACAAAATGTAACAAAATAGATTTTAGCTCAGCTGTGTACAGACTGACACTGGCATTTCAAGCAATTTTGGGACTACAAATGTTATTCTCACTGTAGAAAGCGCATGTCATTAAAAATCAGGAGGTAACTTAGATTTACACAGGCAGATCTGGCAGTCCTTTCCTAATGGGACTGTGAGACCTAAGCTGAAAAATAACTTCTTTGTTATTTAAATCAGCAAAATAGACTTTCATGAAATACACCTAGAGAAAGCGTTACTATTGTAATTATGTCTCTTCATCACATAGGGTTTTACATCTTTCACTAGTTATTTTTAGACACATTCTTGTGCATTTTTTATTTCATATAATTTGCTGCAGTAAGCTATGAAATTCTTTCATGCCTATGTTTGTGAAACCTTGCATTGTGCAATTTTAAAAACAAGATTCCTTAAAACCAATAAAACAATCTACTTAACAAGGATTTGGTATACTTCCACCCAGTTAAACTGGAAATGTCCCCAGCACATTCCAAGCGGCTCACTGAAATGGCAAGGAGCTGCTTTGTGGGCAGAGACCTCTAGGATGAAGCAGGAAATATCCTATCAATCTTTCCTACTCCCCTGAAAAATTTTGGAGCATTCCCTGAATTTTATTTATTTTTTTTTTAAGAATCCCTCACATAAAATCTTATTGATCTCCCACCTAATAACTACTGCAGGACTTTGATCATTAAATTTATCACCTTATGCTGCAATGGCAATTTAGGAAGTCTCTGAATTTACGTCTTACAGAACAAGCCAGTTGTGGTACTTCATGCAACCTTTCTTTTCTGCTACTAACTATTGCTATCTTTCCACCTCCAGGTAGAGGACAATCAGCAGCACAAGCAACGAGAGCCAGAAATTGCCTAAATGAGGCAGCATCACCAGCACCAAATCCCACCAGCTGCTCATAAGGAGAACAGCATGCAGGATCTGAGTGGCTTCAAGGAGGCTGCCATGGGAAAGCTGGGTAGGAGCTTCAAGACCGACGCCACTGTTCATGAATGCCTGTCACAACTTGCTGTTTTCTTAATGAAAGTAAAGCTGGAGAGAGTTCTTTGAATATGTCACTTTTCCAGGAAGGTACTGAGCATGGATGGAGTTTTCAGTTATATTTTTGTCTCAAAACAAGAAGGTGACTTGTTATCAGAAACATCGACAAAAACATGCTTTAAAAAAACAACAAACAAACCCACAACAAAAACAACTAAAGGCAGATTTAGAAAATGTCTATTAGTAAAAACATATATATTATCAAAGAAATAAAATAAATTTTACTATTAACAGCTAAAAGCCTTGAATTTTTTTTTTTAATTTTTCCTAAGAGGTATAAATTCTAGAAGATCATCATCTTTAGAATGCCTTATACCAGTACATACTGAATATCACAACGAGTATTTTCCCTGCATGAAAACCATGTAGGAAAAAGTCTGGACTTATTTATTAATATACTAGTATCAGTTGCAGTAGCCAGGTAGGTTGTTCATTAATTTGCGCTAAAGATAAAATCTAATGATTTTAGTTGAAAGCAGAACATATTGTTTCAGTGCAATTAGGAAACCTTAGGACATCAGACACCATGACTCCTAACAGATTATCAGCAAGTACCTCTTGGCCACTTTGTTGTAATTTGTAGCTCTGGAGCCTATTAACTGTCCAGTTTATCACTGAGCTGCACTATTCCTCAGACATGCTCCTTTTTACCCATGTTCTCTAGATTTTTTTCAAAAACTTCATTTTTATTTCCCCTTTTTTCCCATCTCCTTAACCGAGGGTACTGTTTTTAAGTTCTTGGCAGCCTGTGAGCAGCAAGAGAGCGAAGGTCTTGCATCTGTGCTGCGGGCAATTGCCTCCCACACCATTCCTCATTGGATCCATCAGCGTAGGTTTAGCTGGTGCTTGCACACGGGTAATTTTTTTCCTGCTTTTAAGGAAGCACAATATACATTGCAAAAGCCAAGCTATGTATTTCCGCTGCTATCTCTTTTGAAGGATATTTGGTACATATTAACAGGGTGATAACATAAACATTTCTGGAAGGGTTTGCAGAGCATAAACATTGTTAAGTCAGTTGTTTTATTTGTTTTTTCTCTTCCTTGAAGGATCAGAGACTGACAGAATAATTTATGCCAGAAGAGACAAGGTGTCCAGTGACACCTCCCATGCAAACCCAATGCCCCTGTCATAGCTTACTTTTAGTGACAACTCCCTCTAATCGAATGATATTAGGGTGGTCAAACTGTCCCATGATGCTTGCTTCTCCCAGGAAGTCCCTTCTCTGTTTTTCTGTGTAGCCAACTTTCAGGGTTTTGATAGCCACTGAAATTTCCTTTTTAGAAGGCAGCTTTAGGCGCCCACTGCACACTTCTCCAAATTCCCCTAAAAAAGTAAAAAAATGACAAAAGATGAAATGCAGTTATTTCATGGGGATTTAAGAAAGAAGACCTAGCATTCAGCAAAAGTCCCTGAAGTGTGATGTTTACTGGTGGGCCACAGACCGGAGCTCCAAAGAGACCTTCAAACAACTACTTAACATTTCCATGCTTCTGTTCTCCAGCTGTCAAACTGGGTAATGTCACTTATTTACACTGCATATCCAGATGACCGCAGAGCAGAGGAATGCATAAATTTCACCAGAAAATTCCCTTTTTGTTTCAGTTTGATGCACTTTAAGACAATAGTAGGAGGGCTAACTGATTCATGCAGAAGTGTCAAGACTAGTCATGCAGCCTTGTGAACATTATACTCTAATTTCTACCAGAGATTGTACAGTTCCCAATTAGTTTACTTATTTCAATTAGAGTAGCAAGATAATTCATAACAAAAGAATTTATCTACATAGCTGCAAAGAAAAAAGAAATCCATACAGATTACCTTTGTTCTATCATTATTCAGATAAATCTAATCATGCAAATATATACTGTCACTATGCGACTATGGGACTTGAGAGTCCACCATGAATGTTGTGCTCACTGTATGTTGTGAGATCTCTAAAAAGAAAATAGCAGACATCAACTGCATGTTTACTTTTACACAACATGGTTTATCCTTTGCTATGTAACATCCAAGAAACCTGCACAGGGAAAATTATCTTAGCATTCAAATGAGCAAGTATTAAATATGTTGACAAATTGCTGTAAGAAACATCTCACCTGAAAAATTCTGCATTTCACTAATGATTACATAAAACATGTAAGGAAGTTTCAGTATCTTAAAAAACATTTGAGCAGCAACCGCCTTTTCATTCCCAATTATCCAGCTCCCCATCTTAGCATTTATATGATATAATAAACCGCATATACCACACCCCAGTTAAAATTACAAAAGCAACTTTTTGTCTCCTTATTTTAATGACAAAATAATTGAAATAATGAAAAACACAATAAAAACAGAGAATGGAAAATATATAAGAAATATGATGGCAAGAATTGCCCTACATGATTATTTATACTTAAAGATATGGAAACCACTACTGAACGGAGAAGAAAAGAAAGGTCTTTTATTGTTTTGGGGTTTTTTCTTTCAAGAAACTACAGGGTGTTGCTGGAGGGCTTTAACACTCATTTTCCAACAATACATGCCTATTCAGGTTCTTTTGTCAAAATACACAGGATCGAAATATAAATAGCCCCTCATATGCCATGTTTTGTCAAGTCGTCTTGCACAGAAAGTTTGACTTGGAAACAAACAAACCCCATAAATCTAAATCTAGCTAGCATCATTTTTATGCAAACTGTGAATTTTGTCCTTATTTGTGAGTGAACCATCTCGTAAAGAGTGATTATACTGCTTACATATGAGCTTTTCTCAACTTAATGTGTAATAATCCTAAATGCAATAGCGTTACTATTACTATGCCTCTATAGAGCAAAGTCTCTTGGAGCTCATTTTCCTACAATCTCTGCAGCTGATTGTTTACATTAAGTAACATCTGTGAAAAAGAAAATGTCCAAAAATCCAAATATAAGATATTTTTAATAGGCAAATTTAAATCATGTTGCTCTTCATAGATTTAATGCTCAAAAGTATGATGGAATGACAGCCATTCACCACTGACTTCAGATGTGATACCACATGGGATACATTTTAGGTGTTATATTCAGCCCATTTACCTGCAAATTGAAATTATTCTTTTATCAGCTTGCCACCAGTATGGCTGGCATTAGAGTCCATGTCCCATTTGTGGCACTGCAACGCAGGAATGACAAAGAGAGTAATAACAACAACCAGCATCTTAAAAGTCAGGGCTGTGTGTTCACATTCAAAGCTCAAGGAAGTGGTGTTATTTATACACAACAAGGAATGGGAAGAGAGAGACACGACAACAGTTTTGGCTTATCAAAGCTATGGTTATAAATGAGATGGAAATGAACTCCTTTTTTCTATACACAAGAGGCAAACCAAAGAGTAGTTGCAAATTACAATAAAGGTCAGTTAGATCAGGAAAAAAATTCTAACAGTAAGGACACTTGGACAGTACAAAACATTTTTTAGGGAGGCTATAAACTGCTTTATCTTGAAGATTGTAAAGAATAAGCATCTGTCAAGAATGGTACTTAACAAGTTCTGTTTTGGGCAAGGGTGTTGACTTAATAACCTCTTGAGGTCACTTTGCAGCTTTATTTTCTAAGGTTTCTCTGTTAGACAGCCAATTTATTCAAAAAACCCTGAACAAATGTGTCATAGGGCAGTGACCTTTCCCCGTTGCCAACCCAGGCTAGATTTGAGTCAAAAACATAGAAGTGAATGTCACCATATCTTATCAGCAGCTGCTCAGCTGCTCCATCCTCTAAGCACAGTACTGTGCTATTAATGTAATAACTCCCCAAAAATTATAACCAGGGTGTATCTTTATATGCATACACACTACTAAAATAGCACTTACATTACATCCATTGTTTCTAACAATATTTGTACCTAACTAGGAGAGGAGCTATGCTGGACCTTGTCCTTACCAGCGAGGAGGGGCTGGTGGGGAATATGAAGTTCAAGGGCAGCCTTGGCTGCAGTGACCATGAAATGGTGGAGTTCAAGATCCTTAGGGCAGCAAAGCGGGTGAGCAGCAAGCTTGCCACCCTGGACTTTAGGAGAGCAGACTTTGGCCTCCTCAGGGATTTGCTTGGTAGGATAGCATGGGATAAAGCACTGGAGGGGAGAGGGGCCCGAGAAAGCTGGTTAGTATTCAAGGATCGCCTCCTCCAAGCTCAGAAGTCATGCATCCCAACAATGAAAAAGTCAGGCAAAAAAGCCAGGAGGCCTGCATGGATGAACAAGGAGCTCTTGGACACACTCAAAAGCAAAAAGGAGGCCTACAGAGGGTGGAAGCAAGGACAGGTAGCTTGGGAGGAATACAGAGAAACAGTCTGAGCAGCCAGGGATCAGGTTAGGCAAACAAGCTCAGACAGGATTATATCTTCCCAGGGACATGAAGGGCAACTAGAAAATCTTCTGCAAGTATGTCAGTGATAAGACTAGGTAAGATGTGAGCCATCTCCGGAAGGAAACAGGAGACCTGGTCACCCGGGATACGGAGAAGTTTGAGGAACTCAATGACTTTTTTGCCTCAGTCTTCACCAGCAAAGGACTCTAACCACACTGCCCAAGTCACAGAAGACAAAGGCAGGGACTGTGATAATGAAGAACCACCCACTGTAGGTGAAGATCAAGGGCAAGACCATCCAAGGAACATGAAGTTGCACAAGTACATGGGACCTTATGAAATCCATCCGCAGATCCTGAGGGAACTGGCAGATGAAGTTGTTAAGTCACTTTCCATTGTATTTGAAAAGTTGTGGCAGTCTGGTGAAGTTCCCACAAACTGGAAAAGGGGAAATGTAACCCCCGTTTTCAAAAAGGTAAAAAAGGAAGACATGAGAAACTACAGGCCAGTCAGTCTCATCTCTGTGCCCGGCAAGATCACGCAGCAGATCCTCCTGGAAACTCTGCTAAGGAACGTGGAAAATGAGGAGGTGATAGGTAACAACTAACATGGCTTCATCAAGGGCAAGTCACGCCTGACAAATTTGGTGGCCTGAGGAGAGGGACTTGGGGGTGTTAGTTGATGAGAAGCTTAACAGAGCTGGCAAGGTACACTTGCAGACCAGAAAGCCAACGGCATCCTGGGCTGCATCAAAGCAGTGTGGCCAGCAGGTCGAGGGAGGGGATTCTGCCCCTCTACTCCGCTCTCATGAAACCCCACCTGGAGTACTGTGTCCAGCTCTGGGGCCCTCAACATAAGAAGGACATGGACCTGCTGGGGTGAGTCGAGAGGAGGGGCACAAAGATGATCAGAGGGCCAGAGCACCTCTTATATGAGGACAGGCTTGAGAGAGTTGGGGTTGTTCAGCCTAGAGAAAAGAAGGCTCCAGGGACACCTTATAGCAGCCTTCCAGTACTTAAAGATAGCTTACAGAAAAGCTGGAGAGGGACTTTTTACAAGGGCATGTGGTGATAGGAGGAGGGATAATGGCTTCAGACTGGAAGAGGGTAGATTTAGATTAGATATCAGGAAGAAATTTTTCACTCAGAGGGTGGTGAGGCACTGGAACAGGTTGCCCAGGGAAGCTGTGGAGGCCCAATCCCTGGAAGCGTTCAAGGCCAGGTTGGATGAGGCTTTGAGCAACCAGGTCTAGTGGGAGGTGTCCTTGCCCATGGCAGGAGGATTGGAACTAGATGATCTTTAAGGTCCCTTCTAAACTAAACCATTCTATGGTTCTATGATTTCAGGCTGCGAAGACAGGCAGTAGCTCAGAAAATACGTTGTAAAACCTATTACTTGTAACTAGTGGGTGTTGGGTTCTGTTCAGTCTTCTTAACTAAAAATATTCAACCTCTGCAAGTCAAAATGACTCTTATACTTTACCAAAAGCAAACACTGCTTCAGTTCAAATACTAACCCCAGCTCAATACTGTCAGAGCACCACAACGAGAAAGAGCAAAGCACATCTTGAAAATAGAAGGAAGGGAAAAAAAGTACTTGAAATAAACCTTGTAATATCCAGCTTTATGTTCCCTTTTTCCTGTGTTACAATGGTCCAAAAAGCTGTAAAAAGCTAACCTCTTAAAACTATCATTCAGTTACTGTCAATGGAGATTATAGCCATGATTTCAGCAAGCAGTCCAGCAATCAATCCTTCATTCCTGACCAGAATCATGTATCTGATATTTGTTTGACTTCTGGGAAGGAAAAGGTTGAGGCTAATGTCCATCAACACCCTTGGGTGATTAATTGGATTCCACAAGTGCCTCAAGGCCAGTGCATACTGCAGGAGACTAAAAGTTGGACCCTTGATAGCAATGGAGGGTTGTCAATGAATATAAAATTGGTTATAGAAAGAACCTTTGGTTCTTTCACATACAGGGTAGTATGGATGCTACATAGGTCTATGTGGTCAACACCCATAGGGACGTGCAATTAAACTACATCTTTTTTCCTGCAAATCACCATTGTATGGCCACAGTAAGAAATGGACTGAATCTTATCAGATATTGTTTAGGAGGAATAAGGACTTGTGTTTGAGTTGGAACGTGATAAATCTTGCACTGATTTTAAGAGATGAGGTTGATGGCTTTTCATGTAAAGCCTTTCTGAAGTGTTTATTTTTAATTATACTACACACATAAACATTGTATAACTTGCCCTGCAGACTGATACGTCTATTTATACGTGGAAAGCAAATAGATATTATTAAGAGGGCTGTTCGTGATATAAATATCTCTCTTCAGGAGATCTCAATTTCTTTTTAAATAGGCTACTTAGTGCACCAGTGAATGGCATTTGCTGTGCATTTAGACCCAGGGGACAAGTAAAAGATGAGTCTGTGAAATTAGCCACTCCCTTGACTTTGCTGTGTTTTAAATCATGATTGTACTGCTGTGCACAGAACTCCCTCGGAGTTGGAGAGGCACCTAAGCTGAATGTTTCATAAACCTCGTGAACCTTCAGCAACGTTCTACAAGCCCTCACTAAGACACTCACAAGCTTTCACAATAAGTTCATGGGCAGGTAGCCCCCAGATTTTAGAAATATTTTCATCAACAAGATGTTAAGCTACGAGTATGTTTAAACTTTGAAAGAAAAGCAAATGCTTGCTTTCATGTTCAGCAAGGCACATACTTAAATCTACCAGAATTCAAGAAAGCACTTTCTGTAGTATTCTCTTGCTATCCAGTTGGACTTAAACTTCTTAAGTGGTTTGCTGAACTGGATCCATAAAAACAAGTGAGTTGTTTTAAAAGAAAGAATTACTGTAAAGAAAAAAAATCTGAAAAAGTGGCTTCTGACCACAATTTTCTTATGCTAAGCCCCCACTAAAATCCCTTGTGTTTTTCTTGAGGTACTTTTGGACAAGAGTATTTCCTTATTGCATTTGGGTATGTTTTCAATGCTATGTAAGCTGCCCTCTATTCTCAGAGACTTCTGGCTAAAGCTGTGAAAAACTACTTGGAAAAGTACCTCAGAATATCAAGATTACTTGCCCGACTTGAAGGTCTCATTACTTACGTCACACTTCAATGCAGTTAAATGAATCCCTTCTTCTCAAATCACTGTCTTTTTATAATTTCATTCACACTTGCATTTGTAAAGGAGAAGGGCAGGAAAAGACCAAGTCATTCACTCAAATAAGTCATTGACTCAAGTAAGAGACAGGAAATGCCTTTCTGCTTTTGGGAAGGAAAGAAGCAGCCTTGGAGGCACTCACTCCAAGTGCAAAAGCTACCACATGCTGAACATGACAGCAGTGTAAAGTGATGCTACCAATGCATTTCGGAAGCTCCCAGCACTCTATAGCCTGATTTTCCTCTGTTCTTCCCTGCCTGGGTCTTCCTGTTGCCATCTCTGGCAACTGTTAATAAGAAATGCTAACTGTTATGTCACATATAGTCTCGGCTACCTGAATCTCAGTCGTGTATCTTGAGTCTAAGCTTCAATGTAGAGGACCTGCAGGAACCTACTGTCACTTTCACTGAAGTGGAATGGAGGAAAGGACTTATTTTTCAACCATCTGACTTTTTTAGGACATATCCCTTTTTTGAAGGCTCTCAGAAAACTCTTCTTCCATTTTCAGAGGCCATAGTTGACAAATTTTGGTTCACCTCTCTTTCTCAGGTGCGTTCTGATTAAGAATAGGTTAGATAAATGAGCTATAAAATATGCCATATCATTGATTCTTCTGAATTTGTTTTCTGTTTTCATATACTGCATACAGCCCAAGTTTAGAAAGCTTACATTTGTGAACTAAGGCTCCTGAAAGTCTTACAAGGAAACATACTACTCTTGGACTAAGCTTTTCAGTAGCTCCTTCTCCACCCCTTATTAATTCTCTATCATGTGCAGTATGCAGAGCTTTGCTGCCTTGACTGGAGATGATGGAGAACAGTGCACTCTTGTGGGGCAAAATTAAAACCAGCAAGGAACTAAAATTCTACCTTTGCAGAAAACACTCAAACTTCATAGAAGCAGCTAAGTAGCTGCAGTAGGAGAGGATGAATACTGTTTCTTTTTACTGAATGATTCAGGAGAAGCATTGAGTACAGCAGCTTGGTTCTACATTTTTTTCTAAATTAAAATCTTTTACTGTGCACTAGAAGTCTGTCTCTCTCATCTCATGACTTTATTTCAAATAGCAAATTTAGAGAGAAGCAAGAAATCAATAACAAAAAAACTAGTAATTTTCAGTCGATTAAAAATCAATAAAATACTTCTCATAAATGCTTTAATTTAGCAGGAAAGCTAACACTTCGTGATCTTCTGACTCAATCAGACAATCTGCCACTTCAAGGAGCAAGCACACATCCTATCAGGAACTACGTGCTGCATTGCAACATGGACAAGTCAGTGTGACGAGACTTTCTGCAACAGGGCTCCTCTGCTACAAAATCTGCTCATTTTGACAGTTTGTTTTCTGTAAACCCAACAATCTATGAAGTCTGTATGGTTCAGGCAATCAGTTATCAGACAGACAACCCTTTCCCCCTAAATCGATAATTCAAATCCAAAGCAGTGACCAAAATCAATCCAATGACCAAAGGTCATCGCAGTCTGATGGATGCGTGGTGACTGGTATGAAATGAGTTTGTGGTTTCACTCAAGGCATAATAGTCAACAGTCCTTTTAAGGGAAAAAAAGAAAACATCTTCACAGTTGATATTATTTTCTGTGCAGACAGATTTTAAAGAGAAACACAGAAGTGAAGCTGAACTCTCTCTTCACTCCCAACTGTGCTGCGTCCAATTGTGGGCTGATGGGTGTCCTTTGAAAAACTGTCTTTCTATCTCCTTCCTTTGGGGAAAAACCAGAACTTCGTTCCCTTAATTTTTCATATGCACTGAAGTCAGCTGTAAATATTACCTACTAATTAGAAGACTTCAGAATGTTTTCTTCCCATTTACAAGTATAAACCCAGTATATACAGCAAAAAGCTACCTTTAGTCCAATATATTTGATGTTCATTACCTGCTCCAACTACTTTATCAATGGATATATTAGAAGCGTCTAGTTCCTTGGCAAATTCATGCACAGCTTGGTTGGGATCCTCATATGTATGCGGGTCTACGTAAGTTCTCAGGCCTGGGAGTTTTACTGTGTAAAAACAAATTCAGAGAGAAAATGTTACTTAGACTTAATTAATCCTCCTAAAGAAAGCTCATGAGACAACAGAAATCAAATCAATAGAAGAAAAAGGTATAGTGCTTCTTCAAAGCAAACTGCTTTTGATGGGCCTTCAGGAATCTTAATATAGAGTGAAACCAGAGACACTAATGTAGTTATTGCAGAGAAGTCTGAAAAACAATTTTAAATATATCTGCACTTGCCATATTTAACTGTTTTTCAAACATTAAAATACTACCCACCCCACCCAGCTTCCTACATTCAGATGCTGCCTTATATTGTCCCTTTCGAGGTAACAACAAGGAGGCAAGGAACAAAATGTGTGATGCTACAGTCAACCCGAAAAGTTCTTAGGGATGTATTAAGGAGAGCACATTAAATCAACCTTTTTCTTTCAGAGTCCTTCAACAAAATGCATAAGAAAAGAAAATTATACCCGAACAAATGCACCTCTGCCTCAATTCCTTTGACAGTACATACAAGGATGTCAGCCAGTTGTTACTATCCTCTAGTTCTAGTGCTCAGTTACCTTAACATCCACGTTATTATTTTGTCCCCCTCTACAGTTTCCTGGCTAGGGATTGTTCTGTTTGCCCCGGTTCAAGCGCTAGCTCAAACCACTGAATGATTTTAGAGGCAGTTTCAAGCTCTCCACATCTCTTCCTCCAGCAAGACTGGGGGCGGGAGGAACATATTATCATTCTCAACCTTTCTCTGCAGCAAAGATGCTGAAGGCAAAGCACAGCCTCACTCCCCCTGCCCGGCTCAAGGCCCTGCTTGTGCTAGTACCCAGTACCTTGCGTGCCTGCCTCTGTATTATTCATTTTAGAACACAAAGATGTTTTGTTAACAAAAACTGAAAAAAAACATTATAACCAGCTTGAAGTTTTCTACTTCTGACACAAAAACTGCATTCCTGGACATGTCTTCTAGCTTTTCCTAACTGCACCAGTTGGTCTTGTAAAAGATATTAACTCCTCCTACAAACACTGCCTTAACCCACTCAGGAATATCCTTTCCAGGTTGGCATTATTAGCCTGCATCAATTTGTTGACTGCTAGAATAGTTAAACCTTTTTTGCTGGGCTTATACAGATGGGAAAAAAAACACTTTGGACCGTTAGTTAGAGCACACCATTATTTTGTCAAACAATGCCAAGTGTATGTAAAAAAAAAAATAAATCAATTTCATGGTGATTTATTGGCCTCAGAATTGACAAAGAAATGATAAAACTGAGTTCCCAAGCTAATTGCCTTGAAAACAATGCGAACTAAGAGCCATGCTCTTAACACAAGGGCTGTGTGTGCACGGCATTAAATGCCGACTGTGTTTCCTTCAAGAGCCTGATGATTGCAGAATTACTTGCAAGTAAAACAAAAAGTAATTGGCTGTATATTGCTGTTGGTTAAAAATCTTGTAAATGCTCCTTTCCGTCCATGCTGAATGTACATTACAGGCTCCCTCATACCCCCAATAAAAATAACAACAATTAAAAGCTTCTGCACTGTGGGGTTTTTGGCTGCAGATTTTTAATGCTGACCCCAGAGGTTCCCAAGATCAGGTGATGGTGACTGCAAGGAGAATAATCCCTTCACACCAATAATTAAGGGCAGCCTGTATAGTAACTGGGTTCTGTCACAGAAAACAGATAATAAACACATGCACACGTGTTAAGCTGTACTACTTTACAGCTCATTCTGTGCAAACATAATAATTTACATTTTCATTTTAACAGCATGAATTGCCCTAAAGGTAGCAAAAAAATAAAAAGGGCCTAGCCAAAGAAGGCAAGGGGAGAGGATCTGAGGAGGTGAAACATTTTTGCTCCTTTGAAGTAATATTATAGGATTTGTAATAAGGCTTCAGGGAATAGTTCATGGCTGGAGCCTTTTTTAAAGTAATTGAGAATAAACTGACTGAAATAAACCAGCTGCTGTATTTTAGATGCTGAAGGTTTACGACAGCCATGGAAGTTACTTTATGCTTTTTTAGTTCAGCAATTTTCTTATTCTTTGAGAAAGACTGTAATTTAGTAGAATAAAGTTTCAACAGCCACACACGTACGTGCATACAAATCCTAACAGATAAATATCTGTAAATTCAATAAATCGTTGTCAAGAATTTCTAACAGAAATACCAGGTCCATGATTGGCTCTGTTCTTACTACACAGTGAATCAGCATGGCACTACTCAGAAAGCAGTACATAAATATCTAAAGCCAAATTAAAAGCAATTTAATCCACAGGAATTTAACAGCACTAACATGTTTAAGAATAGTGATTGCGACTTTCCATTGTGTGGGAGTAAGGAGAGCAAACTCTGACCTGTTATTTGTCTGTGACACTTTTTTTACTGGCTGCTTTTATTTTATAACCTCATTAAATTTGGATGATGAAGCATTAATTCTATGGGCCACATGTAACTGTATAGATTTTTTTTTTCGAGACTAGCCAGTTAGCAGTTGTTGGGCTGCACAAAGCAAACCCACTGTTACAGCTTGTGTATGCCCCAACAGTACAGGGGAAGGAGCACACGTGTTGTAGATATGCATGCTCTCAGCTCTCTGGAGATAAGGAGGGCCTCCAAACTTAAAATAATAATAATATGAACAGGCAGAGACCAGTTACTCCACTGTCAGGGGGACTGGGAAGCAGCCCTAATTTCCAGCTACTGCAGGTAAATCCCTCATTAAAAGTTAATTCAATTATATTTGGTGGGGAGGTGTCTGATTATGGTACCAACAGCTCTTTTCTTGCAGACGGTACAGCACCACTGTTGTGTGCAAAAAATCCATGTATGTTAACCTTATAACATGCTAAGCAATAGCAAAAAATGGTTCAACGTGGTTTACATGGTGTAGCAGGATATTTATCTGGAGCTGAAACCATTTCAAAGACAAACAACTGCTTCTTATTAAAAATATGCTCATTAGACATCAAGAATTCTGTGGGAGAAAAAAAGGAATTTCCAGTCTTGGTGTTTATGGTATTATCTTTGCCGTAAGGATGGAAAAAATCCAAAATGCAGTGACAAAATCCCAAGAATACCCCCTCCTCCCCACCCCGATCAGGAATGGTGAACTACCACATTCCTCTCCCCTCAGCTTTTCCTGCTCCAAAACTAATTTATTTCTGTTTTAAAGATGGTATGGATGGAGCTTTGACTGTGATTTAGTCTTCACAATCCACAGCTCCTCTCCTGCGGAAAAGTGCTGCAGGGTTACGCACATTGCAGAGAGGGTCCGAGATCAGAGCGGAGATGAAATACTGCAGGATGACATTCCCCTCCCGCCACAGGCCATAGCAAGCCAATTCTTCCTGATAGCCAGGACACGTGCTTGGGTGCAGAAAATCAACACTTCTTCCACTTCTTCCCCTGAGCATCTCCTGGACGGGAAGTTGCTCCACACTGTTCCTCTCACAGGTAATGGCCACATGACCCAGAATAGCCATAAATAAAGTCCTGTTTAGCCTTGCTAAAAGTCGGTACACAAACATCAGAAATAGACAGGCTTCGGGTTTGGCTTTTAAGCATGTTTCAAAAGTATCCCAGAATCCTCAGGATGAGAAAAATCTCACATCCCTAACTATATACAATTTTTGTGATACAAAGAAAATTTAAGTCAATGGAAAGTCTGTTGTCTTAGTCCTGGATGAGACCCAAAGAAAGCATAGACAAATTCATTCTTGCAGGTGGGGAACCAGAACATGTTTGTAAACAGAGCTGGATTTAAAAGTCCCATTAATCTGTGAGACATTTGTTTAGCAGTTATGCTTAATTTACAAAACTACTCCAAATCACTTTTCAGACTATGCTTAGAATAATTCCAGACTAAATTATTAGTGGATCAACTTTGTCAAGCAAGCAATTTTCACAGTCCCTTCAGCAGTCATCAAGATAGGTTTTATTCAATTTGTATTTTGCTTTGGGAAAAAATGTAATTTCTTAGACTTCATACTGCTGACAATGAGGAAGTCAAAGTTACACTCTGCATTTTAGCAATAAACAGCAAAATCAATATCATATTGCTAACTACGTGCATTGTTTTAACAGAGACAGCAATGTTTTGCTCATTACTAATCTGAACACAGATGAAAGAATTTGAAATAAAGAATAATTGTTTGGGGAAAATCTCCCTACCCACAAGAGGAGAGATAATTCTCTTCCCAATTTCACCTTGTTTTAAGTGAGGTATGACTTTTATTTTTTAAATTGAAAAATACCAGTTATCTAGGGGATGAGTTCAACAGATCTGGAAGCATTAAAAGACTGCAGTAACTTACAATGGCCATTCCCAAAATGTAGTCTTTTCTCATCAGTGCCATGTTTAGACTTCTTGTATCCACAGAACCTATAAGCAACAGAGAAAAAAAATTAATATAGAGAATTTTATATGTTAACTGCAGGTGGAAACAGAATAAAATATATTCCCTCCACAATTAAATGCCTGTTTGAAAGTTTAATGATATTTACATTCTGTGTGCCCTATAGAGGCATGTTATGTTCTCAGGGAATTCGAGGAAATTGGCTAATGAGAGGATTTGTTGATTTTTGACCCCTACAGTTTAATTTTACAATTGCCTAAGAATGTGTTTATAGCATTTTTTAACAACTGCTGCATGATTGGGGCTGCTAACGTTAGCGGGCTCATTACCGAGCACGAAGCAGCATTTAGACTTCCTGGGTAGCAGACAAAGGAGAAGGTGCAAACCGGCCAAGCTCCTGCCCGAAGACACCCAATTTGCCAGGCTCATCAAGGCCCCTCAGGGAAATGGAAGCGGGAGCAAGTGTGCAAACCAGACGATAAACTAACCTCCCAATCAGGACGTACACCACAACTGTGAGGAGAATAATGGCTACCGCCGCTGAAATGGCAATCATTACGACCTGGCTATTCTCACTGGAAATGGAGAATGCTGGAAAGTTAACACAAAAAAATATATAAATAACCTCGCCCACACAAAACAGTCATTACATCACAATTGACACTCATATAGACAACAGACAGATTACATCATCACTACACAGCATTTGGTCTCCTGCCAAATATTTAATCTACTAAGTAATTTTTCATCAGACAAGTAAATACAAAGGAAGAAAATAAAAAGCTCTGGCCACCTTTGACAATTTACCAAAGTTGCTTCTGCTACAGCTGATTTTTGCTTTTGCTGATTATAGTAAATGCTGTTAAACTGATACTTATGTATAAACACATATGTGAATACAAACATACATATATTTTGTCATGGTCAGTAAGGAGCTTTTCCTTGGCAAGAAATCCCTGCCAGTCAATAGTCATCACCCTTACTCTCACATCTGTATAATGGAAAGTGCTTTAATGAATTCAGCTTCCCAGTTAAGCTTGACAGTACCCCCGTGAAGGCTGTGAAAAGCCAGGGCACACAGAAGCAGACAGAAGGATTATCCATGGTTATCAATGCCTACAGAAAAAAAAGAAGGGCTATTTTTGGCCTTACGTTGGATGCTTCCCTGCAAACCCTAAGCATGGAGCTTTGGTGTGCTAGACTGCTATACAATAACAGGACACCTTTAGATCTCCGGTGTTATGACCAACCTTCATCAGACACCTATTGAACTTCACCAAGCATAGCAGAGTTAGGCTCCTCAGCACTATGCTTCAAGCTAGATGTCCACACTGAGCTGAAAGGTAGCCCTTCTGCTCCCCACAAACCGGACAGTTTGTCTACGCGACTGCTTGAAGTTACACCGTTTCCCTTGGGAAGAAGCCTCTGCCTATTACAGACCTACAACTGTGCTTGCACAGTTTTGATAACTTGGCAATAGGAATTAAGTGATGCAATTTGGTGTCTATCTGTGTAACCTGTATGCTCATTACTGAGATGTGCACCACTGCCTCCTGTCACGTTCCACACTTTCGGTCAGCTACATTATTATTATTATTATTATTATTATTAATAATAATATTACTTTACAGAGAAAACTCATTAACTTCTAAATTATGAAATTTGTTACCACTGCAATTGATTTTTTTCTCCTTGCTGTACTTGTCTGTCCTATCCTGAGTTCCAGTTGCATTTGGTGTGCCAAAGCTAGCATAACAGCAACGTGTAACTTTTTTTTTTTTTTAAAGAAGCTTGTTTGCTTTTCAGAATAAGAGCTGAGGTGGGGAAGGAAGAAGTGGGGATGAAACATATAACCTATCTCAAAAATACATGGATGCCAAGCACAAGACCATTTGGCTTGTGCTACTCTTCTTGGTTAAAACTGTTGCTTTTAGCAGGGCACTTCTTACATCATGGGTTCTCAAGCCTTACCATGACTACATGAATAAACCTTATGATGGTGTATCAGAATTATAGTCCTTAGTTGTATTGTAACTCTGAACAGCAGACACGAATCTTCTGTGAAGTTCCTACCTTCTAAAAAGCAAACAGTCTTTGATCATGCAGCATTAGTCTTCATCGGTAACTGGGTACCTAAACAAAGGCTGACTTTTTGATCTATTAAACCACTTTCAGCTTCTGGCAAATAAAAGGTCTGATTTACTATACAGTACCAAGCGATGAGAAAGTAACGTTTAAAACGATGAGATCTATTAAAGAATCTTTCTGATGTAACAACAGAACTTGTAAAGAATACCAACAAGGTCATCAGTCAAATAATGGTGTTATCTAGTCATTAGAGAAATGAAAAAGGAGTAGTGGACCAGTAAACAACTTCCCCAAGGCCACCCGGAAACGTAGTGACAGAGAGGAGAAAGGAGCCAAACCACCCAGCTCCCTGACCAGCTTCTCAACTGAACAACCATCCTTCCTGGCCTGTGCATATTCGTTTCATCTCAAGGCTATGCAGGAGACATCACCTACGCTTCGCAGCAACATGGAGAATTACACACTGGCCTGCAGGAGCAATGGGCCAATATAATATTAATTCTCTTGGAGCAGGGGTTTATAGTCCCTAGTGTTCAGTCCAATAATTTGGAACAGCGCGAGGCTGTGAATCCGGCTTTCTATCAAACCTCCCCTCTCAGTGGGTATCGATTCTGGCACAAGGCAGAGGTCGGGTAGGGAATGGAAGAAAATACCACCTCTGATATTCATACTCTTTATAGCACGTTTCAAATTTAATGATAAAATATAAAGTTATATAGTAACACTACCCAGAAAAGACACATCATAAATAGTTATGAATTGCATTTACTAAACTAGAAAGGGAGTAAAAGCAGCCATTCAAGTCAGTCAGAAACTGGGCAGGATGTCAGTATAAACCATTTAAACAAATACATACAATCCGGACTGGTTTCAAATTCAAACTTGCGGCTGTTTGTCCCATATCCAGCTGCTGTCCGGGCTCGAATTTGGAAGACGTAGGTAGTATCAGGTTTGAGGCCACTGATGGTAACATTGGTGCCCTTGGCTCTCAGAATAGTATAGCTTGTCTCTTGTTCCTGCTTTTGGGAAGAGAAATTATCAGATTAAAACCACACCCTAAAAAACGCAAACAAGAGGTGGTTGGTACAAAATTACTGCAAATCACCTGGAGAGCACTGGAATATTTTTTGAATATTTATAGCCTGACAAACGCTTGTACAGCCTTTCATTTTCAGTGCACTAAAAAATCTTTTGATTAGCAAGAAATCTAAATCACCAGAGCTTCTATGGCCTTGCGCTGTAAATCAAATACTAGACATGCTGAGTATCTGATATTTCACAGAGTCATAGAATGGTTAGCGCTGGAAAAGACCGTAAAGATCATCTAGTTCCAAGCCCCCTGCCATGGGCAAGGACACCTCCCGCGGGCAAGGACACCTCCCACTAGACCTAGTTGCTCAAATCCCCATCCAGCCTGGCCTTGAACACTTCCAGGGATGGGGCATTTCATTAACTGTATTTGCATCATTTTGTCCGTAGTCAAGAAAACAAGAAAATGAAAACTAAGATGTTCTTTAAAAACCATAAAACAGATTTGCCGTCCTACTGCACTGAACTGGGAGTTCTAACAAGGCAACTTAGACATTTGAGGGACCTGCAGAGCTATTGCAGGATGCAGTTTTTACTGCCTTGCATTTTACAAGACAGTGTTTACCTTTATTACAGTCAGAAGAGAAACTCCACTCTGGCTTCTCACCTCAGCGCTGTGAACTGGTTTTCTATTATGCTATAAAAAGTGAGACTGATGCATCCATCCTCATTTGGGCAAAACCCCACTGAACTTGCTCTTGAATGAGCCTTGGGCTTTAGTAGTCAGAAATTAAACATTTTTGTTCCTTACTGCTTTTTGTAGAGGGCGAGGTGTGTGTCCAGTACAGAAGATACGCTCACAACCACGCTCTGCTTAAGAGTCACATAGACTTTTTATATAAAATAAGAAATGGACAGCGTTGTAATTTAGTAAGTTTGGATACACTTCACACTGTGTCAAAAGATAATTCTGATAGAAGTACGTCTCAGTCCCACTGTAAGCACATACTCTAAAAACCTAAGCATGCATTTGGAGCCTGAGGTATTGCTTATTTTACTAAAGCCATCCTGTACCAAAAGAGCATTTTTGGCTTCCTAAAAATGGCAGCTGGAACTGCCTCAGAAAAAATATCTTGGACAGCAGCCACACATGGGGGGACTGCAAGAATCTCAGTTGTTTAGGTTTGCAACGATGAACTTTTTTTTTATTCTGGAGGTGGCGGGGATTTCATATGCTGCCCTTTTACTTTGAACACTGAAACAGGCTAAAACCATTGAGTTTTGCCTGTTTGAAAGCAGAAACTGAGTTAACTTAATGTATGCTGGATGCAAACAATCTTGCCTAATTCCGACTATGTCTTATTGCATTGCGTTAGACAGCAAGGTACTGACATTTTAACTCTGACAGCACTAGAGGGCCGACGCACAAGAACAGAGATTGGAAAATAACACACTCATTGTCAAAGCCATCTCACCTTCACGTGAAAAATTCAAGTGACTAGAGCTGTTTTAGCGTGTTTGCTCTGCAGTGCTGTCTGGAGTAAGAAAGTTAGGTTTATTCTAAGTTAGTAGGTTAAAGTCAGAAACTGTTCTCTTTGGTGTTCCAGAAGCCTGACTACCCTGTTCTTGGCAGCCATTGATATAAATAGAAACATTTACGCCATAGTCAGAGAAATTGCCAGAATCTCCACATAATATTCAACATTATGTACATGAGTAATCACAGTGAAGAGGGGGTGGGAGGAGAGAATAAGCGGTTTAGCCTGTACTTAAAAGTTACCATCCAGAATCAAACCTTCAAATAGGGTGAGCTGGACCTAGTCTTCAAAGAACAACTACACAAATGTTTACCATGGCCCATTTTCATTGCACACGAAGAAGAAAAAGGAAATCAGCATTGGACCTCTTCTCTGGAAAAGTCTTCTGTTATTAATTCAGGGGAGAACACTTCCAGGAAGACTATCTAAGGAGCTAACAGGGTTGCATAAAATTATTTTTGAACTAACAAAGGTCTAGTATTATAATTTGCAGGCTTTCCTTATCTCATCATTCAGTTGAATGTAGGCAACTATTTTAATTTCAAAGATGTAATAATCTTGTCTTTAAAACACAAAATCTTTTGTGTATGCTATGACTGGACATTCATTTTGATCGCACTTCAGGCTGCTTTTATGAAACACAAACATTTCCTTCTTGTGCAGATACATAAGTGCAAGGGAAAATATAGTCATGGCCCTGTCTGTTAATAATTCGCAATGGAACTCGGAAAATAAACGTTTAAAACAATGGTATGGAGGATGTCATGCTATCTTAGTTTATGGTAAGCTTTTTTACACACATATTTTGTAAGTCATTTTTTATGTTACTAGTAATCAAATCAGTGAAACACCACATAAAAGCTCAAGTTTATCTTTCTTGGGGATGAAGTAAAACTTCAGAGATACAGCACTGTAGCTGCCATAAGCAGAAGGAATATACAAAAAGGAGAGTCAGTCTTTGCCAAGCAGAACTTTAATCAAACACTCCGATGATAAATTTGAACTTGGATGCACAAAGCGTATTCTTCCTGAATATTTCTGCATAGTTTACCAGACACAGTCTTTACTGGGAAGCAAATCCCACTACTGTCAGTGTCTCATTTGCAAATGACATTTTAGAATTTTAAACTATGTTTTACAAAAGACATATTTTGGATACATTTAACATTTATAGTGGCAGTACTAGTGAGAGTGAATGCTATGCCCTTTTTCAGATAAGTACAGTAAGTGTTTATATTACAAGAAGAACAATGTTTTCTCCATCAGCTGCATGCACACTTGAGAGGCCAGACCAGACTACACATCTCCAGGAGGAACCCGAGTCCCAAAGACACTGCTTCCCCTTATTGCCAGCCGTGAACTGTTTGTCAATACGACAGTTCCAACAAACCTCATGGAGTATACGTGGCCCACGTACCCGGAAAGCCAGAATAATAAGAGTTTAAAAGCAACTAAGTGCATTTGCACATGATTTACTTTTTCAGCCTCAGCAAGAGCACAAACTAGATATCATTATTTATTTGTTGGCTTTAACCAGTCTACTGAGCACACAATTTCAGTGATGGCAAAGGCAGATCTATTTTAGTAATGTAATACTGCAATTAAATTTCACTCATTGTTTGCAGCAGAATTCACATTAATAAACTGTGTGGGATTTAGTTATCGTAATTGTAAGCCACATATTTAAATGAAGCAATTAATAGTTTATGTGTGGTATTTACGAGATGTGGGGTTTTTGCATGACAAGATACTCCTTCCAGAGAACATAATTATGTGAGCAAGGACAAGGAGGAAAAAAAATATCTGTCTGTGTAAGAAAAAACCATATCTTTTGTTATATGTGCACTTTGACACCTCAGACACTTAAAATCCAGCACAGCATTATACAGATAGACTAAACTGGGGTGTCATTTGGTACCTTTAATTTAACATAAAATGTTATGCCCTACCATAAAATAAATGCCTACAAGTTCCATACAGTATTCCTCTGAAAGAGGCTTTTATTTCTTTTAAACGTTTTGAATAAATAGTAACTGGGCCCTCAGAATCAGCTGCTACAGATTTTTATAGAATATATAGTTCTATTCCAAACAGTGAGTCTGAAAAACTGTCACTCTCAGTTCATAATTTTATGCATTAAAGCCCCATAGATTCATTCCAAAAAGTTAAAACAGTTTCCCAAAACTGTAGCTCCTAATTTCTCTAGAAACAACACATAAAACTCTATTCTCTCAGTTACACAAGTAAAATCACTGGTGAAAAAACCCTGACTAGGTTAATTAATTACCTTTGCAGAAAATAAGTATTTTCCACATGCTTTATGCCAGTAATGCATTTGAAAAACTACATGGTATCATAATTTAGATACAGGGCATTCTATTTTTTCATATTTCTATTCCAAATCTATTCTAACATCCTGAATATCAGTAACGCGCCGTTGCCCGTAAATATCACCTATTCTTTGAAATTCAAGAACGAATTAACAAATTAAAAAAAACCCCAAACACATTTACATGGACAAGGTGTATGACAGAACTGGGCTGACCTGTATTACTCTATTAATGCCGTATTTATCAATTTCTAAGAGATTACAAAAGGTATGGCAAGTAAAAACAAGCAGGAGGGAAAAGAATGGCCCAACATCAATCATCTACCAGCAATCAGGTGCGCCTTGTCAGGAGAAACACCCAGATTGCTAACTGTGAAGGGTTTATTTCCTAGCAGCTGCCACTTAACAGAAGTGGTTTTTTTGATGAGCACAACCAAGACGATTTCTGAAGCAGAAAATCAAATGGACTGGACCAGTTTAAAAAGAAAGCTCTCTTTTCAAAAGAGGAGGGGTGCTTAGAGATCTCAGACTGAAAAGCGGCATCTTCCTACGGTGTTGGGAGAAGAAATGAAGAGTAACAGTCCAGCATGGGCTGCTCTGACCTCACTTAAGTTTAGTAAGTAACGGAGTGGTAGTTTTCAACCTCTTTCAATTTGTAGACCTAAAAGGGGCAATGGATTAAAGCTTCCTGACAACAGATTTGCTTTTCTCGGTTACCTTTTATAAACCCTGAGGAATAGGCTTTGGACTCCCTGTGGGGCTGCAGACCACACGTTAAAACCACTGGTGTCAGAAGGTTGTTTTTTAAAAACGCTTTGCTCTGAATGGTCTGGCTCCTATTGTCAAGCAGTTGGCTCTTTGGTTTAAGAAAGCTGCCTGGTGCATACGAACTCTTGATCACAGACTTCAAAGGGAAGAAACACATGTGCAAGATCAGCCTCATAAGACTGGCTGTCTGATGAAGCTGTCTTATGACAACCAGTTGCTCCACAAGACCGGATCCGCTCGGTGGGAATAGCAGCCGCCGGCTCAGCCTGTGCACACAAGAGTCTCATCCTGCCGCCTGCGGAAGTCATGCAGAACCACTTGGGTGAGGGCTTCCACCTGGGGAAGGCTGGAGGTGGAGCTGATTCGGGGCTCTTGGAAAACAAAGGCCGGGCCAACGGTGGGATGAGCAGCTAGGGAGGTCTCATGTGAAGCACAAGCTCATCACGCAGATAAATAACCTGGCGTGTGCAAAACAGGCTGCAGCTCTGGGATCGTTAAGGTGTAGGCTCTTTGTGTGGTAAATAGCTCTTCCAGGACTTAATAAAACACAGTATCTATTTTATTTTCTTTAAAAAATTGCAAACAAGAGAGCCGAAATAATTCCTGCATCCCTCCAGTGGTGAGGATTAAAGACAATCTGATGTATGAGCCAGTTCTCTTTTACTTCTCAAGCACAGAATTCGGACTTGATCCAGTCTAGCCCGTTGAAGTAACAGGGAAAAAAAACAAAGTGAAAGTCCATAGGGCTACTGCTCTGTAAAGCGAGACTAAACTGAAATTCTTAGGAAGCTTTCTTTTCCCCCTTTTATGAGTAGTATTACATATGTTCAGATTTTTACCAAGGTCTTTGAAGGTTCAGCTGCTCACCAAAAAAACCCCACCCAAAATCAGATGACATATTAATTTGGGAGAAATCATTTCAGAATACAGCCTTCCAGTCCCCATTCTTCAGCTGGAGATCAAACATGGACTATCAACACACACACGCATTGTAAGCTCCACAAGAAAACTTTCTAAACATTAACTGAATACCTGTGGAATCTTTTTAAGAGCAGTTTCTAAGTGGATATTGGCACCATGTCTTCCCTGGTATGCAGGAAATATAAGCCTGATTTCTAGATATGAACAGCATAAGTAAATGCTAAATTAAATCATTATTTCTGACGTTTTTTCAAAGTTTGTCAACTTCAGTAGCAATATGTTCTGTCAGAAGGTCTCTCTGACCAATCTGAAAATGGCTAATGCCACTCTTCACAATCTTCACAACAATGTATGGTCTTTTCATTCTGTTATGAAGATTTGTTTTTCTCCTAAATAAATCTGTATATGATGTAGAAATCAACACCTGTAAATACAAGAAAATGACAATATAAAGCAGAAACTATTTAATGGCATTTTTACTTTAATTTGTAGTTATTTACATAGAATTTATGAAGAATTCAGTTATTCATGAAAAGTGGGAACTTCCATAGTGCAAACCGGTCACAAAAAGGATTTCCCATCTCTTTTCCAAATCACTTTTGTGTAAAAGATGCTTGCACCACAAGGAAGCACCAACACATGGATGCTGACAAATAAATGTATGAACACTGACAGCGTACCTGAACTGAGCAAGTAAACTGTACTCAAGAAAAAAAAAAAAAAAAAAGCATTACAGCTTGTCCACATTGCTTTCTATATTTGTTCTGATACCTTTGGGGATGAACTTGGTAGACAACACAACTTAATAACGTCACTTCTTATTTTCATGATGTTCTCCTTACCAAAAATTGAACAGTTTCAACACTCGGTGTCACTGAGGCAGACAGAGAGTGAACAGGGTTGTCTCTGAATACTTAACATAGGCAAGATGCAGTAATGTCATCACAGTATCACCAGCAAAAAAACCTCCCCTTCAATCTTTCTTCCCACCTTTTCATAGTATTTGACCTCGTAGTCCAAGATGATCCCATTCGGATGCTCAGGTTCTTGCCAGGACAGAGACACGCTGTTCCTGGATGTCCTGTCTTTCTTTATGACTGTGATGGGGGATGGGGCTGTAAAGGATAGAGAGGGAGGAGGGAAGAGAGAAAAGCAAACTGAGTTTATCTTTGTTCCAATCCTTGGCAAAGAGTATTGTTTCCATTTAAAAGGCTCATGAGCATAGGTCTGGACTTGTATCAACATTGAGCAGCTGGATTATAGTCCTAGTACACATGCCTTAAAGTCTACTGGCCTCAAGGAAAATGAACTGAGATTTTCTGTTAGACTGGAGGACCAGTGGCAAGACACCAGATGGTTTCGATCTGCTACTACAGTGTAAGCAATGAAATACATTTGATATACTATAACAGAGAACAAAATAACAGTACTACCTATTTGTTATAATGCTGAAGTATTATTGTTGCCAGACTCTGCAGAACCCTGATAAGATTTTCATATGCAATAAAATGGTGCTGGGATGCACTACATACAAGGAGCTCCTGGTGTCCACAGCTAGTAGTAACCTTCAACACACTGCAGAATACAGCCTCTTCTATAACATTATTTGGTAAGCTCTCCAGATATAAATTGCTCCCATGCACACTTCCTCTTTACCACATTTCTTTGAAAACAAAATTTGAAGAAAAAAAAAAAAGTCTAAACTGCAAAATAACCTCATTTCTCATCTGTATTAATCAGTTGGGCATGACAACTGATTGCATGCCACAGACTCACCTGCCACCCAGAACATGGAAGTACTGTCAATGTTACAGAAAAAAAAATAGCAATTACCTAAGGTTCTTGAACATCAGTTTAGCTTTAGACCACACAGCTCTATATATTGCTCCAAGCCCAGGCCTAAGTTTCCTGGACTCACTGAAAGCTATGCAATTTTTAAAATTATTTTTTCTGTGTCTTTTGGGTTGGCTTCCCACTCCAAATGCTTCTCTTCCATGACTTTGGCCAAAATCAATCAGATGATAGCTTACAGATCACACATTAAAGGTCGTAACTGTCATTTTAAAAAAAATCTTTTACCAATAAACAGCCTTTTATCTTACCATGTAAAACAAATGTGTTTATAAGTTCAACATTGTGCTGTCCTCATAAAAAGGCTCTAGCTGATCTAAACAATTTGATTTCTCTGAAGCTTTTACTGTCATATAAAACTAGTTGCACTTTACAGGCATTACACATTTGCATGCATTAGCCAGTGCCCTTTCTGTTTGGGTTTTAATTTCTGCAAGAGAACTTTCAAAAGCCAGAAAAATATGTTTTAGTTAAAATAAATTGTGGAAAATTCATTCTGTGTTTGATTTTGCTAAACTTCCCTCAAAACATACCTTTTAGTCTTGAGTCGTAAACTAAAAGTTGACATGCTCCTTTAATTGAGTAGAGCAACTAGAAAGCTGTATATACCTGCACAAGCACATAAGTAAATACACAGTTCCATACGCATTCTGGGTTGACACAGGTCCTCTGAGCGGCATTGTCACATGGTTCACAATAGCTTTTGAGAAGACTATAAAGTTGGAAAATTCCTTCCTCCCCTTTTTTTTTTTTCCCCCCCAGCAGAAAGAATTTTTCCTGAATTTAAATTACTGAAATCATATTTTGGAGTTGTGTTTTTGTTTTGGTTTTGGGTTTTTTTTAAAAATTAGAATGGGAGAGAGTCTCTTTCTTTTTTACTCAGACTCACCAGATCTGTGCTTGCTGAAGAGCTAAAAAGCATTAGGGAAAGGTATACAGAACTGGTTTGTAACAAACATACTTCAGTAATTCCACTTGAATTCTAGTCAGGCACAAACCAGTGCTAGAGCCAAAATACAAAGTGGTTAGCTGGCTGGACCGCTCTACCGTAGCCAGCTCTATGTTAACTCATGAACCCATACTTGCTGCTTTTATGTTCTTGTAAGTCATTTTTATGTCTTCTTTTTAAGTCAGGCTGTTCATCCTTTTTTGTATGTGAATAGACTGCCAAGCCCAGTACCCCAGCTGGTAACCCTTCCCATTAAGGTAACATTAATACAGAATTTTATGAATAATTAATATATGATTAACAGAAATGGCTTTTCCCCTAATAAATTATGGTAATTTGTGCTATAGCAAATTCTCATGGCAGGCTGAAATAATCTCGTATGCTCCAATACAGATGTGCTTTAAAAAAAAAAAAAGCTTTCTTCTAACACAGTATTAATTATTTTGAGCTCATTTACACACATCTCTGCAGATGCTACCAGTAACTTATCTCACAGCAGTTTATTAGAAAAGCGTCTGATCTACAGTTATCAATAACATTATAAAACATTCATATATCTTTTCTGATCCCTAGGGTTCCCAAAGCTGCTCAGAAATTATACATACAGAGTCTCTGGAAAAGACAGCATCCTACCACTTGGGCAAATGGAAGGGAGATGGATAATCACAGGGAACACAATGTTTCAGGCACCTCCGTTCTGCAGCACAGTGGCTGCACGACGGGCCACTCAAACAGCTACTGAACCTCTGAGCTACGGAAATTATGTATTCCAAACCTGTTTAAACCATCATCTTACTTTAACTATGCCAATTACAAAAGTTACCTAGTTTTAAGGTATTAATCTTCAGTGCATAAAGGAACAGTGTCTTCAGAAACTTCAGTGGTCAACTATTTCCAGAAGAAACTAGAACTAGAAACTATTTCTAGAACACTATTTGTGTTCAGAGCAGAAGATATCTATCTGTAACAAGTTTAATTTTTAAGCTTTTTTTGCACACAGGATGTTAAAACCAAAGACTCAATGTCTGGGTATAGATTTCATCATTTTCCTGCTGTTCCCATCACTTCTGCGTGTTCCCATCGGATTTCCCCAGCAGTAGCTGATCCCCTTCCTGGATCCCCTTCCACATTTCTGTTGCATGAAACAGAGCCCCGGAGAGGACAGCCCTCACAAAAGCCTCTCTCATAAGTTCCTCTCCTGTCACTATGTCAGGCTTATGACTCTTCAAAGCGCAGGCAAAACTGAACCATGCAGCTCCTGGGATGACTTCACCATCAGGACCCTCCTTCTACAAAAAGGGGAGTGGGGAGGAGCAAGGATAAACCTTGCCATGAGCATCCCCGACAGCCAGCCTTGCAGACCCCCGTGGGTGGGGGCAGAGAAAGGAGTCAGGATGCTGTGCCAGGAGAGGCTGCCATCCCACATGGTCCATGACAGCCGCAGCAGCAACCTGGCTTTCTCCAAACCAGACTCTGCTGGCTCTTCTGCTGTGCCTGCTGTCCCACATAACTGATGTCTTTTTCTATATATATTTAATAAATTGTTTCTTTGCCTGCATCCAGAACTGCCTCCTCTACTGACACACAGGATTGACTGAGGAACACATGCCATTTATCTGTTGGTTTGACCAAGATGGGATAATATAAAAAAATTACCAGCACAGCACATGGCGTAAGCTTTCTTTGCTGGTCTGCAAGGCTCTGGACTGTTAAAGTTTTAAGTCTTAAAGCAATATTTTTTGTTTTTCTTCTATACCTGTTAGATAGGAAGGTTTGAAAAATGTTAAAAGTCCTTGAACCCTAATTTAAGAAAACACCTTGTTCAGATGACTTCTAAGTTTACGCTTAAATCTACTACAGTCAACAGATTTAAAATACAGGAAGAATTAAGGTAACCTGTAAGTACATATTGCCCTGCACAGGGACAGTCATATAACAAGCAAAGTGCCTTTCTGACCTACTGCCCCAGCTCAGGTCTGGGGTGCATTTAGGAGGAACGGACTGACATTTGCACCATGGAATTAATTTCTTTATGTATGCATCCCTAGAATTCGACGTAATAAATTAAAGCACACAAATGGTGTTCTAAATAATGTCTTCTGATATATACTTATCTTAATAGGATGGACTTTTTTCTTTGTTTTTCTCAAGTGTTCTTAAATATATCTTATGAAGCAAAAAAGGACTACCTCCGATCAAGTCAAGAAAGCTATATTAATCTCAGAGCAGCCACTTATGGCCCAAAGTAGAAATCAGCCTTAGTTTCCATTTTTTAGCAGCAGTCCTCCCTCCTCAGCAGAACAACCCAGTAACAGTATTTTACTGTTTACTTGGAAGTCTGAAATTCCAGCAAAGAGGAAAACTGCAGTTAAAGAAAGTTAACATCACAAACCATTAAGCAATTAAGGCATCACCATGAACAATGATGCATCTAAAGACTATATAAGCAATGATGCTTACAAAAACTGTAGGTTTTAGTCTTCTGGATGAGGAATAAGGAGCCAAGAGCCTCCTATTTCCTGAACACCATTAAATAATCACAGCATGATGAGACCGGAATTCAAAATCAGGCTACACAAAGGAATAGAAGTACTTAATATTTTTAACATTCATTTTTCATTACAAATCCAGGATTTTCTTTTCTTATATTAAAAGACCACTAGATTATGCAACAACAGAATGCTGGAACAAATATTTTAAATGTCTGCAGCTCCCATTGAAACAAATAATTTTGTCACTACCGGTTAGCAAAAAATGACATATTATGAAGTTTTTTAGATAAATAGAAATTTAAAAAATTATATTAAAGCATCAGTATCAGCACAAAGTTAGATTAAATTAATTTAACATTTAGAAAACATACATGTCAAGTTAAAACTTAATCAGAGTACCTTTTTAGACTAAGAAGTTGCATAAATGCAGTTTCAGTGATTTTTCGATAAATCCTGTGGCTCGTATACCTCTATGTATTTACATTTTTATTGGTGTTTTGATTAATGTGTTAGTACTCTTAACTTCTTCACTGAATAAGGGTTGTAGGGGTTTTTTTAATTAACTTTAGGCTTGTGTGGCCATGCATTGAGAGGTTTATTCTTAATAGTCATATGCAATGCATATAGAGGAATTTTTATGCATCAGATGGTTACTATTTGTCTGGTACTACAGTCTAACTGGTTTATGACTAGTTTAAGGAGTTAATATGAACTTTCAAAACTCCCTAGAGTTACAAGGGGAAATGTACTTTGAGCGCTCAATGTTGTTAGGTAGCATTTCTGACAACTGGGAATGTGGATGTTGAAAAGGTAACAAACGCAATGATCCAGGGAGCTTAGACTCACAAGTGTAAAAACCTCCTCACTCATGACTATTAAAGGCACAAGCAAATAACATGAAGGATCTAGCAGAGAGAACAATAAAACTCTGCTCAAATTGATTTCCCAGCGAAACCGACCCCAACAGATCATTTGTTTTCCTCCAGTGTAATAGCAGCTGTATATAAATCTCCTTATTGACTTTTTCCTTATTCCTTGGTTATTGTTTTCATATGTGACTGGCTTACAGATGTACACATATACTGGAAGAAAATTCCCTGTCCTGTGACAGACAGAACTCAGTATTAACTTTGGGAAGCCATGTGTGTACAACTGCTGAAATATTTAGAGGGCTGTTGTTTCTTGCTTAGTTCTCTAGATCACAAATTAAATTTAAGGGAAGGATTTCACTCTAAAATGAACATGGCCTGCTCTCTTCCAGCTTTTGCTTGCAACCAGCTATTAGCGTTAGAGAGTAAAATATTCCAAGCTATGCTGAAAGATGGTGATCAAGAACATATCTGAGCTAGCAGAACTGACTGTATAACCCCAACTGTAACTTCTTCTGTGCTGCTGAATAAATGGAAGGTTTGTTCCTTTCTCCTTCTGTAGAAAACTGATGATTTTATTATCTAATCATAATACTGTCATCTGATATAATGTATAAATTCTCTTTAATGTCTATGATGCCTCCAGGAGGTAATGTGGAACGAGAACAGTAAATAAAGATCATAATCTGAAAATTAAATCTGTAGCCTCTGACAGTAGGATCCCCTGGGACCCAAACCCAAATCTGTAAGTCTTAGGGGACTCAAGTGTCCAAACCACAAAACTATCATATGAGTCAAAGTAGAAATTCCAACGATTGAACAAACAAGCTGATCTCTCGCTGAGAGGCTGTTTCTCTAGAAAACTGGTGTCACATCCGCAGGGTCAGGACACATGACCGAACTCACCCCCGTGCAAGCGGTAGGGGGCCACGCGTGGCTCGGTCTGGCACCGCTCATAGAGAATTCAGCATCTGGGGCTCTGTGAACCAGCCGTTCTGTCTTTAGGTTTATCCGACCACTGCACTACTAACCAGCGTTCAATTCGTGACAGAGTCCTAAGCAATGACTCGCAAATCAGTACAATGCCATCACACCTCCCTGACACGATCACATTAACACAACGTCCGTACGAACCGCTATGCTTATCCTTGGATCCTCTACATCTCCAACACCTAGTCTGCGGATTAACATTGAAGGGGTTTATCATAGAAGTCTGCTCACAGAAAGCACGAGATTCACTATTTTAAACCTCCTCCGACTGCATTAGTATTTACTTTCTCCATTAAGTGCAGTTAAAGGCGCTGCCGCCCTCTAGGAGGTTGTGCAGAAGCAAGGCTGATCCCACAGGCACATTCCAAGAAGGCTCAGTCAGCACTGGGTCTCCAGGTGCCTCCCAGGAGGCCGGAGGAGGAGGAAACAGTTGCGCTTTAACAACACTTTGGAAACCTGCTAAACCCTACACGCTCCTCTTCCAGATACAATTACCCACCTCTTCGATGTGCCTGCAGACACGGTCCTTTGCCCTTTAATCTGCAGGACACGTAGTTAAACTAGCACAGCACTTGTGCTTGTGTTCCTGCACCTTTTCCTTGAGCTGAAGCAGGCTCAATATATTTTTATTACTTGGGCTGTAAAATGTCATCTGATTCTGTAACATCATTAGGCGACTGTCAGCCAGAACACAACGCAACCTCCCTCTCTTTCATGTCACCAGGGACCAGGCATTAGGGAGTCTAGCCATCCCAACAGCAAGAGGCCCATGTCGGTGTACAGGACCTCCACACGCTGGATCCAGGCTGGATCCTAGCAGGATGCAATCATAAGGAAGTGGGGGAAAATGTTCCTGTTTTCTGGGAGAAGGCTATTAAGATCTGGGTATCTACACACATCAAAATGCGTAAGGGAGACCCTATTGTAACCTTTCAATACTTAAAGGGGGTCTACAGAAAAGACAGGGACAAAGTTTTTAGCAGGGTCTGTTGCAGTAGGACAAGGGGTAATGGCTTTAAACTACAAGAGGGAACATTTAGACAAGATATAAAGAAGAATAGAGTGGTGAGGCACTGGCCCAGGTTGCCCAGACAGGTGGTAGATGCCCCATCCCTGGAAACATTCAAGGTCAGGTTGGACGAGGCTCTGAGCAACCTGATCTAGTTGAAGATGTCCCTGCTTATTGCAGGGGAGGTTGGACTAGATGACCTCTAAAGGTCCCTTCCAAGCCAAATTATTCTATGATTCTATGATTCAAAATGCGGAAGGAAAGAAACAGGACAAAACTTTAGGGACAAATAGAAGCAGGCTAACTTTGGATGAAACAAAGCAGGCTGTGGGAGCTGTGTATGTTTCTTCCAGAAAAAGGCCAAAACATTTAAAAGACTCACTTGTTCATGGTTATTTTAGTGGACGATTGCCTGCATTATGGTAGGCAATCCATTTGGAAGCTGGTGGACTCCAGCCTGTGGCCACAGACTCCGGAGCGGCTGCAGGCATTGCACAGGTGCTGTGAAGCAAAGGCGGCAGGGAAATGGAAAGGGGAAAACAAGCAGCTTCAAGCAGGAATGACACTAAAAGGCAGCTGCTTGATTTTGCTCTCAAGGGCGGAGAAAGGCAACCTTCCGGGCAGCAGCTGTCACGGGACAAGTGATTATCAGAGCTCATTTCTCACTCTTGCAAATAAATTCTAAATTAAAAGCAAACTTTGTTAAGTGTTGTACATTCATGCTCTCATTTCTCCCTCTTTTTATTAAAAGAGATAGCAAATGCCTTCCACAAAGCAAACAAAATCTTAGACTTGCTCATATGTTTAACATGTGTGTAATAAATCATGGAAACGCCATGCCCATTTGTGAAGTATCAGGCTGCACAAGGCACTCGCTTCAGAAACCGAAAATTATGGTGGCACGGCGTTCACAGCTGTTATTTCAGAGAGGAGACAAATGCCTTATATGCTTTCATAAGGATTCAGCCCAAAGGTACTCATGACAGAAATGTTATTCTTTCTGTTCTCTCTTTAAGATGGTGATGGTGGGAGCTTTGCAATACTTCATATTTTTCACTGAATGTATTTAAGACCATATCAGTTTAAAATAAACAGTTTTGCTTTGCCTTTCCTACCCCGTTGTTACATTACTTTATAGGACATTACAGCCTCAGGCTTCCTGGTGTGAAGTTTCCCAAAAGAAGAATTTATTCACTATGCCCGTAACATCAGCTGTCAGTTGCCGAGTAGGCTTTCCCTTTCTGTGAAAGTTTAGTTATTTCCTCAACCAGAGAAATCTCATTCACAATTTAAGAAGTATACTTAAGACCCATCTCTAGAAATGCCAGTATCCAAAACTGGAGAAGACAAGTGCCCTCAGGTAAGGAATTTATGATACAGAGTATTTCTCTCCTTTTAAGTAATCATCAAGAACTCCTGAACTGGTCTGTCAGTAAGTTCCATCGGAGTCTTTTCAACCTGGTCAGAAAACACTATGAATAAAACAGGGTTTCTCAAGCTTCTTGCCCTGACGTTCTTTGGTAGTTTCACAGATGGCTTTGGACCAATTGCTTTTGCAAACGTTAACCAGGACAGGAAAATCTCTAATGGAAAAGACCAGAAAGGTGATCACATCTCCTTTCACTTTCTTTTGGATTCTGGGAGTATTTAACCTTTATTTCTGGTTAGTTTTAAACATTTTCTTTATGTATATAGACTCATAGTTTACTACAAATAAAGCTCTTTCATACATACTCTGCTGTAAAATTGGACACTGCAAGAAAAGTAAAAAGAAACAAAGAAATAGAACCTCCTTGAGGGGCATCTGATGTCAAGCTTACAGGTTTTGAGGACGCTTACTTCGCAACACTGAGAAGTTGGCACCAGTGAGAAGCAGCAAAATCTTTAATTTTCAGAACAAGGTCTACTACCTTCAGAGGGTACCTGTCTTCACGAGCAGGATGACACATCCTCAGGCTCAAATCACTTTATGTAGTTGGTGTGAGTAAAACCAACGCTGCACATATGGGAAGACTGTAGCATGCAGGGGTGCATAACTTTGCAACTATAATTTGTTTTTATATTAAAATACTTTAAAAAAATAATTACTACATTAATAATTCCTATTGGCAGGAATAGTCCCCAAACCCAAAGAAACAAGTAACATTTTTTTTCCCAGCCATCCCCAGCCTGTAAATTGTCTAGATGGAATGGCTTCAAGAAGCAAGGGAAGTTGATAGCTTTGTTTACAATCAAGAGGAACACAGACTGTGTCCCTCAGTGGTTACTAAAAATGCTAGCACAGATAAGGGAAATGGAGCCAGAAGTCTAAGGAATATTATTTAACGGAGTGCTAAGCATCCTGCTTACCTACATTTCTTTATTTTTACTATTTTACCAAACGAAGTTATTAAATGAGAATCCACACGCAGCCTCATGTTAAGGAGCATAATAGAAACAAGTAGAGAAAACCATTATCCACTGATTGCTGTATTCAGAAAATTGCAATTTCACCATGATCTCTGGAAAAGGTAGCTAAAAGCATTGGAAGTGAAAAAACACTAGCTGAGCCACAAACTTCACCTGCGAACTTTCTCTAAGGTCACGAGCGTTCACACGAGGACTGTGTGCGCACAGAAGAGACCAATGTATGTCACAGACTTTGAAGCCTCGGCAGAGCTTCCTTGACGTTCAGGGAAAAAGGGATCAAAGGCTTTGCAGGCAGAACATCTCTAGTTAATAACAGGCTATGCATGGAGTGACATTGTTAAAACACTTCCCTTTTATATCCCTAAAGGAGGAGTTTTACTGAGTTAAAATGATCCTTGAATAGCCTCTGGGCTGAACTGTAAAACATATTTGAAAAGCGTAAAATCTTTATTTATGCCAGGAATGTTTGAAACTCAAAAGATAAATGTCATTCAAAAAAACAAGCATGTCCTAGGTATTCAGTACGTAATGGGGCACAGCTGTAATAACAGTCAGTGAACCAGAGACTCCCTACATCATGTCATTAGCTCACTTTTAATAAGTATATCTTCTTGTCCTTTTTATAAGGACCATAGGGAAAGAAAGAAATATATCACATACCAAACATCTGTGGCTTTCTCAAATTGTCTCTCTTAGAAGAGAGATCTACTTAAGGGACCTGTCTTGGGATACAGATTGTAAAGTGCACACAACCCTTTCTAAATATAGATTTTATTTAAACAAGGAGCATCACACAGCATTTGCGAGTTGCTGAAGACAGTGCGGTCTAGCTTAACAGAATAAAGGCTGAACACATAAATAGCATCACAGTTCCTGCAAGTAATCAGAGACATACATTGAAATAAAGCTTGGTGCACAACTTGGTGCTGAATTTATTCCCTTGAAGCCACAGTTTTCAGACAAATAAAATTCTATTTCCGAGGAAGTTTTAACAACTTTTCCCGGGAGCCAAGCGAGTCTTTGCTTACAATGGTACTGAAAAACTTATGATTCTTTCTCCATTTAAAATGTTTATCCCTCAAGCTGAAACTAAAGGTGGGCTTGAAATACTCAATCTGTAAATAACACATGTAGATCAAGATATTACAAACCAGCTAGGTCTACACTTTAAGACTCTCCTCCCAATGATCCTAATTTCTGTACCTAGTGGTCAGTTTTGTCCTCAAGCTTTTTCGAACAACTTTCATCCTGGCTCCTTGCAAAAACTCCATAGTGCCTTATTGGTTACCTTCTCCTCAAATAAACATATAAGCCTTCTGTGTTTCAAAACTGCTAGATTTGATAGCTAATATATTTAAGAGACCAAAAGAATAGTAAAACCAAATTTGGTTCAATGTATGTAACAGAGTGGGCTGTGTATTTACACTTGAAGAAAATACCTGGTTGATGTGTTTTTATCACACTGTTATTCGTTAATCCATTAAAAAAAATGAGAGAGAAAAATGGATTACAGTCAGCTTCCAGACCGGATACTGCCACATGTAGGGGCACAAGCACAGCTACTATTGCAGTCATGTTTTCCTACATTCCTTTTCACGCATGGGTTAAATGATTAAGCAAGATGATTAAGCAGGCTACATGAATTGTTCTGCTTTGTGGGTTTTAGAAATACAAAAGATAAAAGGAGGAGACTCTTGATAATTGGACTACTGTTCTTCTAGGAAAACCTGAGATGATATACGGTATATCTGGTTTTTTGTTATTCTTTATGCAATAGCTGTGCGTAGACGCCTTGGTTGGATGCAGGGGCGCTTATTCTATTTAAGCTTCCTGTGTGAAAAGAGCCATACAAAGAAATGAATTAGCATTTTACAAGTCCACAACTGAATTGCGGGGGGCAACAAAACACAGGTTTAGGCATTTTTGGGCACTTAACTGAGAAGCACAAAGACTTTCTACAGTTACTAGGAAAAGAATGACATATCTAGCTAAAATTTAGCCCACAAAAAGCCTCTTGTGTTTCCTTTGCATTTCTTTCTACAGCAGGTAAGTGGCGATTCCTATTTATAGTCTGATTTATTTTTTTTTTTTGGAAACTATCTGAATGCTATATGAATTGTGTGGAAGAGCTGAGTTGAACTGAGGGCAGAGTTTGAGGGAGTCTCTTGTTACAACACGTCCCCTTTGTTCCTCTCCTGATGCCAGGATGTATGACAGCACAAAACTCTTTGGAATTGATTTAGTACTGACACCGGCTTATTGTAGCTGAACTCAGTTGCTCTGAGCAACTTCACTGTTGAGACCTTGGTTTACAAGGCCTTAAGTCCTTAAGAACTAATCACACATAAAACTACATTTAAAACTGTTACACTGTTTTTTTAGTGATTAAAAGAAACCAGTCTTTTTTATTATCAAGCTGGCAGGGAGTAAAGACCTGAGGTATATCAAAAAATAAATAAATAAATTTGGGCATCAGCATGTGTATATTTAGAAAATGTAGAAAATGTAATGCTTTTCATTGAACTTTGTTGCTAATAATTATTTTGCTGGAGCCCTGGACACTGAATCCTACCAGAAATAATAGAAGGGGTAAGAGCTCCGGAAGATGCACATGCAAAGTTGGGATCTGGAGACAGAATATTCAGACTAACATGGAGTAAGCTGCTCTATCCAGGAAAATGCTATTGCAGAAAGAGAGTCACAGACTTATCCCCTTGTTCCCACCTATCCTGTACAGGGTTTCAATTTTGCTCATTCTTCTTGCTCTGCCCCTGTGGATCCTCCAGTCTAACCTAGACAACTGAATTTGCAACCCTACATTCAAAATGAACTGGTGTCCCAAGAGAGCCATTCAAATACAGTGCATGGAAATTAAAGACAAAACTGTAGACAAGCTCTCTTGGGACAGCAGTTCATTTTCTAGAGCTTACACAGTTCTTACAGCAAGGAAGCCCAAAGACATCTTCAAACACAAATTATCTGTCTCCACAGTAAAACTGTAATACTGTAACGTAAACCTGTTTATACATTAATTTGTTCAGATCAGTTCAAATCCCAAAATGGGCACCCTTCCTTTAGAGTGTTTCAAATAATTTAACATGAAAAAGTAGGAAAAAACTAATTCTTAGAGTAACACAAGTTGTGACTATGCAGAGGTTTGCAGCAGTTTAACCGAAATGCTCCCATGCAATTTAAAACTGCTTCGCCCCATAATCAGGTATCCTAATACTCACACGGGGAAAGCTAGTTAGTGGAAAGTAGGTCTCAGTCTACTCATTGCTGACTCCAAGGGGGAGTACCATAGCTGTTTGCTATCGTACCACAGCATACAATAATGCTGTACAATACACAGAGGAACACGACTGGATCCTGCAGTCTCTCTGATGAAAAAGCTTAGGAAGGGGGTGATAACCCACAGGCAATTTAACTAAATCAAATCTCTCTCTCTCAAGCCATCTAGTCTTATGGGGGTATTCTGTAAAACAAGCCAATCCTACTGCAGTTTTCCATATTCATGTATGTATAAACTTTGTGTGCTGTGGCAAATGGTAAGAATTTTGAGGTTATCCTTGCTAAATACCAAAACAAATGATTCAACAATACTCTCTTGAACTTCTTTGAAGAGGGGATGTTGAGGTTTACAGCCCCTCTGCACCCATAGGTTTACTCTCTCTCCAAACTGAGAAAGTGTATCAGGAGTTTACTCCCTCAAATTTCATTACGAAGGCCTTGCTACATGGATGAAGAGGTCAGAGTTAAAAGAGGACAGTAATTACTGAACAGTCCCTTAGCTGGTCTTCCAGTTGCTGCTATCCCCTTCACACATAGACTGAGGAGGGAAGGGGCATCTGCAGACCACCTAGTCCACCCCCCCTGCTGAAAGCAGGGTCAGCCACAGCAGGTTGATCAGGACCTTGATTAGTCAGGTTTTGATACCCCCCACAGATGGAGATACAACCACCTCTTTAGGCTACCTGTTCCACTGCTCAATTACACTTAGAGTAAAAAAAGTTTTTTTTCCTACTTTTAAACAGAATTTCTTGCATTTCAGTTTGTGACCATTGCCTCTTGCCCTGTCACTAAGGTCCACTGAGGACAGCCTGACTCTGTCTTCTTTACAGCCTCCCATCAGGCATTTATATGCATTGACAAGATCCACCAGAGCCTCCTCTCCTCCAGGCTGGGCAGTTCCACCTCTCAGCCTCTCCTCATAGGACAAATGTTCCTCTCCTTTAATCATCTTAGTGACCCTTCACTTGTCTTGCCTCAGCATATCCATGTCTCTCTTGTACTGGGCAAGGGTNGGGAGGGGTGTGTGTGTGTGCGCGCACGCGAAGCTACACACACCACCCATGGCCTCACCAGTGCTGAGCAGACAGGAAGGATCACCCCCCTTGACCTGCTGGTAGTGCTCTTCCTACTGCAGACCCAGATGCTCCACCAGGACCCCCAGGTCCTTTTCTGCAAGGCTGCTTTCCAGCCAGTTGGCCTAAAGCACATACTGGTCCATGGGGTTAGTCCTCCCCAGGTGCAGAATGCACTCATCCACAGGAATAATCAAGATTGACATTGAAAATAGCATGCTGGAGAAAGCTCACCAGAATTGCATTCTGGAAAGTCAGGAAAATACAAAGACTCTAAGCTTCTTCACAGTGGCAAAAACATGATTGTTGAGGAAATATTCTGTATCAATCTTACAGATCATCTTATTCAACTTTGGGACACAGACCTAGAATAAGAATTCTTTACAAACCAATTCTAACACCTTCTCTGGGTCAAACTACAGCCTTTAAAGGTAACGACCTGTGAATGCTAGTTGTTTCTGACTTAAGCAGTTAAATACATTTTTATCATTAGGGATATGCTTATATCCAACAGATTTATATGGATTGTATTTACCGAGATACCTCATTTACTTGTTAGATAGGCTGTGCAGCCCTCTTCAGGAACATAGCAAGTTTTATTCGTAATTGCTTACTTTGGGACTTCCCCAGGTTTCAGCAAGCTGAGGGTGCTTTCAGTATTTGTTTTGTTTTATACAATAAATACAGTGAGAACTGTAGTTGTTATTTATTACACATGCCGCTATCATATTGTTTGCATGACTCTATATTTGCTAGAACTAATGAATACAAAGCTAAACAAAACTAAGCAAACAGATTTTAGATCAAACAAACAGAACCACTTGTATGGAGAACCTTCTCACCAGATCTGGGAGCCAAGGACGAGGAAAGCACTGTGTGTGCTGGGATACCAGTGGGATGGCCAAGGCTTCCTAAGACCTACCTAATAGGTCAATATCTACTAATGGTGCAGCTTTCTTCAAGTTCTGAAAGTTCTTGTCTCCTCTAGATGGCAAAGAACACTGCAGAGAATACGTCTATTTAAAATGCAGTTAAGTCAATTAGATTTTTGGTTAAAATATTTACCGCCTTGCTTAGCGTGCCCAAATCATACCTGCAATCTCTATGACAGTGTGTGATACAGTAAAAGTAGCGATATGGCAGAAAAACTGTTACTTTCTCACACAGCACCTGCAAAACTTATATATGTCCCTGACCCAATGACTGTTTTGCATTGGAAAACCTCCTCCCTCACCGTTGTAAACTGATTATCCAGTAGTTCAACTGTGTTGTCCCTACCAAATCTTAGCCTTTCTTCAAGTGAATTCCACACCCTGTTTCCATTTAAAACCTATTTGGGCTCCAATGGGAGTCTTCTGCTTGCTACAGCCCAAAGGCAGTAAATGCAGAACTGCCACAACCCGGATGGGATGTCTTTCGCCTTTGGGTTACATATAAAGCTCCATGGAACGCACAACTTTCTGGTCATTACAGAGAAATGCATTTAAGAAAATCCCATAAATTGTGGTCAGGAAACCCAGCGAACCTAGAATATCTGTGCCCAGACACCCGGTCACGCTAGCGACAAGCCAGGCAGCACGGCATGGCTGTCAGCCTCTCTGCAGGGCACATTCACAATTAGCACACCACCTCCAGGGGTACCCAATTCCATGTCCTCTCCCGTAGCAGCCAGTGACCCTTCATAAACAGGGTTGATTGGCGTTATTAGGAGGTAACGTCTGTGTGGTGGAACACATTGAAGTGAGGTGAGAGCCCTCTTTGGGCAGCGGCAGACTGCTTCAATATAATTCAGCAGAAGCTGTACCAGATGGCAACTGAAGGCATGTAATACAGTGCAATCAAAGAGGATGGTCAAGAAACTAAATTAAATTGAAACGTGTTCCCTTTTTCTTTTACCTGCACACCAAAGAGAGAAAGACTTACAGAAATCATAAATATTGCAGTGTCATACCTGTCTAGCCGTATTTTGCAAGGGACCTTTTTTTGGGGTTTTTTTGGTTTTTTTTTTTTTTTTTTTTTTTTTTTTTTTTTTTTTTTTTTTTTTTTTTTTTTTTTTTTTTTTTTTTTTTTTTTTTTTTTTTTTTTTTTTTTTTTTTTTTTTTTTTTTTTTTTTTTTTTTTTTTTTTTTTTTTTTTTTTTTTTTTTTTTTTTTTTTTTTTTTTTTTTTTTTTTTTTTTTTTTTTTTTTTTTTTTTTTTTTTTTTTTTTTTTTTTTTTTTTTTTTTTTTTTTTTTTTTTTTTTTTTTTTTTTTTTTTTTTTTTTTTTTTTTTTTTTTTTTTTTTTTTTTTTTTTTTTTTTTTTTTTTTTTTTTTTTTTTTTTTTTTTTTTTTTTTTTTTTTTTTTTTTTTTTTTTTTTTTTTTTTTTTTTTTTTTTTTTTTTTTTTTTTTTTTTTTTTTTTTTTTTTTTTTTTTTTTTTTTTTTTTTTTTTTTTTTTTTTTTTTTTTTTTTTTTTTTTTTTTTTTTTTTTTTTTTTTTTTTTTTTTTTTTTTTTTTTTTTTTTTTTTTTTTTTTTTTTTTTTTTAAGAGTTGCCTGCTCATTAACCTTTGCTGGAACAAAGTGCAATAAACACACAGCAAAACTCAGGCCAGACAGTTGGAAGAAAAAAACCAATCCATTTTCTGAAATGATTCTGAATTTCCCTCAGTTCAGGGGACTTGGATCTGGGGTTTACAACAGTTTTGTACTGTAAATTATATTATCCGTCTTTCCTTCACAGCACCAGCAGAATCAGACTCTGGATGTTTCAGCCCTTAAAAGCAACAACAAAGCACGCCTGTTCTTTGCTTCTAGACCAGGTTTGAAAACTCTCCAGCAAAATCTTACTGAGGTTCTTAGTTACCGACTCTAAACCCCACTGCAAAGCTATCAGTGACTTTTTCAGCAATGTTTAAGGTGACCCTTTTTGTGTGTGCATGTACCTACATGTGTATGTAAATCACAAATATGTGTATGCATGCGTGTATAAGATCTGCTTATGTACAAAAATGAAGCTGCTGTGCAAACTGCCTGACTCCTAACGTACCAGCTGAATTTATTTTACCACACTCCGGCAGATCTCCCAATTGCTGCATTACAGAAAACTAGTACTACACACGTTCTGACCTATTAGGCTGGTGATGGATTCACAGGCAGAAATGCCCATGTGTACAGTGAGAAACGTGGAAAGAAATGTTTGTTCAATTTTCAGCCAGCCTTTGGAGCTCAGAGACCCAGCAAACATAAAGCCAACTGATGCCTGTCTTGAACTGAGTTCATCTGAAGTAAAGATGTACAATGCCTGACTTTTACCACCAAGAGAACTGCCACAAAAATCACATTTTTGTCATTAGAAAATATAAAAAATTCTGCAACCCACATACTCGAAAACCAGCATTTTGGGTGGGCGAGGAACATTCTGTGGAAAAGCTTTCACTAAGCTGGAATGGGTCTTGACAGTGCTTGAAAAAAGCACATGGATACTGAAAATCCAAGATTAAAACTGCAGCTTCATTATACCCATTGCAAGGGTACAGGGCTCTCAAATCAAGGTTGGCAGAAGTGAAATAGCCTGGATTCAGGAGAGATTGAGGAGATTCAGGTTGTAGGGACCTTCCATACTTCAATCCTCTCTCCAAAACTTGCAGCCTACTGACTGACATTGTTCCTTCTGCAGGCTTGCCAGGGGCTCTGTCCCCAGGATTCATCCGGCTGTGCTGAACCATGTAAGCCCATGTGACACCCCACCCACAGAACAACCTCCCAAAGCAATACACCTCTCCTACTTCCTTGTGTCCAGCAGAGCTCAGTCATTTAACCAACACTTTCTCCAACTGGTGGGTACCTCTGTCCTTGAAGAAATGTACCCGAAGCCAGACAGCACAAATAATAGCTCTAGAGTCATGACTGGCTTTTGGAGTCTTTGGTCTCTTCCAGATCCAGCTTAACAGTGCTTTAATTCTTTTTTTGAAATGCAACCCAGTTAAACCCTTAATTGTAATGTAATCTCAGATCTTAAAACTTTCTCCCCCGCCCAGGTGTTTAAATATGACATTAGCTAAAAATGTGTGTGATCTAATCAGGAAGGGAATGCAAGAGAAATCGCATTTTTGTAATTATGCTTTAAAAGATTACTTACATACATATTTAAGGTTTAATTTTAGCAACTTGCAGAACTTCTAGGGGAATTCTAACATAGTAAACCAATCAGAATGATCAAGAGATAGCACAATTAAGCCTTTAGTATCCCACACCACATAACTGTACCTAAAGCAAAAATAGGCGATGCATAAAAGTAGAAAACAAACAAATCGCTTAAGCAGCCTGCGGGTTGCACTAAACAGAGTTGCCATCTCCAGCAATGCAGTGACTCTGGCACGTCACAGGAACCATGTGTTACAAAACATAATCAAAATCCGCCTTACATTGCAGTGCACAGGCAGCCAGCTCTGGCCCTGGGGAAGAAGCTGCAAAGCAGGAGGCCTCTGCAGAGAAATATCTTTCAGTGATCCTAGACAGTTCATTCTATGGAGTATCCCCAGGTGATTTCTAACTGCTACGGTGATGAACAGACTGAAAGGCAATATCTCTGATATAAAAAAACAGAAGAGAGCAACTAAACAAAGGCTGCTCAAGTTGCTGACACAAATATCCAAAAAATGTAACTTATAACAGTAGCAAATTGTTTGGAATGGACATAAAAGGCAAGTTTCAGAGCAGAAGTCAATGCCTAGACAAGAAAGAAATCGTGAGAAGGTATTTCAATTGGGTAGATAGATTCACCTCTGTCTGCCTACTGCATAGTTAGACAGTCCTCCAGAGCATTTGGAAATGTAGTGACTGCTGTCAGGAAACAGTCTGTTCTCACATTTTTATGCCTCCCACTAAAGCTGATCTGTGATCTGAGGAGAAGAGATATATCCTTTACAGTGAGAAACACTGAAATAATGTAGCTCACTAGGAGAACATCTACTTAGAGCAATGCTAACTTGGTTTGTGCTTTGAGGAAGACAGAATTGTAGGTATTTTGGGGACGGGGTGTGGGATGGGAGGAGGTGGGAGAAGACTTACTGCACACGTATGCTTTCAGTACAAAGCTTCCTGATGGTGAACTACATGGAGCAGAGTGACAGAAATCCCAGAATCTAGTCTTTCTCTTCATTAGCAAACATGGTTCCTAAAAAATTGTACCTAAACAAATGCTAGAGAAGAGTCTAGACACTTCATATCTTTCAGATAAATGGAACCTCATCAAACGAGAAGCAAAAGGTAGAATAGAGCAGCAGCGACAGAAGCTTTGATCCCACAGTCAGGGCGTACTGCTGTGCTCGTGCAGGGCTTAAATAACTTTAATAAGTCTCCACAGAAGCAGAGCAGTCCCTTTGTACACTATCAACTACAACACCAGGACCTAATTCAGTATTCAGCTCCACACCCCCATCATGTTGGCAATAATTCAGAGTTGGTGAGACAACTTGTAAAGGGGGGGGGGGAAGCAGCAGTGTTTTAAACCTCTCTAATGTTAGCTTTTTATGTGCCTAACATCAAAGCATTTTTTCACTTCCATTTAATCAAAATTAATCACTAAGATTACTACAGTAATTTATGTTGGAGATTATTGAAATGAGTGTTTTATTAAAATCTGGTTTTATTATTAAAACACATTCTGGCTAAGGAATCATGTGAGTCTGCTATTAGAGACTATTAACCGGGAACTGGGAGTTAATCATAACAGTCATGCTGCCAGGTCCTTTGACAGCAACACACACTGGGTTTGTTTCTGCTTTTACTTCTACTAGCATATTCAAGTCAATTCGTTACCCCAGCACACGAACGGTCAGAGTAACTCCTGTAAAACAGGGAAAGGGAACAAAGGTACTTACATCTCAGTAGTTTTGAACAAAGAAAGCGTAATCAGAGACTCACCAGCCTGATTAGTTGTGATGCTGACAGCAGCAAATTGTCTGGAAAGTGTACTCAAGTCAGATACCCCATTGACTGCATCAATCTCAAAAGTGTAATTGGTATGCGCCAAAAGGTCCACCACTGTCACTGTGGTGTTGGTGAGTCCAGTCTGACGGGGTAAGAATCGCACGTTGTCGCTACACGGCTCACACATCTTGATGTTTCCTCCACATTTTTTACAAATGATGTTGAAAGTGACATCTTTCCGACCTCCAGTGTCAAGAGGCCAGCTCCAGTCCAGGATAACAGACGTCTCATTGATGTTAGAGATAACGTTTCTTGGAGCAGATGGCGGTCCTGTAAGAGGAAACAGGAAATCAGGGGGATGAGATTTTCTGTAGTGCTCTAAGATAGCAGCAACAAGGGCGCAAAAATACAAAAGTAAAAAACATAAAAAACCCAAACTCTTCTAATTACTTCTCGCAGAGACTCCTGAAATGTTTCACTGGACTACAGGCCTATCAAGGACCATGTTTTCTTATAGACAGACAGTACCCTCAGGGTGCACTTCAGGACCGAGGGCTGAAAATACTGGTAGCAATTTAAAAAGCTTAGGCCTCCTTCTCATGTCTGATGGAGAACAAGAAAGAGAAATTTGAAAACAGAAAGACATAAACGCAGCCCACCAATTTTCAGTAGTCTGTCCAACATGTAAGAAGACATGGGGGGCAGTGGATGGCTGACTGCAATGGGACATGAGAGTAAGCAAGCAAGCTGATAAGATACAGATGGAGGAGCAAGAATGACAGCCCCGAGCATAATGATGCTACTCACTGGTGCAAGCCATGGATGGAGGGTCTTTCTCAGAGCGAAAGTAATTCTTTTCACACCTGCAGTTCAGAGATGCATCTTCATAGGTAGAGCTGTGAGGTGGGCATTTGGCACACTTCACATTGCCAGCAGAGGCTTTGTAGAACCCAGGTTGACAAGCTACAAAATAAGAGGAGTATAGTTTTAAATTCCATGGACATCTCCTCGATTTTAACATGCGACTTTGTTACTGCCATGGGACCTATCCATATGTAGATCTCATTTTGCAGACATTTATGGTCTAAAAGTACAGATTTTTCTCATAATGAGAAAGCTGATGGAAATAAAACGTCTTGGTAGAATGGAGCTCTTCATGCATCAACTTGGATTTGCATTTAAATTTGCCTGGAAAACAAAACAGCGTATTGCACCACTACGAAGAAACATTTTCTATGTTGTGTTTTGAAAATTTCACTTATTTTTTGCTTCTCTTAATTTACCAAAACATCCTGCATAAGAAGCTAACTTTATCCCTTCTCTGCTGTCAAGCTTGGCTTACATGGGCACACTAATTGTAAACTATCTCTTCAGTTCAGCAGGACTAAGCAAGCCAAAACCAAGAAAATAACCTGCACAGTGAAAGATCTATTCCCTTTCTGAAAGACCATGCATCAGGCTCAATGAGCTGCTTTTGATACTATCAGGAACTTGCATGATCTGTACGAGGAGGATGTTTTTTATATTAACCCAGTCCTCTAGGGATAGTGCTTGAACCCACAAAAGCTGCTTCTGAAAAACTCTGGGTGGTGGTGCTTCATTAACACTGGCACACTCCCTCTGTTTTGACTCCTGGTGCCTTTTAGACTGATTCAGGGCCACGTTTGCATCAGACGAAAACAGCCCTGGAAGTAAGTTACAGAAATGAACAATTTAGCAAATAACTTCTTATGAAAAAACCATGCAGTGAAATAACACTGTTGAACTCCTTCCACCAAGATGGTATGATATCACCACCTGAAAATCACCCACAGGTCTGTACTCGTACATACAAGAACCATACACAGACAACGTAACGAACGGGGGCACATCTTAAAACGCGTTCACCTTTTGCTACACTTTGGTTCCACAGCAAACACTGCCTACCGCACAAGCACACTATGAAAACCCCAATACATTCTCATTGGAAATATAATGTAAAAAAAAGTGTAATACAAAGAAAAACACAACTTCTTTTTGTGTCTGGAACCCAGACAGTTAAGCTTAGATAAAATTCCCCAGCACCTGCCACTGAATTAGGTGCTAATTTGAAGCCAAAAGAATGGGTTCACCGGTCTTAGCATAAGCTTAAACAGGGACACACTTGTCTGTTTTGCTTATGGAGATGAATCGATTCATAAACATAGTGCAAAATCCGAGATACAAGACTATGTGGTCTGTTGTCTTCATTCATGCACTGCTCAAACAGAAAAGTGTTTGGATGGGCAGCCTGAGGTGGAAAAAAAACAACCCCAAACAACCCCAGAATAAAAATCCCAGCATCTTTGTAGGTGATGCAGGAGAGAGAGAAGCTGCAACATTAAACTGAATCCTCAGCTTTCACGTTATTGTCCATAACCAAAATCTAACTGAATATCTGGGCTAAGCAACTTTATTGATTAGCTCCTGGTGCCAAACAGTGGAGTGAAATGCACTGGCGAGTAGAGAGAGAACAAACCCCTGTACAGCCGTACGTCCTATTCCAAAACATCTTGGTAAAGGAAACCCTCCTCGCGCCACACTGAACACAGCGCGAGAAGCATGAGATGTTTCACAAGGAAGCGCTAATCCCAGCCGCTCTTCAGCACTTCACAGCCCTCGCAAACCAAGCGCCTGGCTGCAGCTGCTACCTCCGACTTCCACACTCGCAAAGCAGCTGGGAACGACACCTCCCGCTCCAAGTTCTCTTCTGCGAGCCCCGAGGAAACGATCCCGAGTTTGAGCTTCCGAGGCGTGGGCCTGCCAGGCAATCTGTGAAAGCCGAACTGCTAACAATGACCTTGTGGCAAAGCTGACGGAGCCGAATGCCAACCTGCCCAATCTGGCACAGCCTGTCCTCCTTCAGCCGGCCCGTCTCGTGTTCCCGTCTCCTCGAAGGCTGCAAGGGGGGTATTTGAGGAAATAAAGGAAACCTCAGCCCCTCTTAAACACCTCTGCTAGAAGAAATGCAGCAGAGTTGGCTGTCTTGGTTTTCTTGTTATTGGTGCAGCCTTTGAAGACTCAAATCTCATTCCCTCCCAAATACCACCCCATGATAAATGTGCCACACCTAGAGCGAGCCTCCTCCGTCTCCCTCTGGCTGACAGGGGAGCCTCAAATGACTTTACTGTCTCACGGAAGAGCATAGCTGTTCCTGACCCTAAGACAATGAGCCATGCAGAAAAGAATGTTGCTGATCCCACTCTTACCAGCACTAGTAACTCAGCAAACACATTAAGGAATAAACATCACACTGCATCTGTCCAGCTAATTACACAGCACTTTCACCAAAACTTCCCCTGGAAAGTTCCTGCCAGGTACTAAACTCAGATGGTTTTGCTGAGCCAAATCTACTCAGCTTGAACGGACATTTTTATATTTATGGGCAGGCATACACAAGACAAAGATGAATTTACAAATATATACCATATTTTTTATTTTTTAATAATTTTATATACTAGTTTAATGTAAAGACTGGAAAAAGACTAATAATTTAAAACTGAACCTTTGTCATGTGGCTGTTCTTACAAGACACAATTTCCATTGCTTATTAAGCATAGTCATAGCATCGTAACACATGAACATTCAGTTACAGGATGGAACTGCAGTAAGACTGATTATTTGGGACACTTTCAAAGCACATACCACTAACATTCAAATACAGCAATGCATTTAACATAAGTAAACAAGCTTGTGTAAAAGTGGACAGATTTTGTGGGTGAGGAAGATAATAATAAATAATAAAATAATATAAGCTCCATTAATAAATATCTCTTTCATCCCTCAGGTGGAAACCCATAGACCTTATTTAGGTGGTGGTGGTGTGGGGCCAGAGAAAAAAGGAAGGAGGAGTATGCAGGAAGCACCCTTGGTAACAGGAGATCCAGCTTTTTCTTTTCCAGAGGGACAGGAGTTTTCATTGTTTCATGCTTCTGCTATCATGGTACAGAGTGAGCAGTCGGGGTGGGGGCGATGAGCTAGTGTGACCCCTGCTGCCTCGGAACGCCCTAATGGAGGCATCCCGATCCCATGTCTTCCCCTCAGGCTGTCTCGTGCTCTCTGTCTTTGTCCATCAGACCAATTTAGATTACTCACAACTGCAGCCCAAAGGAGAAACAAAAATGCAATCATACTTGAAATTGAAGCTTGGAAAGGGAAGTGCCAATAGAAAATGTTGTCAATGTACTTACTATTATTATTCCTTCCATAGTAATTTTTTAATTCTGATATACAAGAAGAAAAAAAAAATTAAGCCTTTACTGGATTACACAAACTGATGTAAGAAGGTTTGGCTTTTTGAGGTGAATACCACAGCCTTGGTTTCCAGTCAGGTTGAAAATAAAAGCACTAGCACACACAAAGTCTTCACAGAATCTGTAATTTCAGCATAGGAACCAGCTGTGAGCAGCACTTGCTTTTTCTCAACATTTTCTTCTAGAAGCTAAGAAATTTTCCTTCCCTCAAAAGGGGGAACAATGCAAGAGGAAGTAGATCCAATGGGCCAAGAAGAAAAACCTCTTGACATGCTAAAAGTAAGGGAAACTTTAAGAGTTTCTACATTCATGATATAAACTGTACAGCAAGGCTGTCTGGATTTGCTTTTTAAGAAGGTCTCCTCAAGTCAGATGCCTGATATCTGTCAATCCTGGTAACTCCTGTGACAACTCCAACCTGAAACATTATTTTAAAACTGTATGCAGCCTGATTTCAATCTCTTATTTGAGTGCAAGCCACACTGACTTTATTGAATTCACCTACTGGTAAGAGTTTCAGGACTGCAGTTGTCCTCATTACTGTATGAAAATTCATTTCCTTAAGCTATAACCGATGAGTCTGTCTCAGAGAACAGAGCAGGGAAAGTTATTGCAGTGAAAGCAAAACAAATGCATGCAGCAATCTATGGTAGTTTCCGCTAAAACAAATGCGACTGTCTTTTCAACAGCAAAGTTAATTTTGCCTCTGTTTGAGGCGAAAACATGGCCCTAATTAAGGGTTAAATGATTAATTTAAATTTGAATTAATTTCAAGTTAAAATATAAAGCTGTTAGCAAATAGGAGTATTTTAGTATTCAGCCCCTTCAGCCCCCTATACACTGAGCAACATCACCAAGTCCCAGCTGTAAACACCAGCTAACGACCTGCATTCATGCTGCCTGAGCAGATGACTTCCCAGCCCTGGTACCCTAGACCTGACAGGGCCCATTTCCCTGTGACACGTCAAAGCAACTCTTTATTTGCAAAACGAGCCACACTCCCCCATCCTACAGGAACTCTGCTTTTTGTGCTCTGACTAGAGGTGCGATGCTTCAAGGCAAGGCTCACATACCACGGCGCACCAGAAGCGGGTATACCCAGCCATGAAACCTGGCGTGCAACAGGCAGCATCCACCAAGCCATCCAGTGTTTCCTTCTGTTGCTCCCCTGCTCTTCAATAAAACAGCCCGTGGGCAAAATGCCTCTGTGGCATTAAAAAACAGCATTTAGAAAAGAAGGGAATTCCACCGTAAACCCATACAGCTTACAGATACCTTAACATTTGCCCAGCACTTGCGTGTAGCAAGACGGCTGACAGCAACCCTGGGACAAGCCTCCTGCCCCTGTCCCCTGCAGAGAGGACAGGGAAGCATCCCCCACGTGTCTGGTCCATGTCAGCGGGGCTTTGCAAACCACTCCCGCTGTCACCTGTGGAAATGGCATGCCAATGAGGAGCAGCAGAGGTCCTTCACTGGACCTGAAGCCACGGGACGACCTTTGGCTGTGCAGGACTGCTGGGAAGTAAATGCTACCGACTGGCGAGAGCCTCGCATCTTTGCAATGTTCTCAGGTCCCTTTTAAAAGCATCTACATGGCTCTTTTTTCTCACTACGCATATGATGGTCATGTTCTGGAGATGCCAACAGCACCACGTTTATCACCAGTAACAGAATTGCACATTCACCCACCCATACATACATGCACACATGCAAAAAGAGCTGTAACACAGCTGTCAGCTTGTGAAAACGGGTGGCATAACAAGCAGCTTAGATCAACCTTATAAAACCCTCAAAATCATTCTATTTTCTGTGGGCGAGTCATTTCCCTTCTTGCGCTTGTTTATATCTTTGAGAAACAACAAAAAGGGGAAAATCATGATTAACTTTAAAGGAAGATTTCAAAACTTTTCATTTCACACTTCCGTCACAAATTATATCCAACCATATGTGTTATTCTTGCTATATTAAAAGTAACGCTGTGTAGATACAGTATAGTTCTGGCTCACATACATCAAGCGTAGGAAATGAGGGTAGAATTCTGCCCTGAGTCATCCTGCCCTCAGTTTGTATCACACACCATTCACAAAACTGAAAATGCCTCTCATTTTTTCCTCCCTTCTTCCCTACGGCACCCCTCTCAGAGGGAAACAATGCTTTATAGGGTAGGTTTCCCACAAAATCCCTCAGAGCAGAGAAACCATCTTCAGCAGCTCTCATTGCCCATTAGTATATGGAAAATGACATATTCTATGGCATTACATACGTGCACATCCTCTCTCTCTCCTGGGCCTCTAGGTACCTTCTTGCACGCCCACCTAGCCCAAACAGGCTTCTAAAAATGACAGTGTATTTTTGATTCTTACTTCCATTGAACTGAAGGCATGCTTTTTGTTACCAGACCTGAATAAACAGTAAGGCACCGCTTAAGGGAAGAGTTCTGAAAGCCAAGTGCTGCTCCTTACAGTAGAAATAGAGGTAGGGGGCTGAACGGCACTGCTGTGCTTTGACAGCTTCCTCTACCTGCTGAGGAGGAGGAGGAAGAGGAGGAAGTGGCAGGGGCAGCCCTAATGCTTGTCAGCAGGTGGGGATCCCCGCTCTGCTGTCTGTGCTCAGGAAAGGAGGGAAATAACATGGAGAAAGATTTTAGTGAGCTCTGGTGGGGATGGACCTCATTACTGCCAAGGTAAAAATATCCCCAGGAAGAGGTAAGGACATCGGCTTTCTCTCATTGCCCATCAGAGTCTGTTCTGTTTGTTGGGGAAATAAAAACGTACAGTTATTCTTAGCATTCTTTGTATTCTTACACTGATGTCCCTGTAGTCTTCAGCGCACTATATATAATACCCAAAGTAGTTACAAAACAGGTAGCACTGGAACCAGCAGCACAAGGAACCCAGTCATTTTTGCTAAGTGTTATAAACAAATCAATAAAATCACACATTGTATTTTCTGTGCAAAAGATAATACTTTTTACACTGAAAATGTAGGCATAAAATTAAAAGTTTCTTTTTAAACATGAAAGTGAATTCCCATCACTCCTTTCATTACGAGCTGTTCAATACCTCTGGAAAAATGCAACTGCTAAGTAATACAACTTCTATTTGGGGTGAAAACTACCGCAGATGGAAACATGCATTGTGTGTACTTTTGCATCTATAGATGTGAAAATACAGTAATCACAGCCAAAGCCTCCGACAGATTTGGAGAACTACTGCAGCTGCCCACTGCTAGAAGAAGTCAACAATTAACAAAACTGGTGCAATTTCTTTCCTATCGTTAGGCCTCCTCCAACAGTAAGAGGCCCAATAATATGAGGGCTCAGGAAACAATCCCTCTTCTCTCCACTGTTTCCTGATCCTCCAGCCTCTGTGCCAGCAGGATGGACTGTGCGGTGTACGTGGGGCAGGGATCCAGTGCAATGTGACACTGAAATGGCTGTAGAAAAATACTCTTCGGAATGTGCACTTTTCATTTTTTACACCCGAAAGCTGCTGCTAGCACAAAAAACACATTCGGTAGTATTTAATCTTACTCATGAGTAAATTTCTGCTTTTTCCTCTCCACTTCATATTTTACGGTGATCTGTGACCTTAACGTATTTTAATCAGATGCTTTTTAAATTGGCTTTACTCCCAGGTCAAGTCATTCAGCAGAAACAATTCCTGTTCTTTGTTTAATAACTGTTACTGGCAGACATATTAATTATATGTACATAAGAGATAGCTTTATCCTGAGGGAATAACACTGCACCTTTCAACTGCAGTCTGCAATAGCTCCACGTTATGCCTTGCAGGCTTCTGGATCTCTTTTTATGAAAGTGTATTACAGACGCGATTGCCACCAGCAATATTGTTGGAAGTGCAATGTCTCTAAAACACAGCATTACAGCAAAGATGCTCTCTCTTCTGGGTACACAAATATCTTGTTTCAAAATGCATAAGGCATTTCAGCTTCTTTGCAGGCAGTTTTGGGGAAAAGAAATCTTTCATTAATAGGAAAACATTGAGAACCGCAGCCTTGATTCAGAATTAAAGCAAAATAAACAAAGTTCTCCCTTAATTCCACCCATACTTAGTGAATCATTTAAGCAAGTATTTAAACAGGGAATTTAATAAACCCATGTTTATAAGCACTGTCTTTCACTTTCCCTAAACAAGATGTTTTCCTGAAGCAGAGCCTGGACACACTGAGATCTATTAAGTTATCATTTTATCAAAACAAAGAAATGCCACATTCTGTTTTTTTAGAACTTAATTTAATCCACACAGAGATGAAAAATAACTTCCTAATTCAAGAAGCACTGTAGAAAAAAAAAATCTAAATTAAAGAAATACCAGAAAAAAACCCAGCAGCATCAACTTGAACAGGAAAAAAAAAAGGTTATACAAACACACACACAAGGAATCTGCAAGTTTTAAATGACCATTTGGCAAGGATAAAAAGTAAAGAGATACTTTTTCCTTGAACTAAAATTACACTATGGACTCCTCAAAGGCAAACTAGACATAGGATCCCGACAGCTTCAAACAATAAATGTTTTGTAGCATCAGGCCAAGAGTGCAAGAAAGAGATAACCATGGTACCGCTCTGGTTGAGTCCTTCCTCAACCTCCGCTCTCTATGTCAGAACTTTGAAAAAACCAAAACCACAAACAAGAACAACCAACCAACCTACCCCATGCCCCAAAGCAAACCAAACAGACCTGGTGGACATGGCAGCCCCTGTCCAGCAGGACACAAGCTCTTGGGAAGATGTTTCCTCTGCAGCTCATTGGAAAAATCAAGATAGTGTCTGGTAATCCCCCCAGGCTAGATTTAGCTAATAAGTGAAAACCAGCTTTCATAAATTGGGATGTTTATACATTTTCCCTGTGCCTGAACCAGGCCAGATTAACAGGTTAACAATATCAAAGGTAATAAAGAACAACAAATGAATTATCATACAGATTACATCTAGCCCTAGCACTTTGCTTAGTGCCTATCTTGCATCTAATGGTGGCACCATGTGAAAGTGCAAGAAAAAGGGCAATATGGGATGCTCATTTACCATCCCTTCTTATTTCACTTTCATCCCTATAACCTAGATATTATTTCAAAGACCTGGTAACCCAAGGTTCGATATACCTGCTAATTTCTTTTTTAATAAAGTTAAATTATGACAATCCACCATTGTACTGTCCTTCATGTAGAATATCCAATGGTTTTTTGCTAATTAGTTGTCTCAACGGATTTCTGTGACATTCCTCTCCAGTCCAGGTAATCAACATGCAGTGAAAAAATATGTCCTTCCTTCAGTTTACCTTTGGATTTGGTAGCCTTTTAGCCAAGTCAAGGTATCCTTGGTTTTTATTACAAGACAGGGAGAACAGATGCTCCTGATGTATCCTCTCTAAGCCACTCCTTACCTTACAAAGATCTATCATGAACTTACCTTGAACAATCACAAACTTTTCAATTAGCTTCTACAGGAATATCGTCTATGTCTTTGATTATACTCATCTCTAGTTCTGCAGTGTCATTTATCAAGTGGAAAATGCTCTTCTTTTTGTAATGCTTTTGAGGAAACCAAATGATTTATATATTGGACTATATTTTATCTCTTACCCTCCGTTTCTAATACATTTGGGGCTTTGCTTTGTTTTTTATTTCCAGCGAACCGTTGACCAGGCTTACCTCTCCCAGTCGTCTCTGTCAATGCACATATCCCCAGCCAAAACGGTTAATTCAGACGTATAAAAAGTCTACATTTTTCTCTCTGGGAGGGAGTGAAGATAATTTTACATTTGCTGAGGCTGAACGTTCTTTTGCAACTTTCCACCCTTATTAATACATACAGGACCGTGTTACCATCCCCATTTTGCAGGTGAAAAAATTAACACAGAACAGGCTCCAAAACCAATGTTCTTTCTTCCAGTGACACCTCCTAATCAAAATGCTGCCTGGTGGGTTGTGTGATGTTACGAAGAGCTCAGCCCGGCTCCCCAGTGACACAGGTCCACTACTGCAATTAGCATGAATTAGTACTTTTGTTAGTAGTCTCAGCAGAGCTGTCAAATTAATTGGAAAAGAAATTTAACAAATGCCTTCCCCCTTAAGAGATATTTGTTCGGGTCAGGGTTGAGGCATATTGATTGAGCAGTGTGGGGGAAGCTTAAGTTCCTTACGCCCTCGCAGAACCTGTTTTGTTGATAAAAAGAGAGAATTTTGGTTTCTGGAGCTGTTAATCTGGTGCCTGTCAAAAGCAGCCCACTAACATGAAAAAGACAATCAATTTTATAAGACCGAAATATTCCAGATGCTGGTAATAAATAAGTAGGCTCAATTAATAGCCACTGGCTAGAATATGCGTACGTCCATTTTTCATGAACTCTCACTTTCTCATACCTCAAAGTTAGTTCTTTCAGTTTATTTCAAATTTGCAGAGGTATCCAAAAGCTAGTGCACAGTTTCCCCAATTTTGAGATGTTTCAGAATTCAGCCTCTGGAGGCAAGACATTGCTAGGCAAGGCACATAAGCCTTAAAGACAGGAAACAAGCACTGGAGATTCTGCATTGTTCTCCCTCATCAAAAAAAAAAAAGCATTTTTAAGCATTCAGATTAACAGGAGACGAAAAGCTAAAATCATGTGGCTATGCCTCATTTGATGGGGGCTACTGAGTCCCTTACTGTTACTTTGTTAGTTTCACTGCCAACCATTGACATATTTCTGCTTGGAGTCACTGAGAGGTGGTGCTGGGAAAGAGAAGCTCTTAAGAAGAGAAATGGTGCTGCGACGGCAGGCGCTTAAACCTGTATGAGAAAATTCCTACAGTTTAAGCGGCCGTCATTACTTGTTGGCATAAGTCTGGGATGTAATTTCGTGTATGAGAACATGGTTGTAATTTGTAATAGCGTACAAGAAACAGCCGTTGCTTTGCTAGTGACGCTGGTACTGTCACTTAATGGGTCCGTCTACACAAATGTTTTAGTTCAGATCCAGAGAGCACTTTTAAAGCAAAATCCCAGTGCTCCTCTCTTGTCATGATCTGGTTCACAATGCAAAGCGCCTCCAGAGCACATGAATTGGTACACTGGACGACGCGCTCCCTGCTACAGTGAGTCTACCAGAGGTGACTAGAGATATTCTGGAGTAAAACGTGCTGAAACAGTTACGGTATTGGCACAGGGTCCTTCATTTCAGCTGCTTAACGCTACTGATCTGCTCCTGCTTGGCCAGACTACTTGCTAATGTAGACTTAACTCATGATTACAAGCCTTCAAGTATCTCAGTGCAGTCAGCATTGCTAAAGTTGTGAGATATATCCATAAGCACAAAGATTCAAAAAGTCCTGGTAATGCAAAAAAAAAAAAAAAGAAAAAAGAAAAAAAGATGATTTTATTATTGGAAAGCCATTAAACATGCAAATAAACAAACGTTACGGTCTATATTTTACCATGTCTAATAGGACGTGGAATAGGCACAAAGAGGTTTCAGTGATTACTAAAGAAAGGCTTTAACTAGAAGACAGAAACATTATGGCTTCATCATCGTCCTAACAAGCTCTCTTCTCTATGTGTCTTTTTCACTGACTGTATTTTCATCCTTCCAGTGGAAAGACTGAAAATTAAACAGCTACAGCCTCTGGGGACATCTGTGCGCTGACAATCTTCTTCTCACAGCTGAAAGAAGAAGCCCAAGGCTTTTGCAAAACTATCTAACCACTCAAGTGCAGTATTTATACATTGCATGTTTTAGCTTTTATCTGGACTTCCTTGGTACTTTACCTTTTTTTAACGAGAACTCTTAATTACTTAATATGCATTTTCTGCACATTTATTAAAAACGTCTAGCTTTGCAGGGTAAGCAATTATCTGCTGAACAATAACCCAGTTAAATGTGAATTTAAAAAAAAGCCCACAGTTCAGCGTTTTTTATTCACTGTCCTGATACCTGTGTGAATTCAAGGGGGGTAGAATCTCAGCTGTTTAGAAAACAAAGAATCTGATGTATTGCATTTTACAGCGTATTTACTACAGAACTACATCTCTCCTTGTAGTGGGGAAGCTTTACATGGAGTAACAGCAATAAGAACTCAATGGTCTCCAAAATCATTCACTTTGCAATGCAGAAAATTCATGGGAGGAAACTAAGTTTCCAGTATTGCATTCTGTATATATTTTTTCTAAAAAATGATACTGTGTGCTAGTATAAAATGCCACGTGTTCAACTAAAAGTTTTTAATTCTACCGCAGCTCAATACTAGCAGCAAGTTAACATCACTGGATTTTATGGGGAAAAGAACTGAAGAACAGTATTAAAATATATTTAATTAGTCCACATTGTTTTATACAATTTTTTTTGTATAAATACAATTTTTTTTGCTGTAAACTGAAAGCATTTAGGCAAATCCACTATGAGATTATGAAATTCTGCATCTATCAGCACTATCTGATGTGGAAGAAGGGCTGTGTTGGGATTTTCTCCTAGTAGGAATATTCCAATCTACTCCCACTAGAATCCTTTGATGTTGACTAAGAGTTTGGAGACACACACTCTGCAGTTGAGATGAAATAATTTGCCTTCTTCATCTTGGAAAAATGGAAGTTATGGCTGGTTACTTTGCTGAGCAAAACTCTGATCAGAGTTCTGTTTCTAAAAGAACAGAAAGTTCTGTCTCTATTTTACTTTTTCTGACCAAATCAGGTCATAAAACCTGATAGCACATTTGATAATCAAGTAAATTATATGGTAGGATATTGAACCAAAATAGAATTTTACTAGCTCAGGGCAGTCCATTGCTGCCTGGATTAGAAGTGATATACCATCATGGTGATGTATATAAAACACAGGAAATTGTTGCATATTAATAGAATAGTAGTTTAATCAGCCCTCTGAAGAATACCCAATACATTCAAGCACAGACATATTTTGATCTGGTTGTAACTGTAGTGAAAAGCCTATATTTTATCATTTAATAAAGCCTTTTAAATCTTCTATTATGTGCAAAAACTAAAAAAGTTACAGCCATAGAGAGCAGAGCAAATCTCAAGACAATGAAAAAGGTTTTTTTCTTGGCTAAGTCACATATTCAGTATTTGTATTTATCTGTATTATTTTAAAGAACAAAAAAGGATGAAGAAGGAAGCACTCTGCACTCTGTAAACTTACAGCCAAATAGTACAAAATAGCACATAAAATCAAACAGTACCATGTTTGTTGTGTTCAAGAGACTGGACACAAAATATTTGCTTTATTGCTAACTAAAAAAATCAAGTTAAAGAAATCAGTTCGGATAACTGAAACATATTCTTCTCGGATTGCTTTTGGCAAAACCATAAGAAAAGTATACCTAACTCCTCTATTCTTTTTTTCTTAAACCACCCTGTATGCCATAGAGCAAGAAACTCTCTCCCTGCCCTGATTCTCACGGCCTTCCTTGCAAAGCCTGGGGCATCCAGAGGTTCAAGACAAAGCAGGCGGAGGCTGCGAAGTAGCAGAGCTGCACTAGCATAGTACCCGCCACCACGGAGCACGTTTCTGACCACTCTCAGCAGTCCTACTCACAGCAACAGATATCCAAAGAATGGATGACCCCCAACGTTATTTAACATGGGGTATACAGCGTATTTTTAACACCACCAAGGATTACGCTGTTGAACATAAACAGAGTAGCTAACTTCTCCAATGAAAACAATCCAGTAAACAAAGTCTGTTCTTGAAAACTAAAGTTATAACAGAAATACTTTTCTGATTATTAATATGATTTCCATTGGGACAACTGGTTCCCGGCATGCACAACAGCATGAGCTTTTTTTCCACTAAATACTTGTCCTGGTTTGAGCGACACAAGACTAATTTCTCTTTTAGTAATTTTACTTTATAGTAAAGTCTCTTCTAATGCTTGGGAAAACTGTGCATTTAGAAGACTCAAATATCTGAATTTGTGAAAATATTTACTTTATAGCCAGCTCTGGTGTGTAGGTTTCAGGGTCTCAGTCTTTTTGAGCTTGCCAGGTTCAGGGATGAGGAGGACTGAGATCTGGACACTATACCCAAGCTGGCCAACAGGATTATTTTATGCCATGAATGTCACATTCAATATAAATTAGAAAGTTTTTTGAAAAGTGTTCTCTCTTCCTATGTTGACTGCGATCCTAAGAACTTCTTGCCCTGGTGCTGGACCCCTGAGCCCTTCTCTTCCTCCAGAAGCCACAGCACTCACGGTGTCCCACATTTGCTGTCCACTGCTGGGAGTGCACAGCTTCCTACTGATAGAATTGGCTGAGTATAATCCTTGTATATTTTATATTGGTATCAATATTGGTTCCTTAGTGTTACTGATGTTAATTATCTAGTCTTATTCTATTAAATCTGCTTATATTTCAACCCTCGCGTTTCCTTGGATTTTTCCAATTCCCTTTCCTGGGTGGGGAAGGGTCATCAGGTGAGAGAGTAATTGTTTAAACCACAATAAATTGTTGTGGGTTTCAAATGTACTAACAATAGTACATTTGAAAAAATTGCCAACTGAACATCCAGAAGTAGACAACACTGGGCATCGGGCAAGAAACTCCCTTTTCCGGACTCTGATTCTTAAATCAGAACCACACTGTGATAGATAAAATGAAGGTAATACCATTACTTTGCTTGGCAGAAAAGGTCCTAAGGTACAAAGCCCACTTAAAAGGATTTTTTTTCAAGAAAGAAGATATAAAATCCAGAGTCAAACGAGATCCTAAGAATCCCTGCTGTCCTCCCAAGCTGACACAGAGAGGAGAACAGGAAAAAGTTTCATCCCTGCCTCAATAAGTGGTTACGTGTCCCCCCCCCATTACTAACCATGTGCACTTCTGAGAACCCAGGACTCATAGATCGAAATCTACACCTGAGGTAAAGGCTTTGCAGGTTGGTGAGATCATAGATAAGCTTCCCGGCCACAGCTGGACCTCCCAGCCCTGTGCTGGGATGCTGCGTGTGACGCAGGCAGGAGCCAGCTCCTGAGCCAACCTGCTGCTGTGGTGTAGCTTGTCCATATCCTGCTCAAGGATTCAGCTTAGGACAACACTGGACTACAGGAAGAGGTTACTTAAACTGGGCCTTTCTGCAAAGCCATGGTCCGGCAGATCACAAACTCTCATTTCACCACCAAACCCACAGAATAAGTCTGTACGTCTGTTGTAAGCACCCCATATGCAGGTTTTCTCCTATGTATATGTGGCTCCGTGCTTCAAACAAATGAAGCCAGTTAGTTGAAGTATAATAGAAACCTTGCAACTATAAATGCAAAAACATTCATAAACATGCTCTGCAGCCAATATAAACCTTGGTGCCCATGTAAGTCAGCAAAGCTTTTATATATTGTTTTTCTTGCTCTTCTCCTTGCTGCCTGTGCTGTATGTCAGATTAGAAGTATTGAACAAGTGATTACGATAAGCAAGTATAACTGTATTTTGAAGGTACTGTCAAAGTGCATTAGTGAAATGCCATATTAAAGCTTAACTAATCTGAAATGATCTTCCACTTAACATGAATGTCACTAATACTGTAGTCTGCTATACTGACATCATGAAGTAAGACGAAGACAGCTTTCCACAGTTATAAACCTGGCATCGCAGATCCAACATCACGCCATAGCAGCTGATTAAGCACTCACCATCCTCACCTGGTGCCAAGAAAACAGGACACACAAACCCTCGTTTTGGCTTGTTCCCAGCTTGTTCCCATTAACCATGCAGTGAATCTCCTTTGGACTGCCTTCAGTTCTGACAAAATGCCCTTCTCTGAACAATGCGTGGCCAGCAATGTAAGGGCAGGTAGACTGCTCCAGTACTGTCACAATTTTCTCCACTGCCCTGTGATGCTTGGAACAGGGATTACAAGCTGCTCTGTTCATAGACACGTGGTCCAGCTATGAACAGGGACACTGATTTGCACTGACCAAGACGACAGTCGCTTTCAGATGCAACTATAGTTCATTTTCTAACTCTTCCCTAACAAGGAAAACTTTGCTTCTAAATTAGGACTCACTATTAAGGAATGATTTGCTCTTTTCCCTCTCCTTTTGCTTACAGGGAACACTGGGTTAAACGTGTGTACAGCCCATACTTGAAATAGGCTACCAGCAACTAGCCTTGTTATTCTTGATGAATAATGTAACTTAAGAGCTGTAGTGCTTACAACTGATTTAATAGCTGCCAACAGTCCCTGTTTAGAAAAAGAGTGATGCAATGCTTGTAAATTTGCCTTGAATCATATTAATCCCCCCTGCTACCCTGCAAGCAGTTGGAAACGTTACTGCCCTGCCTGCTCAGTGGCAGCCTCCTATTGCTTTGCTTTACCAATAGCAATGGTTCTCTAACTCCTACCCTCAACTTTTCAGAAGTTACTCAGAGACTGATACCACTGCGATCAATTCAGTATGAGTCTCCCACCCAGTTTAATAGGTGGCCACTTCTGAAGTTCAGAAGCAAAGATTAAACTCAATGGATCATCGTGGGGAAGAAGGAACATCACTTCCCAGAGATGGCTTGCCTAATGAACAGAGGGACACGTGGAGCACTTTCTGCACATCCTACAATTCTTTCACTATGAATCTGCAGGGGGAAAAAATAATCATCTAAAATTGACCAGAAGAAACATCCAGCTGCCTAGTGGCCAAAGAAGAAATTCTAGACTTCTGGCTCGTAGAATGATTTGTACCTATCAGTCTTTACATCTGCACTACTGACAGCTCTGAAATCAAAGCTAGTTTCACAGACACGACTGCTTAGAGAATTGAAACTGCTGTTACCAATTCTTTCCATCCTCTTGAAAATATCAGTTGTTAATATCACATTACCGAATTCTAGATTTGCATTTAATACTGAAAACACCCCCCTGCTCCCCTCCCTATTCACTCTCCCAAGTCTCCAATAAGGTTTGGACTTTATTTTTATCTCATTCTTCTTACAGAGTCTTTTCTCTACCTTTTACAACTGTGGCACATCAAAGTCAAAACAGGAGTTAGGGCTCAACCAGCAGTAAAATATTCTATAAAAATTATCTTTCTTCTAGAACTCCTGGGTTACAACTTGCTCATCTCACAAGTTTAAGGCAACACAATTCCAGCCTCTGCAACAGCATAACAAGACTTCGAAAGTGGTGAAGGAAGGAAAATAAAACTCTCAGACATTAGGAATGCTTACCCATGGTGGTTTCATTTTTATGTATGGCTAACATTCAACTATTTTAAGAAAGCTGCAACAGCAGGTATCACCAAGGAAAACCAACCATTTTCCCCTGGCATCTGAAACACGTGGGAAAGGATACATTGGAGCTGCCCCTCCATTTTTCTCTACCCTTTTGTCTACTTCAGATTTTCTTACAAAGAGAACTTTCTCTGAGAAAAGGCTTAAAAAAAGAAACCTGTAGCCCTTTCTGGGGCAGCTTTTGATTAGGTAATTTCCATCCCAGAAAAGCATTGTACAACCAAAACAATTTCAAAATGAACCCTGTAAGCAAATGTCAAGTTGAATTTTCTACTGGACTATGAACAGAGGGAAGAAAATATATAAGGAAATAAAGAAAACAGTGCAAAATAATCATAAAGCAACAACAGAAGAGACTAAATATTATTAATTAGCATTTTACTCATTTAATTTCTATCATTTTCAAATAAGCCTGCTACCTCAACACTCATTTGCACTAAGATACCACAGTCCAAGTAAACAGTAAAAGCTGTGTGCAATATCAAAATAGTATCCTTCCTAATATACAGTAAAAAGTTACTATGGTATTTTCACAGCCAAATTTTCTGTGAATTCCAGATTACTAAAATAACTCAGTTTTCTAAGAGCTCTTTAAGCAGTTCCAACTTAAGCAAGCAAAGAATTGGCCTGGATGAGCAATTAGGAGTCCATGTGATTATTCAGTCTTCATGTTCATGGAATTTAACATTGGCTCTTTGGGGAAGGGCTCCCAGGGATGAGACAGAAGGTGGCCAGTTAGACTTTGCCAAAGTTCAGTGGTGAAAAACTTGGAGAGACAGCCTGGTTATCTAATTGTTAGGAGCAGGCAGCAGCAGTTTTAAGTAGCAAATTAATATATTTGGGGTTATGCAAAACAGGAATAATTTACAACAAATTGGTATCTAGAGCACTTTTAATCATCCACAATCTTGAATTCCCATTAAAATAAATTGGAATTGCATTTTCTTCTACCTAGCCTGATTTTGGCTGTAGGAATGCTGAGTGGCAAAAAACAAGTTAGTAGGGGCTTAGCTTTATGTATAGACTTTATCTCTCTAATTATATACTCGAGACTGGGAAAATGAGCATACAAAAGAATGGAAAAGTTATTAAAAAGTTATTATACAGGCCAGTCTTTTGCCCACATATGGAAAACAGGGTCCAACTCTGAGTCCAAGAGACCCCAAATGACTGATCAGCTGCTGAAGCAGTGACTTAGTTCAGGGGTAGATAAAGTGAACAGAAAACATAAAAAGAAGAAGCGGGGGGGAGGCGGGGAGGGAACCTCTCCTCTGGAAAACTTAAAAGGTTGTTTCCAGGGTTGACACCAGTGAAAGGGAACATGATCAGACTGTAAATGAAAAATATCTAGTCAGCATGGGAAAAGTAGGTATGGTTGATTTTGCCTCTGGGGCAAGAAAGTCTTCTCAAGATCCCTGCCTGCCCACTTCGATGGCCCTGTGATAGGGTCCTTCCTTACCCTCTCCCTCCGCAAGACAGGGCCAGGAACCTCTTGGACACAGCTTTAAAACCCATGATAAAGAAATAATTTTGAATCATCACATATTCACAAGTAGAAAGACAGATCACGTACAACAAGCACCAAGGATTGATCCCTGCCAGAAAGAGAACACTAGACTAGAAAACCATTCATCCCCACCCATTCTTCTTGGTAGTCCCTAGATTTTGTAGAATTACACCAATATAACTAGCTAAGGTATGTTTTTCTCTTTCAGCAACTGCTATAGAAACTTCTGCATATCAGTATCTTTCTTAGCTGTATCTTCAAACTTCAGTCTGAAGCTTTGCATTTTTATAGTCAGCAATAAAGACCACTCCTCCTTTGCAGCAGCTGAAACATATTCCTAATGGATACATAATAAGAAGTACTTGTAAAAAAAACAATAATAAAAAAATCTTTCAAAAACGCATCTCAAAGTCTCATTTATTTACTTCTTTATTTAGGCAGGTTTGGGCTATGTTTAGAAATAGGCAATGGAGTTCAAACATGACTGACTAGCCACATCAGAAGAGGTTATCATGACTCATAGTAATTGCATTTGTATATGTTTTTCACATACACGGAAATATGAGACTGGAAACTGCAGTTGTGTAAGCTTCCTTCATTGTTTATCATGGGTTACAGGCACAGCGGATCCTCACCCTTCATCCACACCACGACTTACTCAGCAGCAGTAACTCCTGTGCACAGCTAAGCTCTGAGAGAACAACTGAAAGCTGTATTAAAGCATTGCAAAAGGTTTCAGAACATCCAAAGTAATTCAACTATGCATCTGTGCTCTGTGCGGAAACATTTAGCACCATTTTAGTTTGGTTTGCTGATGCTAATCACATTTCAGGTAACAACTAGAGAAAGATGGACCACCACTAATGTGTGTATTAACCTCTTTTAGTTCCATGACTGTAAATCTCCCTGCACAACTTTTGCTTAACAGTCATTTATATCAGCTTATCTTAAATAGCTTCTTAATCAATTCCAGTTAAAACAAAATTAGCCTGAAATTAAGCCACGATCTATACAAGAGTAGCACTAGCTTAAATAAATCAATTTCAAACAGCAGCCTCACCAAAAGCTACGCAGCTTGCTGATGCCTGAAACAAGAATATAAGCACGAAATCCAAGTAAGAGTTTCCTAAATCAGAATAATGTCCACATATGTGTTTGCAATTATCTGCTTAAGCTGTTCTCACTAATCAGGACATCAGCATATATAATGGAAAATCTGCATGTTAGCCAACATGATTCCCTGATAAACATGGATCAAAAATCTATGCTAAAATGCAAAATGACTGATTCTGGCACTTCTAAAATTTCTGTGGGAAAATCCCAACACACACTGGAAAGAGGTCAAAACATACAAATTCAACAGCAGTAGTTTAGTTATTTAATTCCCAAATTTTAGGATAGGATGGCTGAGTCCCACCTTGTCTGATTTTTTCCAGTCTCATTATCTTTCCTCAATAGTATCCCAGCACTTCTTTATTTTTTCACTTTGCTTTCTTTACTTAGTTGAGCATTTCTGGAGTCATCTTCCTCAGCTCAGAGCCACACTACCATTATAGCTCCTGTGACAGCTCTCACACATTTGATCTATCCTAGCTGGTCACCCTACTGTGCAAAATAAGCCACACCAAAACATCACAGTTGTGTTCTCATTATGTGCTCCTTTTCCTTTCACCTGTGCAATTATATTACAAGACCCATTTTCTGTCATTTCCTAAAGGCTTATCATCATATAGATAAAGCAGAATATTTCCCTAATTTTCCAAAGAACAATTTTTCATTTTTCTAAGAGATGTTATCCAGGAAGGATTTCTCAGTTGTCCTACAAATGAGGCTTTTGTCTTCACAGCTGCCTCTAAAGCACAAGTCACACATCCAGAATTCTTATTTTATAGCTGTTTTACTTTAACATGAAGTTTGGTGAATGCAGCTGTTTTTAGGGTAACTTCCAATTTGGACAATGATTGATTTCTGTTAGCTTGATCTATGATGATCCAAATGGTTCTTGTTAACTGATATTTGCCCAGACAAATATGAATATATGTATTTATTTATTTATAGGTAAAAATGTGTTTTATATATATATGGAGAAATGTATAAGCACTAAGAAATAAATGCAGTAACTTTAGTTGTGGGAATTTCTTATTAGGAAGAACAATGCATATATTCCATTATTTACCGTTTTATATTCCTAAATATGAAATACTAGAAATTTAAAACAATCATTTTCAGTGTTAGTATGTTGATTTCCTTTAACTATCTGCTGTTTAATTAAGCTAAACATAGGTCTCTGAATATCTGAGATGCAGACTTACAATGAACAACCTGTGGTACTGTGCAGAAATTCAGGTTCTCTTCCACATAAAGCTGATTCAAGCAGCAGACTACCAAACCTATTCCTATTTCAGAATAATCCTTTGTTGGAATTCAAGATTCCTATTATCTCACACTGAGATAAATGGCCTGCTGAGTTCCAGCCTCTTCAATCTGTTTAGAAACATTCATTCATTATCCAACTCCAAGACCTACAACTCCTCCTCACGCAGCTCCTGAGGCTGCAGGTTGATGCTACATATGACTGGAGCTAGTTATCCCACCCACCAATTTTCTGCCACTAAGATTAAGACCTAGCACAGAAGAAAGGTAGTAACAACATTCTCTGGTTTATTTTACTGCTGAACTTCAGTATTGATAATGAACGAGAGAAGGGGGGAAAAAAACCCAAAACCAGCAAGAAAGATGATCAGTTATAATAAGCTGGTGAAGTTTTATTCAAATAGAAAGTATTTGACATATGTGAGCCATCAAATAAAAAATAAAATGGTCTTTGGAACTACATTGTCAAAACACAGTACAAGAACCTGCACAGAAAATATTTCCTGAGATAAAGGGGTACTGGCAGAGCAAGCACATGCATTGACTAATGTGAAAATAAATACAACCACATTTAGAGACATACTGGAACGTCATCGAGGCAGCATCTGAATTCTCCAAGGACCACTAGGCAACTCCAAGCATATTACCCATCCCCATAAAATGTCCTGGGCTAATGCTATTGCAGATGTGGCAAATGCAGTTGACAAGACTAGATAAATGGATTTAAAACTTCAGTGAGTCCATATGGGGCATTTCAGAGAAATCAAGGCTGCGCAGAGAAGACAAGCTAACCAAAAGCAGACAGTACTAAACTAAGGCCATAAATAGCTGTGCAATGGGATACTTCTGCGGAAAAAAAGTCAATACAGGGTTGGTATGTAGAATGATGTGTTGCTTCAAGATCATACTTTTGAACTTCATGCAACAGCAAAGAGTGAAGCTATGACCAGAGCATCTTCCATTCTTACCAAAACTTTAAAAAATACTTTTGTATTAGGGAGAGGACAGTGACATTTCTGTTTTGGAGTTGAAGAAAAAGTACCATTCCCAGGCACATCCAATGTTTCACCCAGCATGCTGGGAGAATTTGGTCCATCTACCCATTACCTGGTGGTGAAGTCCATGTGTACAATGTTTACACTAGAAATGCCCACTAACTCTGTCCTGAAAAGCAACCAGAAAATGTCAGGAAACAAAATGCTGTATTTGTTTAGAAAGCACAATTTTTTAAAAGAGGTTTCAACAGCTAAACAGAAGACAAGAAAAAACTGCTAAAATTCAACATTATCCATAAAAGCCTAGGAGGTATTCATAAAAAGTGAGGCAAGTGCAAGAGAAAAATGCCTGTAGTCAAGAAACTAAAGCTAACATCTTAAAAGATGAAAAGGAAACTACTAAAAACAAATAGTGTAATGATTTGGCAAAGGAGATTCTGAGATCACCATTTCAAACAGAGGTTTCAAGGTTGGATGTGACAAAGAACTACTGTAGAAAACTAGCGGTACTATCATGTAATAACCCAAAGCTAAGTACAAAATAAGTCCAGAAGCTCTTTTTCAGCCCTAATATCTCTGTCTCTTACTTTCAACCTTTGCCATGACATGATTTTGTTATAAACAAAGAAGCATAATGACCTTGCTCCCTGTCAGCCATTAGACAAGGAAGTGTGAGCACCAAACACTGAATGAAACATGGTTACGACCCACATCTTGAGAACATGTGTTTTGGGACCTTGAAGTCTCCTCTTGCAAAGTATAATTTAAATCACTTGAACAGCTTTGTTCTTACCAACTAAAACTCAAGTGTCTTGGCAGAGTGGTTGAGAAATGTTGTTGCAGCACTTCCCTGCTCTGATCCTGGCATGAGCTACTGTTGTTAATCCTTTGCTTTCCTAAGAACTAAATTCATTATTATTTTAAATAGTCATGGCAGATGCTGAGCTGGTGCTATTCACGCATGCACACGGAGATTGAGGGGCTCTCCTTTTGTCAACTGATGCAACCACACTGAAAGTTAATATCTTTCAATCATGCTCTTTAGTCTTAATATTCTCAAAATAAGATACTTCGGACTCTTGCCAAAAAAAAAAAAAAAAAAAAAAAAAAAAAAAAAAAAAAAAAAAGAAAAAGAAAAAATATTTAAATGCATAGTAAAAAAGAGAAAGATTTTAAAGGTAGATTTCAGACTGAGCATTATCTACAGTCTGCTATTCATATTGTCAGAGATGACAGTGAGATCCTTCAAAGTTTTAACTACCAGTATTAAATTAGACAAAAAAAAAAAAACAACACACCAACCAAAACTTCACAAGAACAAAACAAATGAATACTGTGATAGAACCATGTGAAATACGCAAGAAAGTTTTTGTTTATCTGACTGTGAAAAGTTTGGAAAAATTATCTCCCTTTCTCTGATTATTTATTTATTGGGTGTTTGATAATCCTAAAGAAAGGTGTCAAGGTAGCCTCACAAGCAACCCCAAATCCTTTATTTAGGACTGTATCACAAATAACTCAATCTTTTCAAATTCAATTCCCTCATTTTAAGTGACCATTCTCAGTAAAGATAAAGAAAATTAATTTCCTTTTTGACGTAGTAATTCCTTATTACATTTCCACTGTACTTCAGGAGGAGGCTGCTACATTTCAACTACTACAACAGGACTACTTCTGAACCAGTAACGTATAAGTAGGTGGGATGTAATTCTCGCAAATAGAAGAAAAACAGCAGCAAAAAGCTAAAAATTAAGATAAAAACTCCACCACCCCCAAAGGAGAGAATAGCAATCTTCAGCAGAAAAGAAATGCTATTGGAAAGCTGAAGATGCAACTCCCATTTTAAAAATGAAGTGTTAAATAAAGCCATTAGTCACAGTCCCATGACAAGTGTACGGCTAGTTTTCTCAGAAATTATGTAGTGTCTTTTTTGTGGAACTAAAAAAGGAACAAATTTTCCAAAAAAATTGCAGCATCTTACCTTTTAGACATGGGAAAAGGAACCTCTTACTGTACTCACACCGTAGTTATACTAAAGATTTAGAAACACAGAGTCTGGAAGTTATACTTTCTGCCTCTATAAAGAGAAAGTTAAGTAAACACTCTACCACGGAAAGATTTTTTGATATTTATGAAGAGTTAGTAAGGACCTCCTGGCAATACAGATAAACAGTCATTTTGACAATTTAACACACTATACCGATGTCTTCCTTTAATTAGGTGGTTTTCTGCTGCTAGAAGGTAGCATCCTCTTGAGACTGCTGTTTTGCTATCTGCATGGCCTTTGGATTGTGGAAGCCACTATTTGATGAATATCTGGACAAAAATACTCTTTAGATATTTCTTATTTCCTGCATCACCTTTCCAAAACTCAGCACACCATTCTGAGTTTCACCCTGACGTGCTGACCACTATTTTAATTTAAGACCAAAGGCTTCACAGACATGGTGCTGCCACTTTGACTTTTGAAAAGCTGCGGTAACTGAATGCTTAAATGTGGCAGGCAAGAGACATTCTGATGGGAGTCACTAACTTGCATGAAATGGTAACAACTTGCTATTGCTGGTCAGTCAACGTAAAACCACACTGTAGATGATCAGCGAAACAGAAATGCAGTTCACCTTACCCTGTGTCATTTAACCATTATTTAATTTCAAGTATCAGTCGCATGAAAAAAACCCACAAAAAACCAAAACCCAAAGAAAAACTGCAGCTTGCAAAGTTGCTGCTGAATACTTGGCAGAGGAACGCTGCAGGACTTGTCCCTTCCAAAGCAGCTTAGCTGGATCCTGTGTAGGATTTGGGGTTCAAATATCCCTTTCTATGCAACAGCCAAAAGCAGCACTTTTGGGCACAAATAAGGTGTTGTACTCAACTAGTCAGAAGCACGCGTGAGCTGAGTCAGAGAGCTGCAAAGAAGAGGGTCAGTTAAAAAGTGAAGGGTCAGTAACTGCCTTCACAGTTCCCAGCTCAGCGTGCAGGGGAGAAATGTCTCACACTGAAGCTCTGCGTTTATAAGAGACAGAAATGCAAGGCTTAGGCTTCCTCCTTAATAGTATCAGACGTTAGGAAAAATGTAAGGGTTGAAATTACACACGGAAGCAGCTCTTTTCATGGTATTTCTTGTGGAAAAAAAACCCCCAAAACAAAACACTACTTTGAGTTCTGACTAGTGCTATAGGATAACCAGAGTAATTAAAACAGAAAAAAAAAAAATGTTGAAAATTTCACAGGGCTTTCCTTCATATAGCCCATTAACTTGAGCACTGGCAGGTGCCAGTATTATTTCTTCAGTTCCTTCTCCTTTATTTAGTTTCCGAAATAAGCCTGGCTAAACAAACTTGAAAAGAAGCAATGGTGGAGGCTGCAAAGGCTTTATAATTACACTAGAGGGAAACAGATGAGAAAGTGCTGACTACATATTACAACTTCTGAGATCACACTACATCAAAAAGCTGCTCAGCCTGGTGTGTACAATAGTGAGAGAAAACTAGCGAAGTTTGTAACAGAAGCAAGCATTAGTGCTGAGTAAAAAGCACTCTCTGATGTATTTCAGTGTACATCAATTAAAAATGCTTATCTCCTGAGGCTTAAGGAGAAGAGGGACTTCAAGTGACATCAAGTCTCTGCACCCACCCAGCTCCAGACGAAAGGAAAAAAAAAAAATCAATCAAATCATACGCCTGTGGTTCAGCTGGGATGTCAGCACATTTGTTAAGAATTCACTGCCAGCCATCTCCAATTTATCTCCACTGACTGGGCACTGAAGCTGTCATAGGGCAGATTGTAAACTTGCTCAAAATACATCAAACCTCTTGTGAAACAACAAGAAGTTCATCAGGAGAAGAGATGTTTTCATACATCATGCCAGTCGAGCACCCATGTCACATAAATCAGCCCAAACTTTTAGCCATGCAAGACAAAGTTTCTTTCTTTTTGCTGTCAGTAAGCGACAGAGTTATAAAGTGCAGGAAATGATCCTTGCACATAATCTCATGCAACATTGCACTTCAAGGTCTTCAGTTAGTGGTTTAATAATAACTCTTCAGCTTAAGTACCTAAATTGCCTAAAAGGTACCTTCAATGTGCAATCTTGGTCTGATCTCATTATTCAAATATTCTATAAAAAATTCTCATGTTTCCTCCCCTTTCTTCCAGGCTTGTGCTTTTTGTTCAGGACTAAAAGTGCATTTATTATTTTCCTTAAGCATCTTTACATATACATCAAGCTGTTCTACATAATTAGGTTCCGCGGGTTTAGAACATCACGATTTTTCTCCAAGCCAGGCATCCCTCGCATGCCTCAGGAATACTAAAAAAAAGCAGCTACTTGTGTAACTCGGATGTTCCCAAAAGCCCTCTCCTTCGGGAAAGGTGAGGATTAGTCTTCTCAGAACTAAGCACCCAGTGAGAAATGCTAATAATTGAACGTTAGAGATAGACTGCTAAAGGTATCTACTCATACCATAGGAACTAGGGTTTTGATTTGGTCACTGGGGCAAATATTTTGTCCCCCCCAATAAACAACCACAGAGACAGCAACAACAACAAAAGTGCATCCATCATTGTCACTGACTCAAGTCTGAGTCTCTGAACATGCCACCTGGTTTCATCCATTTTCCCAGCTTTGAAATAAGGCCTTCAGATGCCTCTGAGATGTGTCCTGTTAGCAGAAGGCTTTACTATTTCATAATACTGAAAGAGTTTATCTGTGAAAATCCCTTCTGGTGCATAAGGTGCTTGTTAAGCTATTAACTTTTGCTATAAATAGTTTGATTTATTTTAACTCTCCTAACCTTTATACACTGAATTACATTCACTTACATGGCCAAATGCCACAAATTGGATATTTTCATGGATGATGCAAAAAGAATATGTTCCTTTCACTTGTTATCATTTTGCAAAGGTACAGAAATGTGTAACATCCTGGGTCACAGAAAATTAGCCAGGCTTCCAAAAATTTAGCTTCCAAAGCAAAAAGTTGTGCTGGTAGAATACATTCTATCTACCTTATATTCTTAAAAAGCAAAACCATTACTAACTTCATGTGGCTGCAGGCTGAACTTTGAGAGGAGACATTATCCTTTCATACAAAATAACTTTACCGAAACCCATTTGATCATACACGTATGCCCAAATAGCTGAAATATATTTTACAAAACTTACAGATTAAAATTTTGCAAATTATAGTCAGGTGCAGAAAAGAAAACCTACCCCCACCATCAAGAAACATGGCTTCAAAATTACAGGATCAGTTAATTCAAATCTAGAGTTCAGCTTTGCTTGGGGATAAGACAGAGCTCTTCCATACAAAATACTTTTTGTGTATAAATGTATTTTTTCCCTGACGTACTTGGCTGCTAAAACAGATAAGTCATTTCTGAGAAGTTGACTCTGTGTGTGCAGGGGGAAACTCCTATTCCTGCCAGACAAAGCTTAAAGTAAAGATTAACAAACTAATCTCTCCCCCTAAGAGCTATCATAAGAGGGGTATCCCCTCTCAAACTAAAGGTATCGTAAGAGAAAAGTGAGGTTAAACATGGTCCTTTATTCAAAGCTGTTCAGAAAACCACTTTAATGAGAGATTTTCAGGAGAAAAAATACCTCCAACAACACCATGCTTTAATGAGATGCAGTCTTTCTACACAGGCAGCCTAACACAGAAAATTTAAAGGAATTTGTATTACAGTTGCATGATGACATTTTCTAATCAAGACTTTCTGTGTGAATTGAAAAACAATTTTTTTCCAATTTAAGGTGTTCAGTTTTGTATAAAAAAGTTAAAGATTTCCATTCAGAGGAGACATTTATCAGAATTAAAGTTTCTACCAAGAAAAATATTTTTCTGCCGTAATTGAGCTCTGGAATACTATTTCTAACCAGCAGCAGCCATATCTCTATGCATAGAGTTATACCTATGTTGCCATGCATGTGTTTCCACAGCTTTGCAAGACCCATGAGAAGAAAATGGAGTCTCTGTATTCCACAGATGTTAATAGTCCATGTTTGATTTCTGATTGAGTTCCTATGCCCTATCTAATAAGGAGAAAATTATTATACACTTGGCCTTGTAAAGATAAGGTTGCCTTTCAGCAGGAAACCAAAAAACCAAATGAGACTCACAGTTCAGCACAGGCATGTCCTTTTCTTTTTCATGGATTCATACGCAGGTCCAGACTGATCAAAATCCTTAAAATTCTTTCTGAGAGTTACCTTTCTAAGATGGTATCTGGGTACCATTACCATATTTTTACAAAATCTTTAAAATAAAAGAAGATGTTAAATGCTTTTCCCTAGTTCATACCAATAGTCAATGGTAGAAACTACTGCAGGCCTCTTGATAGCATATATTTTACACCTGACATAATGACAAGTCTTGTGATGTTTCAGCTGATGCCTTAATTTTCCATCAAGTATTTACATCAGAAAGCCCCTATGGCTCTTTAAAGAGCCAGCTGGAGCAAGGCCACGTAAAACATACATTCAAAGGTTTCTAAAACATCACAATTTCATTTCAAAGGTTTCGCCTTGGGTTTTGCTGCTTCACATATACCTGCACGATACCACCCCTCTGTGTGGTTATGAGGTACTTTGCATGTCCACGGAGAGACCAGCTCAACAGCCCCCTCCCCAGCAGGAGCCTGCAGAGAAATCGCTTTAAAAATAACCAACCGCACGGCAAGCTGCTTTTTGGAAATTCATTTTTTTTTAACCAATGTCGTCGTCTTCTCAGGAAAAGGTATGTGACGACAACTGCATGGAAAATGCGTGAATGTTCCAACTAATTATCACCTATTAAAACAGAGTTTTCACTCAATTAGGCCACTCAAAGGGAATCCCACTAAACTGTAACCTAAAGACATCCATTCTATATGGATGCAGTCCAGTGAGCAGATAAAATGCACTGGTGCTCCTGTCCTTTTTACAGCAGCAAGGCTGCCAATTCAACAAATCACACGGTGCAGTAAGATTTTGGCCTTTGATGCTAAGAGGAAAGAAAAAGGCTTTGATGCTGAAAGGAATAAAACAATATGTGTTAAGAAAAAGACCCCCACAAAAAGTCTGGAGTTCTTTTCATGGTTTTTCTCCCCTCAGGTCTCTATTACCACTGCACTGCCACATGTCTTAAACTATACCATGCGCGCACACCGACATGTACATTCTGTACATCAAAATATCTTAAATTTGTCAGATTTATACAACAATAGCATTTTTCTTCCATTAATGACTGACACGTTTTTCATAGCCAGTCACATAGTGAGAGGAATCTCATTCATAACATACTTTTCATTCTAAACATCTGCCTAAATGGATGCCAAATACAATTTCTGGGTAGGTTAAATATTTAACTGGTAACATGCCTTTTCTGACACAAATGAAGTACTATGGTGCTGTACCATATTGGCATTTACAGCCCTTTTCATAAACTATCTTAAATAACTGAAGAGAATATGAAGCCTACTGTACTGAAGCGCTTGTATGCAGGCAAACACAGCGGTCTTTATCCAATAAGCACCATTATATTAATGAATGTTTGCACTAGTAACATTTATTCTACAAGAAACTGAGACACAAACAAAAACTTGCACTTAATGCAATTCCAGTGGCAAGGACCTACATCTGTAATTGAACAATGCTCTAGTATCACAAGCCTGAAATAATGTCCTACAGTTCACTACTAAATACTGCTTTTGTAAGCCTCTTCACATTCATGCAAGCGTGTCAAAGACAAGCACACTGTAGTAGTTACAACCACATTTATAGTTAGATGAGGTTTAGAAACCTGTGAAATCACTGTAAATCATACAGAGCAGCTCTGAGATTGTTCACCAGCTCTTGAGTATTATCTCCTTTGGAAGGATGGGAATCTGCAAACACACACAAATGTTGGATCCTTTGCCTCTTCAAGCACTGAGATTCTCTGCTATTTCTTAGCTCAGGGAGCAAAGGAAAGGACCCTGGCACACCCCGCTATGGTTCCTGAGCAGGGTCTGGGCACAGCAAAGTCCTGAGAAGGATGTGCTTTTCTGGTGTTCCGGAGCCACCATTTGGGCACGTACTCTGCACAACTCCAGCCCGATCTCTTTTCAGCACAGTGTTTCAGCCCTCTCTCTGCCCAGTGAGGCAACCACCCTGTTCCACATAATTACCAGCTTGTTAAAACTGAGTCCGTGTCCAATTACTTCATCTGAGAGGTCACTCCCTAACCTGCAATCTAACACCATCTACTCATATTGATCGGCTCTAGGAAAAACAAACTGCTTGGCTACTCCTGTCAGAGCTAAAGTATCGAAGCCGTCAATTCAGGATATTGAGATCTTGTAAGGTGCACAAAAAACATTATGGTTTGAAGCCCAGCTACCACAGGTAAGAGTCTCTTAACCTCTATTGACAAATATCAGTCACGCAAAACTTGCTGTAAAGAATAGAGATAGTTTATGGTAAATCGTACAAGCATAGTTTAAAAATCTATAATTCATCCCAGTTCCAAGTTAGAAGAATCATTTCTCATCAGTGCAATAACATTTTGGCTTCTGAAAATGAACATAACACCTGCACAGTCATAGCTCTTTTCACAATCACAGCCATTTTAAGAAGTTACGTAAAGTAGCTAGTGCCAGGACAACTGGCACATTTGCATTTCATATAAATCACTTGTGCTAAGACTATGGTCACACATTTATAGAAAAGAAAAAACCAAAAAATGAGAAAAGAAACCCATCATCATATATTACATTAAATGGAATTCAGTCACATAACAATTAATCTCAAACCTATTGCTATCCCTCAGATATAAGTATTGATACCAAAGACAAGGAACTAAAAAAGAGACAAAAGGATCCAAGAAAGCCAGAAAGTCAACCACACAAACCTCGGGGATTTATCCATGAGACTATTATTTTTCACCTTTAAAGAAAAAAAAATTAAAGAAAAAATGAAAGCGATAATGAACCCATTATTGTATAGATCATCTAGGCAGCCATAATAAAGATAAATAGTTCCCCCCAAAAACCCCCATCACCTATGACATGCTTCACATTAGAATCTTTCACAAACCACTTGAGGGAAACAAAACACAGATGATCTTACTCTTTTCGTGAATGGAAAAAAACTTCACAACTGTATTAAATTACAAATGATGCTCTTACATCAAGCAAGATGCCAGAACCAAATAAATAAATTTATCATAAAAAAAGCCTAGGGAGATGTTAACACAACTTTCCTGCATTCCAAGAGCAGACTTAAAAAGTTTACAATTAGACAACAGCAAAAACTACTTCCCGCTGAGCTTTTTATTTTCAACTCCTGCAATATAACCTGGGAATTACGTTTGGAAGATTCTGGAATGCATGCTGAAAATCAACTACATCAAGACATTTAAATTAATTAAAACCAATTATTGTTCAACTCAACTGTTATTTACAATTCCAGTGGTCTAGCCATTACAAAACTAAAACTAGGACTTAACAAAACAAAACAAAAACAACCCAAAACCCAAACACCAAAAACCCAACTCCAGACTGATTTAAAAGATACCTCCCTCACCCTTCTGGAGTATTGCATCAATCTCATGACTTACTGAAAACAGGGAAGAGATGTTGCCCAAGAAAAAGAGCAAGAGAGAACAATTTTCTAACTAGTTTTACACGTTCTTGTTTACAGACACATTTCCAATTTAAAAAATATTTTAATAGCATTAATATCAGTTACTTTTTGAATTTTGAACCATTAAAGACTACTGAACATCACTGGAAAAGGTACTGGAATGCACATGTGAAAAGGAGGTACACTGAGTACTCAGAAATTCATGAAGGCTAAACTACGGTTCATCTCACATCAATAGCACATACATGTTAGTCATCTTACAGCTTTTTTCTTGAGAACATCATCTGTAAAGCAAGCCTACTTGTCGACTTGGAAACAAGAAACTTTCTTTTTGGTGGGTCATCGAGAGAATAGAACACAAAAATAATACTAAACATGGCACATCAAATAACAAGCCAACCAGAAAAAGCAAGAATTCCGTTTTCTCTATCTGGCTGCTTTCTCCTGAGATTTCACAGTGTGTTCAGTCACCAAACTTCCTCTAAGGCAGAAGATTGCAGATGCAAGGCAACACAAGCCAGTGTAACCACCCTATTTTTAATAAGCAAAAGAAACCCCAACACAAAGTCAGACTGAAACATCTCCCCTGAAAGGGTATATTGGATAGAAACATGGAGATTGTCCTCAAATTAAGCTGTTTAACTTTCTAATTTTAAAATTTAGCATCAATTTGCTAGTCAATCTTAGTCATTCTTCACAAGACATTAATGGAAAATTTATTAAGATATTGAAATCCTAAGGTATTTCATTATATAACATAATTCAGAAATAAATTTGGAAAGAAGAACTAAACGCACTTCAAATGAATAACTTACAGGAGTACTGGATTCCATATATAACTTCAGAATAGACATTTTATGTTAAAATAAAAATCCTGAGGAGCTCCATTTATTAGTTAGCGAATCCTCCTCCGCTAGTTATTTAAGACAGATAAACCAGCACATGTGTACAAACTTCATGTCTAAATATCATCTTATCATCGTGCGTAAAAAACGTTTATGAATGCATTGTAACAGAGTGATATTCCGATGCACTGTACTGCGGCAACACCCAGAAGACAAGGTTTTAACATTCACAGCTGCAGTCCTGGGCATCTCCATCCGCGTGGTACCTCCATTGCTCTTTCTAAACCACCACTGAGTTTGTGCCACACAGAACATTTTGTAAAGGGCCACCTGCCTGTCTCTCTCAAACCTGTGTTGACAAGGTGATTTCTTACCGTCAGCTTTTTATGGAAAAAAACCCCTTTGACTGCCTCAATAGGTATTTTAAGGCAAATAAATTTAAAGGAAGGTCAGAGACAGAATGATTTGCGTTGTCATTACAGAGATTCAGTGAAGAAGCAATATTTTTAGTTATTTGTTGGTAGAGAACAAAGAGCCCATCATAAACACTTTTGCGCTTATCAAAGTAGCACAGGACTGCTTGGATGGTAAGCACCCCGCAGCTGGGATGAGGCTTTAAAACCTGCAACAGGGCCACAGATAAGGAAATGGGAAGAGTGTAAATAATATCACTTTGTATTTTCTGTCACTTTTCTTCCCCGCGTCTTGAAGACATTTATACAAGGGGGTATTGTTCTTACTGTGTATCTGTGGTAGCTGAGACACGGCGTGGATGAATAATGCGTCCAAGGTTACGCAGTAAGTCAAAGACGGAGCAAGGGAGCCAAGAAGCCTCCCTTCCTGCCTGCCAGGTGCAACTTATCTTTTCACCGCCTTCTCCTCTTTATCATTTCTCTGTGCTAGAGCTAAAACTGGGTATCTGGAGGCACTCGAAGCTAGCTACACTAAGCACCGCCAACAGCCTAACTTCAGATGTTTAAATACCTTCCGAAAACTAGCTTGCTGCAAATAGGAGATAGCCAAACGGTATATGCACTTAATCCAAGTCCCCAGCAGAATTTAAGTGCTTGCATAAAATCAGTAAATAAATAAAGGAATGTCTCTTCATTCTGACTAGAACTGTAACATATTGACCTTCCGATGCCTTGGAAGGCAGAAAGAAAAAAAAAACAAACAAAAGAAGGCTCTAACGTTTGGGTCCTGAAGGCAACATTTACCACTGCCACCCATTAAAACAGTCTTATTAATGGTACAAACCATGCAACTTATGAGAATATACTTTGACAGAATTTTGTATAGTTTTGGCACAGATGCTTTGTTCAAAAATAGATTTACTGTGACAGATGTCCTCCTTCGCTTCAAAATTCAACAGTTCCTACATGCAATTCCAATGATAAGGAGTGAAGACGAAATGGTGTCAATCAAACACTCCATGTCAGCTATTGTAAAACTTGCACAACATATGACTACCAGTTTATTATATATCAGTTTCCAAAACTTTATGCTGCATGATCATTTCTGCTTAGTGCTGCTGGTGTCTCGGCTGGATTTCTTGTGCTGTATGACACATAGCAATTGAAAACAGCACAAAATGAATACAAAGCAGTATAAAATACTACTAGTGTCATACTCTTCACTCTCTTCTTCCTGGAGTTAATAACTCGCATGTGAATATCATAGTCCCACCTAGATCTCTCTAGGTTAATAATGCTTTTTTTTTTTTTCCTTTCATTTTCCTTAACATAGGTTTTACTGAAAATCCTGGTAACTTAGGTGCCAGATGACTGAGCAGAACAATCATGAACAACAGATCTGATATTTTCAGATTATTTACTGCTGCTACAGTGAACCAACACCACTGTAAAGATGTCTGGCAAATTTCTCCAGAGGATGAGTTTCTATGCTGCAGAACACATCAACACTTTAGGTAACAATGCTCATGGATGCTGGTCAAATAGAGGCAAATCAAATAGACATAAAATTGTATCATCATCTTTGTTTTCTGCCTGATCGCCATTTGAAGCCCACCAGTATGAGAAAATTTCACTGATACTCTCTCTGAGTATTAGCTAAAACTTTAAATAAATATAGGACTCTGTTCTTCATGGCTGTCACCAAGCAGGAAAATAGAAGAGTGATTTTTTTCTGTCTTCCTCAGCAGCCCATTAGAACTTTTATTTACGTTATAACTCAATACTTTTCCTTGTCAAAACACCAGAAACCGAACATCAAAACTGCAGGTATTAAGACAACAGGCAAATATTCAATTACAGACTTCTTTTGTTCTGTGAGTTAGAAACTCATTCCCCACTGGCAAAACTTCTTCAAAGCCAATGCTGTGAGCACAAGCGCCAAGCTGCCCTCATCTTCTGCTGTAGCTGCAAAGGATTTCAACAGCAAAATCTGAATCAATCCACTACGTTAGAGTGCTGAAAACAGATAACTGTTCCAGTAAGTTTTTGATTCAGTAGCTGTTTAGCCTCAACTTTGACTCAAGCTTTTTTAATTCAATTTTTGTCTGAGAAAGAGAAAAATCAGCTGAAGCGATGTTTGTCTTGGTTTGCCACCCCATCCTGGGGGGAAAAAAAAAAAATTAGGTTTAAATTCCTGTAATGGTGAGGCCAGCTGATGTTTGGAGGTTGATCTCCTGCTGTGCGTCCTCCTGCTGGGAAAAGTTCTAGAGGAGATACAGTCACTTATCTACTTAAAATCTGAAAGAGTTTACTAACTAGTCTAGAAGACCATGATAGGCCAGAAAACCTCTTCTAAAAAAGCAGTGTGTGATGAAATGACCAGCTGACATAAGCCAGCACACTACTTCCAAAACAAACATGGCTCCACCATTTCCCATCTTTAATTTTCTTCTTTAATTTGCATTCGTCAGCTTTGGGGCTGAACCCCAAATTTGGCTATGTTGGCTGCATGTGGCATGTTTGCCTTCAGGCCACCTAGAAGAACCAAGGAGCCAGGCTCACCAACACTGCAAATGCACCTGCAGCTTCTACCCAATTGCCATGTAATTTTACTTGGTTCCTTTTTTAGGTTGTTGGATCGACTGGTTAAAAAACATACAGCGAGAACTCTACCACTTCCACAGCACATGTGCAACACACACATGCAACCACACAGAGGTAGGTGGATATCAACACGAACTCCAACCATTTCTAGCAACAGCACTGATGAGGCTTATAATATGTCTGAAACGCAATCAGAGGACATCTGACACGGAAACACAGTCTTTCCCTCCTGGATAGTTCACTCAGCTGAGATCTATAGGAATAGAAACATCGCTTGTCACTGCTGAAGCGCTTTGATTTGTATGAGCTGTACGACAGGCAGCAGAGACAAGACGACAATGTGTCCCCTGGTTTGCTTCACCAGACCCTGGCAGCCTTCGTATTGATCTAGTGTTAAACCTGAGAAGCTCTCCCTACACCACTGTCGTGAGGATGCAGACAGGCTGTCTAGTGCAACACTTACCCTTAGCCTGTGTAGAAAGGTCTCGGCATTCCAGACTTACTCTGCTCAATTTCTGAGGAACAACTTACTGAGACTTTTGTGAAATGTAATGTCGTGCTGAAAGAATTCCAGCGGGTTTTCCAGAGACTGAATAACGAATAACATGAGTAAAAGTGATGGATTTAATGCCACTCCATGCATTTATAGATCATGAGCACCCTTTAGTTGTTTGGGTTTTTTTTAGTTTGCCTTGTATTTCCCAAAGAACAGATCACAGTGGGTCCAGACATCTAGCTTGGCAGTTCTTGTTTTACTAGTTTTCTGGGGTTTTATTAACTCCACATAACATATTCAGAGAAGGGAAAAATATTTTCCTTAGTGAATTTGAGAAAAACAGTGGTTATTAATTTTTAATCCTCAAATGTAAGAATAGGATAGAAAAAAAAATAAAGGAAACTAGAGATAATTTACATCTCCAAAACAGTCTTATCATCAAGAAACAGCACTTGTGTTGATTTAAAAGGGATTAGGCATATTTATTGTATTCAAGCAATATATTCTACTCCTTTTTAAACATTCCAAAATAGACTGAAAAGAGGATATAAGTTTTGCACGTAATTATGCTGGAGATGCGAAACAGTACTCCTGATGGTCTCTATACTCAGTACTCGTGTGTCGGCATCTTATCTAGTTTTAAAAGGCTTTAACTCTAGCTTAAGCTAAAAAATGAATGAGGACAAGGCACAGCACCTAAAAGGCAAAATGCACATTTACCTTAGGTATACTGTAGATGTTGTACCAACTATGCACTTTTACAGGACACTATTGAAGATTAATGCCTTCATTTAAGAAACAGTGGGATGTCACTTGTGATCAATTAGTCAAAATCCTATGCGTACAACTGGCTGACGCACCAGCTTATTTCACTGAATACTGAGCAAATTGAGCCATTTCTCTGAATTTTCAGCTCCATTTACCTCAGGCATTTGTTAAACAAATCTTTAAGCCCTTAACCAATTATCTATAGACAGCTGTTTAAAAGGAGACTATAAAATTAATTAATGATGGATAACTCGTGATGTTTCTTTTATAAATTAGGTCTTATCTGGTACTTTATCTGTAAATATTACAGAACAGCAATTGTACCTCATTGACCTTTTCCATCTTCTCCCTGAAAGACAAGCAGAGTGCAGCTATTGTATTAGCCAAGACTCCACAACCTTTTAAGCATATTGCTTACTGCTCAGGGAAGAATCTATACCTGACTGATAACCATTTGCTTTTAAGTCAGAAATGGCCACTTTTAGTTTAACAGAACATGATAAGTTTCATTAGGAAGAAGGCCACTCTTTCCGGTTACAAACATATAAATAAATAACAACGGAAAGCACCCTGCCCATCTTCAAAAACCTTTTAAGGGATGATTTTTAAGAGGCGCAAAATGGAATGAAGACAACTCACTCCTAATGAATGCCGATGTCAGATAAACATCTCAAAAGTGCCCTTGAAAGCCTGCATAAATAGTTTCTGTTTGTTTGGGTTGATTTTCAATAATACTGCTGATAATGAACTGGAAAATATGAAAACTACATGTTTTGTAGTTTTCTACTACATGCGCCTCTGATAGGAATGACTTCCCAGACTGTGTTCTTGCCATTACAGAGCCCCACAAGGGCTACACCGTGGCAGGCTGATGCCAAATCCTGCAGCCTTTCCTATCCCCGCAGTTCCTTGTGGAAGGACTGGTTCATGAATGAGGGCAGCACAGCGCAGTGAACCTATGATAAAAATAAACAGGTACCACATTTCAGTTCCTTGCTGACAGAAAGTGAAATTTATCACTGTGTCTAACCCGGGGAGCTCCTTTGCTGCTCAAAATAGTGAAGGACAGCAGCATCTGGAGCGAGAGAGACCCTCCTTTATCAAATCTTCCACCATATTCTGTGTTAAAGATTTCTTGTGGGGACACAATCCCATATTTAAGTGGGTATCAACACACATTTTGTGTACTGAGCAAAATATTTTAAGGGGAACTGTAATAGTCTGAATAGACTATAGAATAGAAATATTCTGTTACATGCTGGTCTTCCACATTTTATCTAAACACTAGTTTGTGCATATACACAATGGCAAGACAGCAAGACAAAAGAGAACTGACAATACAGATACTATATGTGACACCAACTAGATCACAAAACAAGTTTCTGGTAGAGGAAATCAACGGGGAATCTGGAATGTCCTCCTGCTGGGTCTACACATGGTATTCTACTCAGTGGATGAAAAACTGGATTGTTTGACTGTAACAAACACAGCGAGCAATGGGAACCCAGAGCTGCAAAAGTTTTCATTTAATGAACTCAGTAAACTAATCATGTTTCCATAACTCAGTCTGACAGGTTGATTTCCCACCTGAAAGAAGGCAGCTTCTTCGACCTGAAACCACCTACAGAGCTAACCACATGCTCGCTGCTGCCTTTATTCAAGAGATATGACATACTTGGATACTGATGGGGAACCAGCAGAGCACCAGAATAAAATCAAGCAATATGCCTTGCATCATGCTCCAGTGTGCTTGGGATTAGAAATACATCTTCAAAAAGGGAAAGGTGACCAAGAAAAGTTATCACAAATCTGTCTTCAGGGTAATCTTCATTCAGCAGCAAAGCTACCAAAGTCTACTTTAAAAGGTTTGAAGGAAATTTAAAAGATGCTATTTCAAAGACATATTGTAAAAACTACAAACCCATTGTGAAGCTTCTAAAAGCAAAGACAAATATCATCTGTGAATCTTTTTTTTTTTTGCACAGTGAAGCATGACCAGCTACCTAGTAAAATAGTTCTTCTTATAAAGATTAAAAACTTTGTGAGCTGAGCTGACATCTCACACAAAATTTCCAGAAACAGCATTGTTTGAGTATCAATTGTTTTTAGCTAGTGCAAATATCAAGATGCTGTGAATTTCTCCAGCCTGTGTTTAGATTTATCAAAACTTTAGGTTTGTAACCTTCTCCTCAACTCCAAACTATTTTTCAATGACAAGTCACTTTCTTTAGAAAAAGACAGACAGAGATGTCATGTCCTGAAGTTAGATCAAAGCTTTGAAAATATGAACTGGCATGACCGGCTGTTCTTTCTATAACAGACACTATTCATACTTTACAAAACATCTGAATTCTGTTCCTTTTCCTTGCCTGACTTCATTGTCTTCTTATTTTTCAGTCGTTATTATATGTATTCCAGTAGCTCTTGCTCTCTACAGCTCTGATTCAGAAAGCGTATTTAAAGTATGCTTTAATTTAAGCACATATCTACATCTTATGGAGTGAGGCATATACTTAAGTGGTATTCTAGATGAATGTCTTTTTCCCTCCTCTCCGCCATTTTTATCCCCCAGAGGGTCTTTACAAGGTAAAACACAGATCCGGTTGTGTAAATCCCACTAATTTAGGGTTTATTTGGAATGGATCAAGACAATTCTAAACCCTTTTCTGCTTCAAAACCCTTTTCTTCTATCATTTTTTTACTTCAAATTAGTATTAAATTTAGATGAACTGAACATATATTCAACCTCTGGTCTTACACAGCTGGAAATTAAGGTAAACAGCACTGAACTTTCATTGTTAAAGGAAGAAAACTAAAAAGGAAGCCCTTTTCGATCTTAGCTCCATAGAATTTGGGAAAATAAAGATCCATACTGAAATTTGAAGAAGCAAGAAATTGTAAAAAGCTGACAACTCATTACTGCAGTATTCTTTTTGAAAATCTAAAAGGTATGTGGAAACAATTCTATAATTTAAGCTAATTTAGGAGAAGGTGGTAATTTTACATACAGCTATTTGCTAGCAATATAAACACTTCAATTCTGTATCTTTGTAAATTAAATGAGTATTTAGCTATTAAAAAAAGCAACAAAACACTTGCTTGAATACCTGAAACCTTGGAAAGTCTGATTTTTTTGTGCATAAACATTGTTTTCAGAATTCTCGGGAATTAAACATAGCGTGAGATTGTAGCTTAAGAATCACAGACTGGCTCAGGTTGGAAGGGACCTTAAAGATCACCTAGTTCCAACCGCCCCTGCCATGGGCAGGGACACCACCCACTAGACCAACTTACTGAAAGCCCCATCCAGCCTGGTCTTGAACACTTCCAGGGATGGGGCCTCCACAACTTCCCTGGGCAACCTGTGCCAGTGCCTCACCACCCTCAGAGTGAAAAATTTCTTCCTGAGATCTAACCTTGATGCAGTACTCCAGGTGGGGGCTCACAAGAGCTGAGTAGAGGGGCAGAATCACCTCCCTCAACCTGCTGGCCACGTTGCTTTTGATGCAGCCCAGGATGCAGTTGGCTTTCTGGGCTGCGACCACACATTGCCAGCTCATGCTGAGCTGCTCATCCACTAACACCCCCAACACTTCAAGGCTGCTCTCAATTCATTCTCTGCCCAGCCCGTATTTGTGCTTGGGATTGCCCCAACTCACGTGCAGGCCCTTGCACTTGGCCTGGCTGAACTTTCTGAGGTTTCAAGGGAGCACCTCTCCAGCCTGTCCAGGTCCCTCTGGATGGCATCCCTTCCATCCAGTGTGTTGACTGCTCCACCCAGCTTGTTGTTGTCACCAAACTTACTGAGAGTACACTCAATCCCAACATCCATGTTGCCAACAAAGATGTTAAACAGTATCGGTCCCAGTACTGACCCTAAATTCATCCCTGATTTTTTTCTATTGACATTCTTAAGAGATTATTTCAATTCCGAGCCTTCCATTCAATGACAAAAATACCTTGGGTAGAAAATCCACAGTGGGACTTCCTTTTAAACACAAGGGCCTGGTCTTCCCAGGAAGAGACAACCCTCAGCTACCAAGCCTGTTATTTCATGCTGTACAACAAATCTACAAAATTTTAAGGGAAGAAAGGTCATTTCATAGGGCAATTAATTAAAAAATGTTACTGCATTAAAAGATACAAGTTTAATGCTTCAATGTGATTCTCACTAAATGTGAACAGAGAGAGGACATAGAGAAAAAGTTACTGTTACAATTTTAGCCAAAACATGATCTTCTGGAATTTCTGTAACTATCTATGTTCACATTTTGTAAATTAAACAGTAGCTACAAAAACAAGCTTGAAGTAACATATATTAAATCAGAGTTTCCATTTCACTTGGAGTGCTTGCACTTTGTCAGACGTCAAGGACAGAATATGGCTATTGACTGCAACAACATCACAAGTGCACCCAGTAAAAACTCATGCAGTATTTGTTTGAGAAAAGAAATAAATTTCTCAAACCAAATACTGCACTTAAGTAAAAAAAAAACAAAAAAACCACAACAACAACCCAAAAAACAAACAAAAAAACCCAAAAAACCCAAAACCTAACAAAGAAAAGAGCTGTCAAAATGGCTGAAAAGAACAAGGTTTTTGAAATATTCATGCTAGAAGTGAGCTGTCACACTTATTTGGAAAAAATGAAATGTGGGGAAGCAGGCGGGGGAATTATTTAAAGATTACAGATTAAAACTAATTGTCTTGTTTGAATCTTCAGTTTAAGGTATTTGCCAAAGACATATGTAAATAAATCTTTGGTTATTTTATTTTTTTTAATGAAGTAAAATTACAGGGGTCTGGATTAGTATCACAGCTGCACTCCCGCAGAACATCAGTGACTCACAGATACGCCTTTTAATGTGGAATGCCTTCTTTAGAATTACAGAAAAAATACGTGATTTCCTGTGTTCTGTGGGAACTTTGGCTTCCTGAGAGCACCGTTTAGCTTATTCTCATAAATCTTCCTACCAAATGCAAAAAAGCCCAGTAAAACTCACTCTCTTACTTCAAACTTATTTTATAAGGCCTTTTTCAAACAACATTTAAGTAGTTAAACTAGCTCTCTACCATTCACTGCTGCTTTTGGCCCCTGTATTTTTTAATTTATATGTCCATGTGAAACTGCTGTATCAAAAATAGAAGACAGCAAGTTACCTTTACATATGTTATTATTCAGGCTTTAATTAGGCACATTGTATAAAGGATATACAACACTATTCTCCTCGTAGGCAGGCAACCATTTAAAAATTCTCTTCCATTCAGTCACCTTTTGCTCTGCCTGCAAGTACCAGCTTGCGGCAGGTAGAATGATCAATAATCCGTGAAGGCTGGATGTGAAGTCTCAGGACGGCACATGGCTCTTTCCTCACACTGAGAACTCAGTTGAAACTCACTAAACAGCCTTTCAAATAGCACAGTATTTTCATTGCGATAGGTCAAGTTGTGTCGGCATTACCATCATAAAACCCTATTCTTAGTAATTTGTAATTTGGACAAAGGTGGCCAAATCACAGAAGTGACTTTGGATTCAGAGAAGTGAAGCTGGATTACGAAAGAAACTTATGGCTGTCAACTCACAGCACTGTTGACAATCAACAAAGCTTTATTCCAGATACAAATTTTCCAGCACTATTTCAGCAAAGCACTATAACCTGGAATAAGACACTGACCATTAAGAAATGAAAGGCTCAATCTCTGAGTCCATTCAGCCCTCCATTAAAATTTGAAAAAGATAAAGATTATTCTGCCCTGTTTTGTGAGGTACAAACTGGACCTGCGCTGAAATCAACATTGCATATGAAAAGTGTAACTATAGATTAAAAAACCAAACATATTTAAAAATAGCTTTACACAATTCAAATGTGTACTGCCAAACAAGTATAGAAATTGTGTATCAGAAAACTTTCCTTTCAAGTGATTCAAATTGATTTTGCTCAAAACAGTGACAGTCTATTAGCCAACAATAGTTGCCTAAATACAGCTCAGTGATGTAAGAGATGTACAAGAACAAATTCTAATGCTTCATTTAATCCTCTCTAAACTAGGCATGAAACAGAGTTTGTAGTCTTGCTGTGCTTCTCAAATACCTTAAATAAAAAGGTAATCTATAACTCATCATAAACAATGTCAAAAAAAAAGACAAAAAAGAAAGAAAAAAAAAAAAAAAGAAGAGACATTTTATCCTCATGTCCAGTGATTCTCAAAGGAATTTTCATGTGACTACATGTAAGATGATAACCCATTTGCTAGACCTCTAGTTTTAACAGTGAAAGTATCCTATTAGCCCTTTGGAAGCCCTGTTGGGACTTCAAACAGCAGGTTTTGTGGTTACATGCAAGCATCACTGTGCAATTGTGATGAACACAATTATCATATTCCTATTTGACTTAGGATTCACTTAGCTATCTCAAGTATTGGTCTATGAACACTATTGACAATAATGGTAAAGAAACTGCATTTCATTTGTTTATGATAGGATACATTTTTTCCTCTCACTCCAAGAAAAGGTTTTCCTAAAACCTTGGAGGGAGCCAAACCTTTCATTGTTAGTACAAATGACTGTACAATTCTTCAGAACATCATGTTCCCAAAGAAGGAACCTTATAATTTATCCCATACTACCCCCCACAAGGCAGATCAGAGTCAGTATTTTCAGGAAAACAAGGCATGGCTATGCAAACAAACAAAACATTAGTCAATTACTATACATAGATAGCCACAGTATCAGCTTATTCATAAACTTTGTTGATCCTTTTGGAAAATGTCAGGTTAGAAGAGATGTTTTCTTCCAGGGGAATGTTACTTGTTAAAATTAAAGGGGTCACCTGTAAAAACATACAAATAGGTTTCCTCTCTTGAATTCAAGGCCCAGAAACATTGCTCAGATTTCCATTGTTATCTCAGTCATTATTAACTGAGGGATATGCCTAACCTCCAAATACTTGTGTAATAAAAAAAGAAAAAAAAAAGAAAAAAAAAGGAGCAGCAGACAGATGTTCTACTAACCAGAAGAAAACAGCTCAGACCATGGCACAAGAGTGACCAGCAAAAGCTATGATGGAAGACAGAGCATTCTCACCTAGGAGGTAGGAGGTCTGATGGAGCTCCTTCTGTTTTCCACACTTACGTGAGCCAGTCATGTTATCTGGATACCACAAAGAGAAACTAACCTGTTATAGCAATGCAGTCACCAGGATAGGGAACATTAGGTCCTGTTTAGAGATGGAATACTGAGGCCCAAAAAAAGTCACCAAAACTATCTGAAGAATATGGGAAGGGGATTTGGTAGAGTTGCTCAAACACTTGATAATAAAGCCCTTTCTTCTGAAACAGCAGCAGCTTGGCTAATAGCACTTCAGCATAAGCAAAAGTGTATAGTTCCATGCCATTCCTGGAGTGAGGCAGCAAGTTTTGGCAGTGTTTTTTCTGACTCAGCCTAGTAAATACCAGCAGTGGGAAGGCATTCAAGTGTTTTCCTTCCAGAACTACAGTGATTCTGCTGGCAGAAAAGTTGACATTTTTGCAAAGTTCTAGATGCTGCGAAAAGCAGGAGGACAACCTCCTGCCATAAACCTGCCCTGTTCTAACTTCAGGTGTATGAATTACGCGTAAACACAGTGCACTCACTGGAAAAGCTAGGAATGAAGCCAATGGGTGAAGACAGTCTGAGGAGCAATGGTCATTAAGATGTAATGTTAAAGGATACTTCAATAAAGCCTCAAAAAAGGCAGCCAACAGTGGGAAAGGCCACAGAACACAGAGATCAACATCAACTGGACAACAAATGGGGAAGGAAACAACATGGACAATAATAAAGATATTTTAGAAGAAGCACCCTTAGCAATAGTTTATTAAAACCATTTCTTCCCTGAATCCTCTGAACAGCTTTGATAGGACAGACAACAGCAGAAGGCTCCTTAGCCAGTTATACTGGAAAACCAGCCAATTAATAGCAGCTGTAATTAGAAAATGGCGGCTTGTCTACTCTACAGTGCACATGTGTTTGATTCAGCATCTCATACTCTGAACTAGTGCCCAGTTGTATTTTATGTGACACTCAAACACCTTCTTACAGTAACAAGCTACTCATTTCTATGGCCTTCTGCTAGTCTTCCATACTATCACACTGAAATATAAGGGCCCCCAGGCCCTGAAAGCTAAACACAAGGAGCAGTCGTAAGAAGACAAGTACAAAGGAAGAAGAGGAATCATACAGCTAGCAAACACAGTACTTGCAATACAAAGAAAAGCTAGTGTGGAACAACAGCATCGATCATGCCATGATCTGACCATCCATGTCATATAAAAGTTTTGCAATCTCACATTTTCCTCCGACTTGGCTTTATTACAGTGGGAGAGGCTCAATATGTATCTAATGTACTTCAAGAATATCAGACAGCAAGAAAATGAAGGGAAACCAAAAAGGTTGTATCAACTGGAAGCAAAAGGGGTTGAGACTACAGGGAAAAGACTGAATGAGTTCTAGGAGAAAGTCTGAGAGACTGACATCTCTTAGACCCCGAAATAACTTACCGAAAGAAACAATGGAACCCAGCACTTTGGATCTATTTAAGGTAGGATCAAGCAAAGCACAAAACCCCCTGTACTGCAGGGAGCAATCAACACAGAAAGAGAAAGACAGAACCAGCAGGTGGTCCTTCATCTTTAGCTTAGACATTTCTAAATTTGTCATTAGAAATGTTTGCTATAGATTTCCTAGGTTTTTTGTTTTGGTTTTTTGGTTTTTTCATTTTTTTTTTTTTTAAATAATTAGAATGACTATGAAGCAATTAAAAGTGAAATCCTTAATAGTACAAGCATGTTTGGCCTGTATTTGAATGGTCTTCACAGCTTCATTTCATTTAGGTAAATACTAAACTGTCTAAACATAGTCTTTATGAATGCATATAACCAAAATAAAATCTTGACAAGGGTTCTTTAGAAAACTCTTAGCACAGCAAAATAAATAAATCCCTCTGAAGAACATTCCTCACCTGTTTGAATAAAGAGGAAAGCTAATATTTGGAGGATCTGTGTTCAGCCTTGAGTAGCTGTTTAAAATAATTCTGTGTGAAACGCTTCTGTCGAAATGCAGACCGCATAACCCTTACGCCATCAGAGATTTTCTCCAACCTGGTTTCTGGTTTTACTCAAGGATTTGGACCAGTTTTATGAAAGATCTTAAAACTAGTATAATAAATGACTTCATATAAAAATTATGCCCTACTTTCATACCAACGCTTCTGCATAACCACTGAAGATGGAGAAGCGCGACAGAGGTGCAGAATCAATGTGTACAAGCAATGAAACCTGAATACTTTGATTTTTCACATTCCTGACTGATGAGGTTTGGGGCAATACAGTTTATCTGTGAAAAGAAACCAGCTGGAGACCAGAAGGCCTCCGGGTGTTGCACTTCGGGCAAACACAGAGCACTGGCAAAGGGGACAGTCCCTTACCCGCAGGTGCCACAGTCCAACAGGTAGCCCAGAGGTTGACTCCGTCTGGCAGGCAGGACACCTGCCTCTACCTGCCGCCATGCATCCCTGGAGGGCAGGAAAGATAGGGACGGCTAGGGATCTGTGTCCCAGAGTGGGGAAGCTGACTGAAGGAAGGTGAGACTGAGGCAAGAAGAGGAAACAGGACAGTATCCCAGCACAGCACAGTACCCGCTTTGCTTTCCCAGGGTGACTTATTTAGAGCATTCTCTAATGAGATATGGGTATAGATCCACATCACAGGTCATATCCAAGAGGCTTAAAACAAGTACACAGGCCTCACATAAGGTCCAACGTAGGAGCAAGGAAAGTTTCACCAAAGCTGAAAAAAAAAGATGAACCAACCCCCTTTTTTTTGGCAGAGCCAAACAGAATGGGATATCCTTGCTGAACACAAATGTCAATCACAAAGCAGACCTTCAGGTTGTGAAACCACATTACAAGTTCAGTATATTTTTCTGTTATTTGTCACGGAAACTTTTGAAAGTATTTTGAATTTAACCAATACAGGTTAAGTAACACTGCCTAGCTGATACCCTCCCTGTGACTGGTGCACCAAGACCTGAGCCCAGCAGTTCCTGACACTTATTTCCTCTTCTATCAGTCCCCTCTTTGATTTCCAGCGGGAATTGCAGTGTGGTTGCTCATGCAGTGCATCTCAGGAGTATTTGCTGACTCCTCTTTTTTTTAATGAGAATATCCCAAGGCCCCAGTAAGCCTATTTCATAGATTCATAGAAGCTGGAGATGGAAAAGACCTAGGTCATCCAGCCCATGCCTTCACTTCCCCTCCCTCCCTCCCTCCCCATTTGGCCAGTATGTGATTGTTTCCTACAACGTATTTCTTTCCTGTTTGCTAGCCCAGTAATATCTGATTTATCCACTGTATAAAATAACTGCAGATAATTAATTACATGCTTTCAGTGAATATATAGCAAACTGCCTACCCAGAACTCAAGCTCCCACACCACCAGACAGCCAACTGAATTCATTTACAAAGCAAACAATAATGTTGCTCACCAGCTCCTTAAATTACTTCTAGAGGCCTTGAAACATTTTCTGCAACTTTCAGAATTTGGCTTTCTGAGGATAAGGTTACTTTTTCCCACTGATCCAGTTTGATTTCTACTAATTTTCTGCTACATGTTTTACTCAGTTTCATTTACAATTTAGTTACAAAGAAAAAGAGCAGTGTCAGGATCTGGGGATTGGGATTTTTTTAACTCTCCTCAGCTTTTACCAGCAAGTCTGGTTGTGTTGTAATAGCACGAGAGTATAAGATGTGTCTAAGCAATGAACAATATCTGAGGAAAAGAATGTAGGGAAAAGAGTTTCACTTAAGAAAACTCACATTTGGCATTTTGTTTTAAATATTTTTAAAGGTCAGCTACTCTTGAAGGACTTTAAAGGTTGAGTAGGAGGATCTCAGTTATCTGAGCAAAATAAAATATATCATAAGGTAGTGAAGCAGTGTAACAATGTTATGCACGGGGAGTTTGACAAATTACAAGGTCAGTGATCATCATACTTCACCTGCTTCATTTTTGCACTTACTATTTATGCTCCATGTTGCAAAAAATATACAAGTTTTCTTACATTTCTTTTGCTGCTTCACGCATAGTCTCTCTCTCTCCCCCCCACCCCCGGCCCCCCATATATATATTGGTCAGGAATACCAAAACCACAGTATATGCGATTCACATTTTGCTCCCAAAGGTACCCCCAGCTTTCCCAAGAGAGGAACCTTTCCATCCCTCAAAGGTACAACAGAACAACTGTCAAATGTGGCAAAGCAGCAAACACCTACCTACGTCTTACGTTTTTGGCAAGTTCTGTTCAGCGTAGGTCATACCAAGCTGCACTGATGCATTCTTCCACGTCCAGCAACATGTGCCCAGGCCCTGCTTTTGGCACTAGATAAGCATTTTTAATAGTTGGGCCACTTTTCACTACAACTCTGGGGAAAAAACCCCATTAGTGTTGACCTGGAGCTGTTAATTCTGACTGGAGTTAATGGGGAATTTCAAAGTTAGTAGCGTCCCACAAGTCTCATTCTACTTCTTGACTCTCTTGCATGATTTCCTCTGTTGGTCTTTGCCTCCTTTCCTGTGTCTTCCCTCACCAGTCTCCCAAATCTAACTCCAAGACAGCATGAAAACAAGCAGGTAAACTGAACTCTGCTCTTGTGAGACCCCACCTGGAGTACTACGTCCAGCTCTGGAGTCCCCAGCACAAGAAGGATGCAGACCTACTGGAGAGGGTCCAGAGGAGGGCCACAAAGATGATCAGAGGGCTGGAGCACCTCTCCTATGAGGACAGGCTGAGAGAGTTGGGGTTGTTCAGCCTGGAGAAGAGAAGACTCCGGGGAGACCTTATAGCAGCCTTCCAGTATCTGAAGGTGGCCTACAGGAAAGCTAGAGAGGGACTTTTTACAAGGGCATGTAGTGATAGGATGAGGGGTTCAATGGCTTCAAACTGGAAGAGGGGAGATTTAGATTAGATCTCGAGAAGAAATTTTTCACTCTGAGGGTGGTGAGGCACTGGAGGATGTTGCCTGGGGAAGCTGTGGATGTCCCATCCCTGGAAGTGTTCAAGGCCAGGCTGGATGGGACTTTGAGCAACCAGGTCTAGTGGGAGGTGTCCTTGTTCATGGCAGTGGGTTTGGAACTAGATGATCTTTAAGCTCCCTTCCAACCTGAACCATTCTATGATTCTATGAGAGAATCAAAAAAATTAATATCCATCTCATTCTCTTTCTCGTTTCAGTTTGTGGTTCATTTTCTGAGGCAACGAGAAGTAGATAAGCCCCTGAACAAGAGGACAGACTTGCACAGATGTTAGGAAAGCTTCTCACAGTCCAGCAACCTGAAGGACTACATGAGTAACCTGAAGAGCAATCAGAGCACTCCCAAGAAGGCATGATTTGTTCTTTTTGCAAGAATAAACAAAAATGTGCTGCATCTATGAACTCTCTCTTTAAGCCACAAAGGATAAAATTTGTATAAAACAAATCATAATACATAGGGAAAAGAAGACAACAGTAGGCTTACTGACAGTAGGTTAACAGAACAGTTCCTGTATTGTTAGGAAAATGCCTATTCTCAACACTCCTCTTAGGATGTCATGTTGCCCAAAACAAGTGTCTCCATTTGTGAATTGGGGAATGGTCTACTTCTTATTAAAATAAGCCATGTCTTCTCCTGTGCCCTTCAAACCTCCAAAGGAGAAACAGCTAACAGCAAATTGGGTTTGGACCAATAACCTCCCCCAAAAGACTGACAGAACAACACATACACATTAACTGACCTACCTCTTGGTCTTATTTTCATTTTGTGTCAAGAAAAGCATTGTATATGTAGCTTTGCATACAGGCCAGTTACAGGTTAAAAAACCCAAATATCTTACTGCCATTAAGGTGTACAAAATACTGTGATGCCTCAAAGATATCCTTAATGCATCTGAACATTCCTTCATGGCCTTGTTTCACTCAAATCCCTTAAAGGACTTTCAAATCCAGCTCTGAAGCTGCCTAGACCTAAACCTGCAAACTGCTATACATTAGCGTGTCTCTGACTGTAAATGTACTTAATAGGAAAGCACATCTGGAGGCTTTGGGGTGGTGGCAATGATAACCCAGCCACTATCAGCCTGTCTGAGGATAGGAGGGGCAATCCATGAGTCCTTGTGATCTTCACCAGTATTTTCTAATTATATTTTTCAAATATTGATATCCAGCCCTTCAAGCTTACAAGCTTTTTGACGTCAGAATTTGGAAATCTCTAAGCCCCACGTCCATGGTTTGGGATGTTATCGCTGCATACAACACGCTAGACCTCCTCCTTTTTTGTTAATGTAAAATGTGCACGAAAGGCCCCGTGCAGTTCAGATTCGTAACTTCAATTTCCTTTGTTAAAAACAAACAAGATACATACACTATGTGCACGCTCTCTTTGAGGAGAGTCTTGCCTTTGAAACAACTGAGATGCAGTGTAGGATGACAGCTACCGGAAAGAACAGCTGAAATGCAACTATTTCTTAAAGATACACACCACATCCTCATTCCCTAAGCATACAGACCAAACTTATAATTTGCACTTTATGCCATTTTTTTTATCTCCAAAGAATCTCCCTGCTATCAGCAAGGGCTTTTGAAGTTCATTCAAAACCACAAACATTTGGAAGTTCAGCCTGTGCTCTACTAATCAAGGCAAGTGCTTATTTATAACATCACTGCTTGACCTGGTAATCTCCCCAAAAGTCTCCCCTCTTTTCTCTTTATATGTGAGACCTGAAACTGGTCTTTATTTTTAATACACCATGAAACCAGGACCTGATCTCTCCCCATTATATGTAGGGTCATTTCTGAAACACATTCTTTTTTTGATGAATTCAATCCATGTTACAGCTCTCATGAGACGAACTGCAGTTCGAGCACAATCATAGCAAGTAAGGCTTACTCTGAGTAAAAGTTTTGGGTTTTTTTTTTTCCCTCTCTCTCTTTGTTTGGATAGGGTTTTTTAATTCCTTTCTTTCCTAAAGAAAGTGGTGGGTGAAAGGTACAAGAAGTATTCAAACTATTATGTGATGGGAATTGTTCTTATTTCATAAGCCTGAAAATCCTCTTTTTTCGTATACTAAAACCCTTTCAGATCCTCTGAGCACAAATGTACTGGATTAACTTCTATTAGGCACCTCAGGAATCTCTAGGCCAGAAGAGGTGACATTAGCTTCCCCAAGAAGTCTCCAGAAAATAATTTACGGTTATTCACAAGGGGAAACTTTGCAAAATCTTCCAGAAATGCAAGCATGCCAGCAACTCCTGCTGGGATCAGGAGTATCACTTGCAGCACTGCTTTAACCACTATTTCACCTCCACACTTGTCAATGCATAAATCTTTCATTATCGCTGGGAATAACTAAATGACACCTGGGAACAGTATTGAAGAAGGATGAAAAAAACACCCTAAAGACCCCCACGTTTGCTTAAACCAGACGAATTTGAGAGGAGATTTATCCAAAATATTATGGTTAGGCTCATCCTAAATATAGTCATTTTATGTTCAGAGCATTCTTGAAATGGCATAGGAGATAAAGAAGTCCATGCCCTACAGTTAAGGGACACAGTATTGTAATTAATATGGACTGAATATTTCACTAGTGGCATACTGAGAGCCCAGGTATAGGAGAAACCATTGCTCTCACATCAAAATATATTTTAACTAATTTTGTTTCAAAACCTAAACTTCAGGTCCACTCTGGTGATTTATTAGAGGCAGTAACTGCTAAAGATGGGCTTTGTACTACTGTGGAGTTTACTGATGTTTAGAATAGTAAACATTTTAGGAATAGCAATCTCATGGCATGGTTCAATCTTCTTTCCAATGTGACATCTGAAGCATGCTTAGTGGGAAGCATATACCCAAACTATTGAGATTATATTTAAAAGCTTATTCATATATCAATCCTATACAATCAGATCAGGCAGCTTTCCTCACTCTTGCAAAAATCCTGGCTATTTAAATTCTTGTCATTACCTAGTCCAATATATTTAAAATATAATAAATTGCTGTTCTCAGGAATATATGATAAATATACAGTCAAAACCTAAGGGTATCATTATCTCAGTGTCAGCTATCAAACTTTTGGAAAGAAGGGCCTAAAATAAAAACATTTCTGTATTTTATACATTTGGTTTTCAACCTAGTGTTCTTGGACCATTTCTAAGATACTCTGCAAAAGTTACTTAAGAAAAGGAAGCCCACAGCCAAGTTTAACTTCACTATATAGATATCTGCTTTTCCAATGGGAAAAAAAAAATCAGGTTCCGAAATCCATAAAAATTTTGAAATACTAATTCATGCTGTTGTGGAATTTCTGTGTTATGTTGGGCTGGTAAAAAAATTCTAGGATGCAAAGCGTTCAGGGAAGCAACCCATCTGTCTCCCTGTGTTTATAAGGTATCTCACTGTGAAAAGCACACTGAGTGTCAAATATTAATAAAATTTTAACTGTCGTTCTCATTAATAGCAGAAATATTACTCTACCAAAAACATAATCAATATATCTCAAAGTAGATCAAAGATATGTGCATTTACATAATATATATGACATTTCAAGTACAAAGCCTTATCTTCACATATTGTAGGCCACTCCATTAAACCTGTGACAGATACTTGCTTGGATGAATCCATATAAGGCCTTTATGAATGTGCTGTGTATGCCTTGCTGGTCTTATTTTTCATTTTTATTTAGGTTCAGTAAGTATCTTTTCTTATAACTGTGATAAGCAGGCAGAAGCTGGGAAGGCTGCCCTTTGTGGTTCTGCCCACTAAACGTCCCTTTAGAAACAGCACAGATCAATTCCCATACATCACACCTCTTTCCCAAATAAGGCTCCTAGGCCACCTGGGTCACATTTCTATAGTTCACTGAGCTGATGGCTGAGGATACATCAATTCTGTTTGGACAAATTCAAATATAACATTTAAACAGACGAAGCACCAAACAGTTTTGGGTCGGTCACGAGTATGCTCACAGGGAAAAAGTGAATCCATTCATCTTTACTTTTTAGCTACCTCCCTTCTCACATATTGATAACTCATTTGAATATTTGCTGCTGATTGAATATTCAGCTCGAGGCAAAATTTCAAATGTACAGGTTTATATTTGCCATGCTTCATCACAGCTGAGTCAGCGTTTATGGTATAACATGTTAGAAAACACTTCATATGGACGTTTTAAAATGTCTTTCTGTTTTTCATGCAATGACTCTAGAGAAAGTAAAACATCTTTGTTACCAGCTTTGCTCCAACTAACCTACCCTCCTTCAACAGGAAGGAAATCTCGCAAGAGTTTTAGAGAAATTGTTAACATGTGCATACATACAAACACATACGTACACTCACACACACATGCACACACAGGATGATATTTTGGCAATTAAGGTATTTCCAAAGGGATACTACATGAAACTATTCCTCTGCTTTTCTTGCTCTCTACAGATTCTTAAGTAAATAAATAAATTCAGTACAGTGGGAGATGGGAGATACAGTTATTAATACATACATTTTCCCCAAGCCTTCAGAGAACTGAAGTGACCTTCAGAGCCAATCAGATAGAGCCAAGGTTGTATTCCTACTAGTCACAGAACCAATAATGAAAGTTTAGCATCGCTGGGAGTTAGACCTACTCCTTCCATTTCAACTTAGACCAGAAATAACCTAGGTGATACTGTGCTATTAGGTATGAACTGAGTCCCCAAACAGATCAATCTAAATTTTATTCAAAACAGAGAGCAAGACCATGGTCCTCTGAGAGGAGCAAAAGTCCATGGAAATCCATCCATGAATAGATAAATTTATATACGAAACATTTATGCATAACTCATAATTGCCTACTATCTGTAGCCTGATACAGACTAATGGTGGTAGATTTTTTTGTCAGGGGAGCATTTAATCAATTAGTCAGTTTTTGGTCAAATGTTACAGCGACAGGTTTGTTTCAAGCCCAGTTGTACCTTTTCAGTTGGTCTAATTAGTCTCACATTCATTCATCCTTTCTGTTTTATCCTCAGACAGGTGGAAACCCAAAAAATTCATGAAGTACCTAAATTAAAATACCTCAAAAAAGGGGGTTTTCTTTTAAAATTAATTTTTTAAAAAACATTCTATGAAATCTCATGGCTTAACTCAGCCACTACTTCACTGAAGTTTTCATATCAAAAAAATGCAACCATCTCTTCTTGAAGCTATTTTTCTTGAACAGAGTGTGACGGCTAGACTCTAATCATCAGAATCCAAGCCACCAGAGAAGCGGAAGTATGATGAACAGCAGAGGGGAAGAAAGGGATTATTATCAGGCTAGTATCACTCCTTTTTGCTTTTTTAACCTACTCTTTCAGTGGAGGTTGGAAACACTTTGTATCTTACTGTCTCATGGTCTAATTGCTTATTTTGCATTGAAATACACCACAAATGTGTTTCAGAAAGCAACTGAGATAAGCAATGTGCTGTGGTATCTGTTTCTACCATTTTTTTTCTTCTGCCACAAGAAAAAATAGAGAGGAGCTGATGAAGAACTAGTGTGTCATGTCTCGCATGTTAACATTTGACATTAACAGTTTCCAGAAAATGACCTCCCTACAACACAAGAATCACTGTGAAGGAAATTACTATTTTAATTTTTTTTTTTTTTCCCCCCCAGGATAGATTCAGTCATGTCAGATTTATGGCATATTCCTCTACGGAATGCTTCATATCACTGAGCGTTCAGGGGTTCTTTTACCACTGACTGAACTGTTTGTAATTTGTTTGGCATGAAAGAGGTTGTCGCTTGCACAGGGTAGAAGCCAGCACTGCACAGCATCCACACCTCTGCTGCCGCTTGTGTAAGTGACTTACCTGACCTACATAAACATACCTTTCCTGAAGAGGCTTCTGAAGTGCTGTACGCCACCCAAAGGCCACAATAAGGACCAAATTATTCTTTTCCAAGAGTAAATTATTCTTTTCCAAGAACAAATTATTTTTTTCCAATGTTTCCCCCCTCCAGAGCAGCATATAACCCAGTATATTACTCCTCAGTATTCCAAGCAATGACGCCGTCCCTCAAGTATTTAAGCGTATGGAGACACCTGCACCCCAGAGGGCAACGGCAGATACCAAAGATTAACACCAAAGACTGCTCACCGAGGCTTCCCTCGTGTTCCTCCTACTAAGGTGTTATTTTAACAAGTTGTTGGGCTTTCCTCCTTAGCCTGAAGCATGAGGAGGAAGCCCGGCCCCAGCGGGGCCGGCAGACGGACCCCCTAGCCTTCGCTTACGTTCAGATGTCAGGTTTGCCTGTGTGGCCGTCCTGCCCTCGGAGGGATCAGCTGCCGGAGGGGGACAGGCAGGAGACCTATTAGCACCTCTTCAGCACAGGCCAGTCTGCTTGATTACCAGTTCATTGAAATTAATTAATTTTTAATTTCACACTAACCTCAGCTATTATAAATCAAGCCAACCAGGCCAGGGAAACACGCGCTGAAATATGAAACTGTCTGTCAAAGAAGTGCCTGATCACAGGTTCAGCTTCAGCAATCTGTCACCTGAGAGACAAGAAGGAAGCAAATTACTTTTCACAGAAATTATTAGAAAATATTGCCTTGATTAATTATGCTGTTTCAGAAAAGGCACAAAAGGAAATAATATTACACCAGGTCTAAGCTCTGTAAGCCAGCGTCTGGTATTCCAGCCTGCTGAATGGTTTAATCATGCGGAAAATGTATTTTTTTTTTTAGAAAAAAAAATAACCTTTTTTTTCAAACGAAGGAGTAAAACTCCTTTTACAAAATAAAAATAACAGAAAATATTAACATCCCTGTATCTATGAAAGTGATATCTAGGCTCTTCATAGATGTTTTCCTCAGCGTCCTCAGACTTTGCCATAGCTCCAGGGAAAAGAAAATAATCTTACTTTGAGATACTGACAGGTTCGATAAAGATGCACTTGATATCCTTCTTCCTACCTTCTGATGCTTTGTTAACACGAAGCAGTTACCTATCAAATACATCTTTACAACAGGAGCATGTTTCAGTTCCATCAGAATTAAATCTCATGCAAGATACACCACACCTCCTCTCATCACCAAAACTGGGAGGTGTGGGGGGTAGAGGGCACGGCGGCGGTGGTGTTGCTTGCTTTCTAGTTTTTGTTGTTCAGATCTATTGTCTTGGAAGCATGAATTCAAACCTTGGTTAGACCTGGTCTGACCACACTGGAGTAAATCGAAGAGTAACTACTTTAATAAACTCAGCACATAAACCTGAGTTAGTCCAAATTTTACCCTTTCAATATTCATACATTGGGCACATATATAAGAAATACAGCACTGAATATGATGCATTCAGTGTACATGGAAAGTATCAGTTCATTTTAGACAGATGAAATGGAACTGAGCCCAGAGACCTCCTATACTACCCCTTTCCTTCTCTACTCAACATGCATTTTGCATTGACATCTACTTATTCTGAATGCCAGTTTGCTGCAAATAAGGCTACTTTGCTTCTTAAGGATAAAATTTCATAGCCAATATCCTTAAAAATGTAAGAACTACTACAGGAAGTACCGTACCAAGTAAGGCCAGATGTCCACCAAGACTTATGTCCTTCCTGGAGGCCAACTCTCTAACTGCCTATGCCTGACAAGAGTAGCAACAAGACTGATGCTTCCCCAGAATATTTTCCTAGACTCCAAATATTCATGGTAAATGGAATTCCTGAGCCAGAGAAGATGCCTTTTTATTTAATAACCTTCGATAGATTTTTCTTCCATCTTTTTCTATACAATCACTTTTTGAATCCGTATATGGTTTTAGCATCCACACTGTCTCATAGCAAGCAGTTCCATAACTTAAAAGTGCTGATCACTTTTCATTTATCATTTATCATTTATCACAATGATAAAACAGGTGAAAGTAAGGAAGTAATTACAGATGTCCTCTAGAAATGTGACAATAAAACCACTGCCCCACACCCTACCATATTATGAACCATTTACACTAATTGGTAGCATAGGAAGTTGGAGGAGTGTAAAACATTTATTGTGATTATTTTCTGTGTCATGTCACCTGCAAAACTAAGAGTATTCACTACTGAGAATCTAAATTGCCTGAGTTTGAAAACATCAAAAATGAGAAAAATTCTAAAAATCAAAGTCACGCTATGGCTGTCCAGCACTTCAGCACGTATACATGGAAAGGATCTAACTTTTTTTCTTCTATATATAAAAGAAATGTGTCAGTTTTACAACCTTAACACTGGTCTTAGTAGGATAGAAACAGAAGATTCAGCGGAAAAGTGAGATGAAAAAAATTTACATCATGCTTTGTTGGCATTAGTATTTAAATTTAAAAATCAATGATAACCTTACTAATAGTGCCAATTACACCAATTTAAAACTATGATACATTTAAGAATAGGGAAGTTATCCCCAACTAAATTTTGTTCCCCTTCTTCTCTGGACAGAGACAGTTTCATTAGGAGGATTCAATATTTGAAGCAGGAAACATATTTCTTCTCCAAAACCCGAATGACTTCAAAGCTACTCAGACATATACGATTACAGCTGATTGGAAAATCCTTCACCAAACAATTTTCTGCTCAAAAATACTGTTACATCAAGATTGAAATCCCTTCTCAAAACTGACAAGATGTGTGCATGTGCATACATATTTGGGTGACTGTGAGAAAATAAATGAACAATCTATGCTTAAGCATACAAATCCAGGAATGTCATCCTAAAAAAATAAGGTTATTGGAAGCTTACCACCTGGTATTTCAAAACTACTCATCTTTCGAGTGTGTTTAAATCACGGATTCTGATATTCTAACCTGTTTCTTATTCCACACATACACTAGCCCTACATTGTCAGCTGGAAAAAAACATTGAGCTGTTATGACAGAATAGGCAGGAGGCATGATCCTTCTGTATGGATAGGAAAGGAGAGAGTTGAAAGACTGCTCACGGCTGCATACTTTATTTCAAGAAAATTATTGTGCCCTGCAACTGTTATAAACAGCCCTGTGCAAATGTGTACAAGTGCATTTCAAAGCCATGCCAATTGTGTACATGTATGCTAGATGCATGTAAATATGGGCACAAAAACTCAAGATAGCTACAAACTGCTAAAAAGCTCAGCTCTGAAACACATATATACAAGCAAATTTAGACACTCAAAGAACCCTCGCTGCTGCCAACAAGCTGCCAGGATAAGCAAGATTATGAAAGATCAGTGAACCGGGACCCATATAATCACCACAGCCCACCACTGAATGCTTACATTTAGCTACCTGGCAACTACTCAGTAAATTCACTATAACAAGAAGTAATGAAAAAAACCTCAAAACATAGAAACAAGAATTAACCTTTTTCAATATCGTCCTTCTAGGTATTTTGTGTTATATGTCCTAACTTTTGTAGTCAACTTTATTTTATTTGATTCATTTTCCTCTTGAATAACTGATTTTTCTTTCTGCAAAATACCTAAAGATAAACACAGAAGGGTTAAAGGCAAAAAGAAGAGTAAAGAAAGATAGAGTATACTGTCAAAGGAAAACATGGAAATGTAAACAGTATAGTTTCTTACAAGCAGCTATGAACACGCCATTAGGACAAGAGGAAGAAATTATTTCATCTCAGGATATAGATGTCCACTTACATAAGGGAGGAGAGCAGATGAAAATAGTGATTCTTATATTTTGTATTATCCAAGTACTTTAAGGTATCTTCACCTCCAGAATGTTTTCCTGGTAAAGCCTGGGTGGTTTAGGTGGTTGTTGTTGCTTTTCAAAACAATTGTCCACAATAATTTTTTTCTTCTCTGTATGTTTAAAGTGTAGCACTTTGGAGAACACAGTAGTTGAATAAATAACAGAATCATAGAATCATTTAGGTTGGAAGAGACATTTAAGAAATAATACCTTTGATTTGAAACTTAACCCTCAAAACAGAAGTCCAATTAATGCGTCTGCAAAAAACACAAAATGTGAGACCCTTCGCTAAACTTTTCTCTTATTTTGTAGAAGATTAATTAGGAGTAGCACCCATTACAGTCATACATAATTTACTGCTCAAATAAAAGCAATGCCTCTTTTGTATGTCACAAGGCAGATGAAAGTTAAATGTACTAACCTCGAGGAAAGCCGTTTTAGGAACAGCAAAAAGTCAGCTCACTTTTGCTGCAAGGGGCTTTCTCATATGATCTCATCCATAGTGATTCTACATTTATCCTCTTTCATTCAACAGAGAAAAAAAAAATAATCTCACTTCTGATTTGTTTCAAGCTAGATGTTTTCCTCCCCTGAGAAGGTTTAAACACACATTATAAGCTTGGTCTAGTAATCATTCAAAGCAAAATTCTGACTCAAGCCTGCAAGAACTTTGTCTGCATAAGGACCACAGGCCTGGCCTCTTGCGAATACTTTCACTTAATACTGAAAGGCTTCATTGTTTACTGTATTACCAGAACATGCATATGCGCTTATAAATGGGAGGCATTTATCATTCTCAAACAGTGATGAGGTGGCCACGGTTCATGAAGCAAGCAGAGAGATGAGATTCAAGAAATCTGAGTTCTGTTTCTCACTGAGCGACAGATTTATGTGACCAAGAAACTGCATCTTTTCCTATTTTAATGCTCTATTTGTAAACTGTAGATGATATTTTATTATGCTGCAGAGTGCTTTTAGATTAATGAATTAAATTCCCTGACTGATCATTAAACAAAGAGACTTCTTCGCAAATACAGTCATCAGCACAGTGAAATATGAATGAGACACTATTCAATGAGATGGAGGGGAAGCAGTAAATCTCTCATTTAACAAAGCTAAAGCATTTCCATAACATCAAATTGCATTTTAGTCCACCTTCACTAGAAGACCATTTTCTACAACCACCAAACTTTTTGACCTTAATATGGAAGTCCAATTTTACTCTATTTACCAAATAGAGGAAGAAAAGAAAATAAGTGTATAGGTAACGAGCCCTTATAGGGATGTAGCTTCTCACAACTCTTTTGGGGCATATTATGCCCACTCCTCTTTGAGTGACCACGTACCTCAAGTCCTTTGAGCTTACAGACGTTTTCACTTTAGAAGCACCTGTACAGTGCAATTGTTGCCTGCCCCTTCCTGTGGGTCACACTGGTCTCATCACAGTTCTCAGCCCTCTCCCCAGTGTGGAGCTCCAGCATGTCTGGGATGGAGGCAAGCCCAAGCCAGGACAAAAGGCACATCAAAAAGAGCTCCTGCTACTGGGAAGTGACTTCTCTAGTGCGCACCTGTGAACCCCAGAGCTGGCAACCTGTGATCAGGTCTGAAAAGCAGCATACGGGCTGTTTCTGTACCAGGAAGGACGTGCTCTCCAAACACTGACAGAAGTTGCACTACAGTAATCTTTCTAACACACTTCAAACAAGAATAGCACAGGGTGGAGGAGGTCAGAAAGTAATAATCAACACTATTCTTGGAGAGTCATCTTTCCCTACAAAAGTCCCTGGGGGTGTATTTACCAGAAATGCTAGAAGCAATGATTTTCCTGAGTGAAGAGGATGAGCTGCACCCAGCCAGTTCCTGTGCGTCGTTTGAATCCAGGTGTGACAAGAAAAGGTCATATCAACAATCAAGAAAAACTACACAGTCTGGGTGAGCTATACAGCCACTGGACGCTGAAGAAAGAAAAGGGAGGGAAAAAAGGAAATAGGTATAAACACAAGAAAGAAGGCAGGAAGCAAATAAAAAGTAGGTTATGAGAGCAAGTCACAGAGGAGCTTGCAGGAGAACCCAGAAGATCCACCCTGAGGTGAAGGTGGGAATTCAGGTGTGGAGCAGGAGCAGCACCTGGCGTAGCACCAGAGCTATCTCCTCCAGCTGCCCAGAGACCCGCAAAGGCTATATGCATACAGAAAAAATTCCAAAAAGGGATGAAATCCTGTAGGAAACTTGCCTGTCCGACAACCCTGCGATAGAGAAAGAAGTCCTTTTCACCAGTGCAATCAGCAGTCCTGGGGATGTGATCGCCCGGGCTCACCTCCACCGGAGGTGCCATCCACTGGAGGATCCTGGGGCAGCTTTGTACCTGCGGCCGCCTCAGAAGCGCCACAGCACTGGAGGGGACAGAACCACAGGGCGAGCACCTCAGCTCCACAAATCTACCAGGAACCGGCATCCGAGGGAAACCACAGAATTGTTTTGGTTGGAAGAGACCTTTAAGATCATCAAGTCCAACCATCAACCCAGCACTCCCAAGTTACCACTAACCCACGTCCCTCAGCAGTACATCTACACATCTTCTAAATACCTCCAGGGATGGTGACTCAATCGCTCCTATTTCAGAATTAAAGAAAGCGTGAGCAAGAGAGTGCAACCTAAAAAGAGAACATTTCAGCTCTCAGAAAGAATACATAACATTTGTGAACAAAGCTGAGAAGATATGAACTATAAAGTATTAATGAAAGCCACCCATTCGGATCATAATAATTTACTGCATTATTTGAATAATTATTTTTAAGCAGTGCTTTGTAATGAATTATGAGCTTTCCTCAGGGTAAACCAAACTAAAACACCTGCTAAAAAAAGTAACTGAATCACAGTTCCAATTAAGCCCAGCAAACAAACATTTTTTTGGCCACAGACGTTAGAGCTGCTAGAGGATTTAAGTAACCCTAATACTTAATTTCCGCACCAGGTTTTGATTCTTTTCACTGCATATGCCTCGGTAGCTAAGTCTTTAAAACAGGGTTTTAAAACAGACCTCCCACATTTAAAAGCATTAATTATTATTTTATACCAAAGTTTGTCTCTCTTCATCAATTCAGTTAAATTCACACAAATTCAATTTTTTTTTGCATTAGCACTATGTGTTTTTAGATGAACTGTGTAACACTTACTAGTTGCTTTTTACCATACCCTGCATTAGGTGAAATCCCTCTACTGCGAGTTTCGTTACTTGGCATTACTGACAGGGCAATATATTACGTGGCAGCAGTGTCCTGCGAGCCAAATAGGTCCCCTGGTCACTAAAGCTTAGTTCACGCAGACTGCCAGCCCCAGCATGGGGTCATCTAGCCGGATCCAGCAGCTTCTGTTCAGGTTAAGATGGAGCATCCCATGCTGGGACAAGTAGCCTCTTCAGCCTGCACCCCCATGGTTTCCATATGTTTTCAAATAAATCTCCCTGTCCTGTATTTTATAAATTACTCTCTCAAGACACGCAAAGTGAGTAAAGGCCAGACTTTCAGTTCTCCTCTTTGTGGGATGTATCTATGTATTTATACATATCTGTACAGAGAAATATGTATAGGTATGACAGAGAGAAAATATATATCAAAACAAAAAGAGGGGGAAAAGGACAGTTTTTCTTTTAAGGCATTGAAAGGACTTATTTGAACCAGGAGACCAGACCCAAAGCCCTCAGGGCATGCTGGAAATGCAGTCCTGTGAATGTAGTAATTTATGCAAATTTCTAAATTATAAGGAAGGAGCATGACAGTTGCAAACCATTTCAATATATTGCTAATTGAAGCATTTTTCATGCACAGGGCTATAATGAAACTGTGATCACAAGGAATCTGTAAAATACAAACCCAAAAGCAATAAAAACAAAGCCTTCGGGTTACTGTAATTCTTCTGTAACAAGACATGTATAGGCAACTGGTGATATTTTTTGTAACTGATAACAAATATTTATTTTTTTAAAAAGCCTTCATGTGTAAACTTTCCATTAATTTTCGTACAAATACCCAGTATACGTGAAGCTGCCAGAACTGGACTCTGAATATTAAGAGTTGTAAAAACACCAGTGTCTACATAGCTATCTATATTCTAACCTAAATTTCAGCTGGACCAAATTACATCCACAAATACACAATTATTGCAAATTGTTGGTGAAACTCAGCTGCTGCGTTTTTTTAAGACACTATTTTCACATTAAATAGTTGATAAAGAATCTCATTAACTACTTATTTGTTTATTAAATTGATCATTCAAAAGTTGGACTCCATCTATCACTAAAATCACATGGCCAATTGCTTTTGTTTTCTAACTGGATAACATGCACTTAAATTAGTATCACACAAATGTTACGTACATCACCAAAATATTCAGAAGCTCATGCTGATGTTAGTTTTAGAGGCAAGACAGCTGGAATCGAAAAAAATACCACTTGACTAATATTATCAGCTCACCAACTCCTTTTTATCTTAAATTACAATATAATATAAAGTGGGTTTGAATGACTGACTGAGCTAAAGAACTTCACTCGGCAAATTGGCTAAACAATTGATTCATTCCTAATTTTGCAGGTTTCATAACCTGATTTTTAAAGTATTTCACAAATACAAAAAGAAATTTAGTCACTGATTTATTGTACTGCTTTCCCTAACTTTAGAGTGATCTGTTGCTATTTGAGAGGAATAGCATTTTATCAAAAAGCCACACGTTCTCATCTAAGAATTTCTTATTGTTTGAAATGTTTGGTTTGTTCCCATCAAATCAATGGGAATCTTGCAACTGATTTCAGAGTCAGCATGAGCAACCCCTCTATGCAGTCAGAGACTTCACATGTACAATGTAAAGAGAAAAGAAAAAATACACTCCACCAGGCAACCATTCCCCCGTGCCCCACCTTTAGAGAAGGTGAAGGCAAGCTTTGCTGATGAGGAAAGCATTCCTCCTCGTGGAGGCCACGGCCATTTTCAGCTGACACACTCCAGCGTGCCATCATCTGTCTCTGTCACGGGTTCCACCGACTCCTGCTGAGAGCCAGCAACGAGCATCAATCCTCCGCCAAGCAGCCTGCCAGCTATTTGAGATGGGAAAGCTGGGTTTGTCTACCCACCACTCTCTCTATCCAAAACAGGAACAGAGGAGACAAGGATAAAAAAGCAGCCTGTGCAAAGGTCTGCAGGTCCATCACAGCATGAGAGGGTGAAGTAAAAAGTTATGTCAACAACAACAAAGAAAAAATGATTGCTTTGATTTTATGAATAGCTGCTGATGCAGAAGGTGAGGCACACTGTGAGCACCGCAACCCCTTCCTCCCACCTTCTCTACATGTGCCCCCGCTTCTCGGGGAAAGCAGCCACAGAAACACTGGCCATTTTAACCAGTTTCTTCTCAGTTGAACTCCTCTAGAATTAGCAAGCCTTTATTTTTCAGGAAACAATTTATTAGAAGTTATGAAAGCCTTGCAAGCAGGCTCTTGATGACTCTCCAACCGGACTCTGAAAAACGTTTTATACCCCTATCAATAGTTGTCTTCCCTCCCCCCCCCATCTCTATACAAAATTGCAATCACATCTTTTCATGTTTTCAACTTGACATAAAGGAAACTCCTAATGGGACCTGGCATGAATGATTCTGCTTACATCCAAGAGTCTCTAGCATGTAATAGTCAAGTCTGTCTGACTCCAAACTTCTTCATAATTACTACAGGAAGAAAAGAATAATACTTTTTCATCAACTCGAAACCTCCTCAGATTACTGCAGGACACGACTGTTATCCAAAAAAGAGCAAGTGCTTCTAAATTGGTTGCAGAAACAGTATGCAACATTGGTTTTATTCTTTGGTTTGCTTTTAGAACAACCTTTGGATACAGTCAGATTTTCAGCTCACACAAACAGTCGACAGAGGGTCAACAAAACACATCATCAAGCACCACAAAACAAGCTGCAATGCCCCAAATCAGATTTACAGTCCATAATAAAAGACCAAAAGCCACAACCATATCAAAACACATCATCTCTCAGATGTCAAGAGCATTCCCAAAGTTCTAAGCTCATAGCAATAGCAAAAAATTTTTTTACAGTCTCCCAAATGATCCTAAAAAATTAGACGTGTCCCACAGTACCATGAACACATAACCTTGTGTTCACATGTGACTTGACCAAACCGATGCAAGGAAAAACCCTCTCCTGCTCTCAAACCTCAAATCTAGCAAAAAGATTAATGTAGAAGGCAGGAGCAGAACATGGCATCAAAGGTGCCTAAGAAAAGTCAACTTGGAAGAGCATCAGTATCCTCAAGCTACATCTGATTGCTAGCTGTGGCCAATCCAGTGCTTCAGAGAAAAACGAAAGATGCAACAACTCAAAAGCTGAACTACTACATTACAGCGGAAAAAAGATCCTTCCAAATAATGGAAATTTTAAAGCATGGTATGAAGATAATATAGACTATAAACAGACAATGATTTACAAAAAATCATCAAATCAGTACACTTTTTATTCTGCTGTCTTTTTGAGAGAATTATAACCTGGGACTTCTTTCTCTAGTAGAAACTAGTTTTACACCACCACATATGTACTCATGAATGCAATAATATATTACTCATGAATGCAATATATTATATTGCATTCATGAGTAATATATTAGAATATTTCCTGCCATACAAGAAGAAGAAAACACTTGTAGATTGGATGATTGTTTCAACCTGGTGGATGTGCAACCTGTGGATGCACATCTGGGAATCTGATGCTAATGTGCAAGTGTGAGGTAATAGCTTGACTGCTATGATTGCAAGATAGACAAGGAAGCTTCCCAACAGATGCATAACTGACAGGCCATAAAATAATCCCTAATTACAAGAGAATTTGGAGTAGATGGCATGCCTGGGTTTTAAGGCAGTAATTTAAACATACTGGCTCTGGAAAGTAATTATTGCACAGAAAAACAATGCTCCATTCCAAAGAAGCCCTTAATCCATGTTTAAATAAGCTCTATACTAAACAGACTTGTGCCTGAACACCTGCTTTTACCACAGGATTTAGAGTTTTCGTGTGTTTTTCAATTAAAAGACTAATATTTAACTTTTGAGGGGAAGAGCAGGGTCTAGTTGTTCAGGGAAAAGATTAAGAATTAAAAGGTTAGGATGTTATCACACCGCAGATGTGAATCACAAGTAAAACTAGAAATCCGACTGAGTGAAAACTAACGCGATCCGTATTGCAACCACATTTCAGATTCGCCATGGATTAGAACGGATCAGTAGCATGGCTGCAGTGTGGGGACAAACAAGGATTAACCCCCACTCGGCCCGAAAACCTCTGCTACACCCTCCTCCTCCAGCCTTCTCGGGGGTTTCCTCCTCGTCACTGCCGTAAGCTGGTGGCCAGAGAGGGCAGAGACCGGGAGGACTCGGGATCTCCCCTGCCACAGCCCTGCTCCACACACACCGCTCCTCCCTGGCCACAGCAGCTGTTTGCCTGCGAATGCGGCATGAAGCAGCTGTTCCCAAAGGATGTGGATGATAAACTGCACCTCTGAGTCATACTTGCAAAGGGAAACTATATATACACATGACCCCTGGCAAATGCTGTATCTCATGTCCCTCTACTAAGTACTCTGCAAAGCAGGACTAAGTCCAGAGGACAGAAGGCTCTTTGAATCGCTGCACCGTGAAAAAACAGTCCACTGATTTCAGGACAAGATACAGCCTTTTGGCTTTGAAGTTGTTTCCGTAACTCCCGAGACACGCTAGGTTTATACTCAGAGCTCTTGAAAACTCAGGGATGTAAAGAAACATCACGGAAGCATTCTTAAAATACTGGCCAGAAGAAAATCGGACCATTTGCGCATCGTCTTCCTCTGAAGGGAAGGCTCTTGAGGAAACAACAAATCTTTTCTAGACTGCAGCTTCATTTAGACAGTGATCATAGAGATGTGTCCACACTTACTGTAGTTCAGATCGGGTTTAAATCTTTCAGTGCAACAAAATTTTATTATCATTATTTGCAGAACAATTCCATGCAAGACCTACCATATACCCAAACCCAGACTTTAAACGGTCACCACATTTTTCTCCCCTGAAAAATGAGTCCCTTTTTAGCAGTTAGGCACAGAGCAAGCTTGCACAGAGATACTCATCTTCCTTTAAAGACACCATTAAATCATACACTTGTCCGAACTCAAAACAATATCCTTTCCTTTCTCATAAGAGCCTCTTACTTTTTAACTTTTTTTTTTAAAAAAACCAAAAACCAAAAAAACCCACCACTAACATTTAGGCTTCAATTAAACAATTACATAGGTATATTTTACTTACCACGGTAGATTTTTCCCTCCATTCTTCTCTCTCCTCTCGTTCTCTTTCCTGTTCTGACCCTTTAAAAAAAACGTCTTTAGCTTGCTTTCTTCCACCATTTGCTGTGGTTTGTGTGGGTAGGGTAAAGATATAGAAGCTTATTCCCCTTTTACTGTTAATTTCACTGCCAGTTCATTCCCTCACACAGTATGAGAAACAAGACCATCATTGCTTATTAAATGTCATGCGCAGGTAGCAATTTTCTTTCTAATTCCATCCCCTGTGTTAACAAACTCATAGTCGTACAGCCTTGAGGGGAAAGCTCTGGACACCCCATCTTCACAGTCAAAGAAGTCAGAGAGGTTATACACTGTATAAAAATGGCAGCTTAATGAATGGTCTACTAACATATGAAACAGTAGGTTCATTAGCCGTGGTTAACCGAAATTTCTGAACTTTTTCTTCTTCCGCTAGTATGCCTTGCTTCTTACCCAACTCCTTCTTCTTGGTTTTTTTTTTTCAGGACGAACACCAGCTTTACAGCTGGAACAGTGATCTCATGTTCATGGCTAATACACCTTGACTTCACTTCAAGTCACAATCCCTCAGCCCTGCTTTAGTTTTCCATATTATTCTTTTGCGAGCAAAACCTGGAAATTCCTAGAACAGATTTGAAGAGCTGCTTGTTAAAGTAAGTGCCCATACCTGTCATCTCAGTATTAACATCGCATTACCAAAATAAGAAAAAAATCCTGTTAGACCTTCAGAGAATTCGAGTTGTTTTGTAATCTAAAGAAGCACATTACAGAAGCTGGACATAACCCTGTTAAACTGGAACTACATACTACTGAATAATTTGCTTGTATTTATTTGTATACTAATAATGACTACACTGTGCCATTCAATACAAAAGCAAAGGAACAATTCTTATTCACTGCATCCTACAGCCTCCTACTATTAATGTGACATTAAAAAAATGCTACGGAATACATTTATAAGTAAAACAATTCTATACATGCATACCTAAATCTTAGAATTAACTCTAAGGAGATTAAGGGACTGTTCAGGTTAGGTCAAATCCTGTATGGGTGAACTCTGTATAAGGTTGCAAAACATCAAAGAACATGTTTAATATCTGACTTTAATATGTTTGCCAAACTTTATGTCTTTTCTTACTTCAGCTGGGTAACAGATGATCATTTCAACATATTTTACTGCTTTATAATAATCACCTTAGAGGTTTTATTTGTTTTTTGTAAGAGAATGAAAGACAATTTTTTTCTTCCTTAAACAACAATTTCATGCCACATTCACATTATATAGAGAGGGGAAACAAAAAAAGAAGCATTCTTAGAGGTAAGTACGCTGTTGGTGGAAGGTTTTTGGGCACTTGTTTATTGGCATTTCTTAGAGCTAAAAGCAGGGTACTTCTAAGTAGCTTCTTTCGTTACTCACCTTCCATTACAAATCTCTGCCAAATCAAAGAGAAGAGAGTCTATGTATTTTTCACCTAGAACTAATTTTTGTGAAAAATGGATCCTCCAAATTGGAGGACAAATGAATTCTTCCTAGGATTTTGAACTCCTGATGACCATCTTACTCCTACACGTAAACTGACCACTACGACTTAGGCTGAGCACAGTAAATGCCTATTTTCACTAGGTTTCATGCTATTCACATGCCAAATTTACTAGAATTTAAGTATGTCTATGAAGGCAGTGTGACTTTACTAAATTCTTAAATACTCTGCTAAAAGCATATGAATTCAGGTATTAGACATCCCCTCTAAGAATGCATGTCATTTTGATTGAAAATTTTGAAGCAGTCATTCTAGAAACTTTGATACATTTTTATAGCACAAACAGTGGCCTGGACAGGGTTATGAACAAACTGTGTATTTTTAAAGCCCCTAACCCCTTTCTCTGTCACTTAATCACAACTATTAATAAAAAAATATTATTTAAAAATAACTACAAAAGAAGTATCATGGGATAAGATATGATTCAAAAAAGCATACAGATTGGAAATACCAATGGCAAGTAAAAATGCATTACTTCAACCATGTTGTTGAAGAGAACTGTCCTGTATCACTCCTGCAGTTATTCAGGCTTGGCACAGTGTCAACTTTTACCATATGGCTTTTTCTTCCCTCGCTGAAAGTGAATCTTTCTGTCAAAGAGCAGCTGTTCTAAATTATCACATCAAATTTTAACCTTACAGTAGACAACCACTGAACCCACAGATTCATGACAGTGAAATAGTTCGCCTCCTTGACCCATGAAGGATTTGTCGTTGTTTAGGTCTATTTCTGCCTTAGCACAACAGCTACACCAATTGTCAGGGTACCCGATGCAGACAGGTACTTCAAGCTCAAGCTACAAACAAATCTGAGGTAATGAACTTATCTTCTCTCCCTAAAAGAGACTGTGTGAAGCCCATGTTACAATGTTCCTGTTGGGCTATCAAGAATAAAACTACAATTTCAAAGGCAAAGAAAAGGAGACATTACCAATGCAAGCCTTGTTATTCAGTTTGTAATGCAAAGAAACAGTCAATTTTAATACTTCTCCTGCAGCCTAAGTGTTTCAATAAAGTCTGATATCAATTACTGGTTATTTAGATGTCTGCCAACAGCATGTTTTGACAACATCTTGTGCTTCACGCTGAGGAGCGGCAGACACATAGAAGATTCTTGTCGTCTTGTACTCATCTTTCAAGATGGTTCTTACTCTGAGAGCATTTTCGTCGAACATTATCAAAACTTAGAGCTCTCACTACAATTGCTCTCTATTAAAGTCTAGTACCAGCTGTCAGTTGTAATGCAAACCCCTGTTAGCCTTTACAAGTTCCACTCTGGAACTAATAAAGGATTGTCAAATAGCTCTATACATGGACGTGAGTGGCAGAGAAACCGATGGAAAAAGCGTGTGTTCAATGAATTCCCACCAACAATACGATCTTTGTGCAACTCTGAGCTAAGCTGATATTGAAAGTCACCAATGACAGTACAAGCAAAACATGCTCAGGATGATACTATTAATTTAGTTTTTAATGTTTTGAAAGGCTCCAAAGAAGCGAAGCCATTAAAATGAAAAGGTTAAGGAAATGCCAGCAAGATCCCTTAGGATTCTCTGTAATAGACATCCATAAGATATCTGCAGTAAAATCCTGCACAAAAATTCGACAGTAGTGGTCTTGAACACGTAAGTGCCAGAGAACTATGGTGAAAATTTCTATGTTAAAAAGAGGAAGGAAATCTCTCACACATACTTGCTAAATTGTAGAGAACCTGGATCTATATCCAGTAATATTCCAGTACTTCAGGAAGGGTTTGTTGGTGGTTTTTTTGTTGAGGTTTCGGTGGAAGGGTGGAGGTGCTTTTTGTTGCTTGAAAAGTAGGTGAGAGGGCAAGGAAGAAATTGCTAAAATACACACAACGTGGCATAGCAAGCACCACCTCTAAACTGGTAAGAAATCTGGATTAAGTAGCATTCTGTGCGTCATTAGCACTTTTGCAAATATTTCATTTTCTGAGTGAACCTTTCTGTTTCCCAACTAGTTTAAAATACAGGAATTCAATTCTGAATTACTTTATTATGTCATACATAGACGCTGTAGCACTAAACAGCTTGGAGAGAAGTATTAGTAAGCTTTTTTAAAGAACACTAACACTAGGTTCCCAATCACTGAACATTAAAAAATTAATAGAAACATTTATAATCATGTTTTTGTGTAAATATTTCTATCACAATCTGCAAGAAATTTAGTAAAGATTCTTCTCAAGTAACTACAGAGCACTGAAACACTTTTCTAACTTGAGAATCTGTATAATGCCATATCAAAAAAATATCTTTTTTAGTGATTTAGTGATTTAGATTTTTTTAGTGATTTTAGTGATTTCAGAATGTTTCTGTTTAATTTTTGCTTGTTTAGGACATGTGACAAATATGTTCACAAACTGTAAGATCCTGCCCAAGATATTCTGCCTTTCAAACGTGTATTTAAATGTACTGCTTGTGACTGATGAATCATAGAATATTTTCAAAATTTGTAACAGTTAGAAAATGTTACATAAAAAGCTGGCTGTGATCTTTAAATAAATTCTAAGCAGGAAGGTAAATCCTTCATTGTGTGCTCTGTTTATGTACTTATAGAATGTAAAGTGCATGAAAACAATGAATATTTTACAAATAAAGTGATTCATAATTTATAGCTGCTGTCATTTTAGTTTACTAGCTTGAAAGATTGAGTCCCTTTTAAAAAGCAACTCTCTTGCTTTTTAAAATCAAAACAATACTTCAAAGCAACAGAAAAAAAATACACATCAAACCTCTGCTTTAAAAAACGTGAATCCCTAGCTTTTTCATATTTCATGTAAAAGGAAACTCTCTTAATAGTTCCATTATTACATGATATGATACATCCTATGATCAGTTCCTACATTTTGTCGAACATAATTGTTCCGATACAGACTCAAAGAATTAAAACCACACGCTTTTGTAATGTAAGCAACACATCCAAGCCACTCAGCTATTTCCAAGGGAAAATGTTATCAACTTTGCAGTTGCGGCAAGCACGCATGTCTTCTGTCTGTTTTCACTTGCACAAAGTCGAGTAGTTCCTCACAGTACCTTTTTGTCTTTACATATAAAGTTATCTTGTATCTACAGATAAAAGCAAGTAAAAAGTATATTTACTTATGCAGAGACAAAATGGTTATGTAAAGCATAGGGGGGGAAAAAAGAAATCTAGAGAAATGTTTTTCATCCTTAGTATTAATGATGTTTTACATAGTTTTATCTCAAGTACAATATTCGTTCTACTGAAAGAATTAAGCAATGTATGTGATGGTTCAGAGTTAGCAGCCGCAGATGGCATTCCCTTTATATCTCCATAAACTCAGAGAGAGGAATATGATTTAGGATATGCTCACTATACAAATTGAAGCACTGAATAATTTAGTGCTAGAAGAAACTTTGTGAAGTCATTTTTGCAATAACCAGGCACAGCGGGTGAACTTCACCTCTCCCTCCTTTACCCTTTAATCCCTCTTCTCCCATTCAATCCACCTGATTCATTGCTAAAAATTATATACATAAGGAAGGACTGTTGCATTACATTCTCTTTTTTTTTTTTCTGGCTTTGTTATAGAAAATGTGTCAGTCACTTGTGGTTAAAACTTACAATTTTATTAGATAGCATTACACAGGAAATTTACAGTTCAGACTTACTCAATTCCAGCAACTAAAATTTAGAAACTATACCTATTGTAGCATGCAGAAAATGTAATTCTGTGCTTTTCGAGTCGTTCTGTTCAAGCCCACCAATTTAATTTTCCATTTGATAACCGGAGCCACGAAGCTTGGTTTTGGTCTAACAGGTCACCTGTTGGAAGCATTCAAAAGAGCATCCAAGCTCACTCATACTCCCACAAAGATAAACAATTGTCTGCTGCACATGTGCTAAGTAAGTATGTGGTCATGAAAAATATCATTTGCCATGAATAGCTAGTCTTTCTGAAGTGCATGAAATAAATCAACAACAGAATAGACACATTCAGGATGGAACAGATTTATTAGTCCAAGCCCGCCAATGCAGGATTTCCTTTATCATCTGGTTACTGCATTTTTGCAAAACATCTCCTGAAATGAGGTTCCATTATTTCTCCAAGGAGACTTCCAAATTATCACAGAACTAAAGACATTTTTTCTAACATTTAGCCTACATTTTCCCATTTATTTTGATACTATTACCCCAACTAAACAACTTTCACATTGTGAGATCTATTTCCTCTCTGTAGCTTTCAAAAACTGAGCCTAGCTTCTCCACATACAAATCACTCACTGAGCAGGTGATGTGAATGCTCCTTTTCTTTCATCGATCTCTAAGCTGCTCCAAACACTATGCCACTGCATGATCTCCTGATGTACTTCCAATTAAATTAGTCTACGTAAGCTTCATTGCCCGTTTTATAAAACTCACATTGTTTACTTTGAAGACGTACAGAGGCAATCAAAAAAGGATGAGTAGAGGTACGGAGCCGTTAGCCTGTCCTCCAAATAAGAAGGCATTCTTATGAGAACAGAGGGAGAGTTAGGAAAACAGGTATGAGACACTACATGTGAAAGAGATCTAGAAAATTGTTAATAGAGAAACTGAAAAAGGGAGCAGTTCTTTTCTCACTGTACAAGGAAAACCTTATGCAACTGACTTAAAACTGAAGGCTTAAACACGTCAAAAAGCTACGTTTTTCACACAAGACAAGTTATGGCATTCATTACCATAAAAACTGACAGAGACTAAAAATATAAATGAGTCAAAAAATAGACAAATTAAGAGGTGACAGGTCACTGATTCCTATTATATGTAGTTTATCTTACAAGACTTAAGTCTTAGGAAGTCAACAGTTGATTGGCAGAAACCCGAAAGGTATACCCAGTAAAATACTGCTTTATACAGGTTCTTACACTTTTCCTTAAGAATCTGCCCTTAGCCACTGTCAGAGAAAGAATATTAAGGCAGGTAAACCTCTGATCTGATCTACTATGGCTGTTTGATGGGAAACAAATGGTAATGATGAGTTATCCTTGTTGACTGGGGAATAGTATGGAGACTATCAGAAAGCATGAAGTTCAGTGTGCAGTTCCAGCCAGTTGTTTTTTTCTAATTAAAACACAGTAATTCTAAGAAAAGATATGCTCTAAAGATGTAGTTTGTCCAAAATGTTACAAAAACAACAGAAAAATATTACAATAATATTAAATATACAGGACCCCTGTGATGCTAGTGCTAACAAAGATGTAATAACAAAGAGTCTACAGTGGATGATATATACCGTATTTAGTTAACTAAAATATGCATTAGCTAAAGGGAAAAAAAAAGTATGAAAGAGTACCATGGTCCCCGATACATCTCACCTTACCTTATACAAACCTATTCCCTCCAAAACACTGAACATGTACAAAAGTCTTTGCTACAGGCAGCATTACATCTTAAGCTGTTATCCTGAAGTATACCACAAAGACCAGAATTCCTCAAGGCGACGTATACAACTTGCTTTTGAGAAATCATTTCTCCACACACACAGGATAGAATAATAGAATGTTAGGGGTTGGACGGGACCTCTGGAGATCATCTGGTCCAACCCCCCTGCCACAGCAGGTCCACCTACAGCAGATTGCACAGGATGGCATCCAGGTGGGTTTTGAATGTCTCCAGAGTCGGAGACTCCACCACCTCTCTGGGCAGCCTGTTCCAGTGCTCTGCCACCCTCAAAGGAAAGAAGTTTCTCCTCCTGTTCAGATGGAACTTCCTATATTCAAGTTTGTGCCCGTTACCTCTTGTCCTATCACTGGACACCACTGAAAAAAAAGACTGGCCCCATCCTTCTGGCACCCTCCCTTTAAGTATTGTAGACATTTATGAGATAACCCGTCAGTCTTCTCTTCTCCAGACTAAAAAGACCCAACCCCCTCAGCCTTTCCTCATAAGGAAGATGCTCTGGCCCCCTAATCATCTCTGTAGCTCTTTGCTGTACCCTCTCCAGCAGTTCCCTGTTTTCTTAAACTGGGGAGCCCAGAACTGGACACAGTACTCAAGTTGTGGCCTCACCAGGGCAGAGTAAAGGGGGAGGATGAGCTCCCTCGACCTGCTTGCCACACTCCTCTTGATGCACCCCAGGATGCCATTGGCCTTCTTGGCCACAAGGGCACATTGCTGGCTCATAGTCAATTTGTTGTCCACCAGGACTCCCAGGTCCTTCTCTGCTGAGCTGCTTCGCATCAGGTCAATCCCTAACTTGTACTGGTGGGTGGGATTGTTTCTCTCCAGGTGCAGGACCCTACATTTGCCTTTTCAACTTCATGAGGTTTCTCTCTGCCCAACTCTCCAGCCTGTCCAGGTCTCGCTGACTGGCAGCACAGCTTTCTGGAGTGTCAGCCACCCCTCCCAGCTTCGTGTCATCAGCAAACTTGTTCACGGTACACTCCATCCCTTCATTCAGGTCATTGATGAATACATTGAACAGGACTGGACCCAGCACTGACCCTTGAGGAACACCACTAGTCACAGGCGTCCAGCTAGACTCCACCCCACTGATCACAACCCTAATAATGAGGATAAGGATGGTCACAGCAAAATTGGTCCTGATTCTTTAACTGACAGGTACGTATCATACGTGTAAAATGCTTATTAGTTTGCAGGACAGAGAACAGAACAACAGTCTTTCCAACAAGAATCAATATGCTGAATAAAGCCAATAGTCCAGTCTTGCCTTTTCAGAGCTTAAAGGCAAACATGTTATAAAAACATGTATGTTTTTATATGTATACATACACCAATAACAAAAAAAGGCTTGAGCCTCACATGGTCTTTTCCTAGTTATGCCCAGAAAGGGAAGCAGTTGTGAAAAATGGTATAATTTCTGTTATTTGAGGGCATGACTATCCCTTAATATTTTAGAAAGTTTGAAAAGCTGTTCTGAATGAAACTTAAATAGGCTGATCATATACCATTAGGGTCCTTCATTTTAATCATTAGTGAGAATCTCCCGATGATGCAAAATGACATTGATTCCAAAAACAGCAAACCAACAAATAAAATCAGAAACAGTTTGAATGTAGGATCACATAGTGACAGACACTAAGTTGTTGAATGCTTCCAACTACTGTGAAGATAAGAATTTCTATTACTTACTACTCTTTCAAACTTCAGCTGAAACATTTTTTTTACTAAATTATTACTTCATTCCAACCCATGCTTGTAACACTAGTTGGAATCTTCTTTAGACTCTCCAATTCTGTCTCTACTGCCTTTTTGTTGACAAAAAGCCCCAAAAACCCCTTAAACCCAAACACCCTAAAAGAATGAGCGACAGAAGGAGAGAAGAAAAAGAAAAGGAAAGGTGCAGGAGCAGCCTTAAGCCTGAGGTCAAAACTGAACTCTTTTTCCAAGCTTTCCAACTCCTGCCAACAAACGGGAGGTTTTGAATTTACTGACTGCTTTTAGAATGCCACTTCAATCACACCACACTAAAAATATTTGATAAATATGACTTCCAATAAAAGTTAGTAAACATTATATGTTAAATCAGAATAAACCAGAAGGTCCTGTCGCTATTGTTAATGGTTACATCTTATATCACTCCCTTGATCAACAGTTAGTGAGGAAGTCAAAAATAAAAAATAAAATTAAAGGGGTGGAGGGGGGGGAGGGAGAAAAAGATAGCAGTACTATGGCCTGATTTTATTCCTTTCAACCCACACATGGATGTGAATTCACTCAGTAAGACCTGCCTTGCCTACCCCAAGCATCTGAGAACCAATTACAATTTATTTTATTTTACTTTATTTAACTCAAATTTTGCTCAATTATAGTCTGATGCTTTCTGGAGTGACTGTCATTTTGTACTTATGTATAACAAGTTCTAAACCAACACCCTTCAGCCATTTACTAGTACACAGGCTCTAAAGTAAGCAAGACTACCTACAGTGGTTAAAAGGGTGTCACTAATATTTCAGCATTTTTCAGTGTAGCTATAAGAGGAGCTATAAAGCATTTCTGAATACTAAAACATCCTCTCCTGGATTCAGGTCTTAACAGAAGAGTTTAGGTGGTTGTTCTTAATATCGAGTATGCCCAAAAGCCTACTCAAAAGACTCAGCTCCCCAGTTTATTCATTTTAAGGGCAAAACCAATTTAAAATACACTTAAAAGCCAAACCAAACAAAACAAAACAAACTCTTACCCCTTTCCTCCCACACTTGCCTGGCAATTTCTGAGAAAACGTCACCTTAATTAAAGCAACAGTTTTCCCAACGACCTGGCTATAGTTTGGTGGGCTCCTAGTACTCGCCAGGACTTGCCTGTTTGACATAAAGATTGCTGTAGGACTGATGAAAAAGGAATAGGTGCTCTCTCAACCAGGTTTTGGAATACTTTAAATTTCTGTTCTTACGGATATATGCATACACACATATACACAAACACACATACACACCCCATATATCTCAGCTACTACTCCTTCCGTCCACGGTATTTCCAGATACTACTGTGTAACTTTTATTTAATTATTTAACAGAAGGCCCTTTGCCACAGACAGCACCCTTTGAGGCACTCTGTGAAAAGAGGTTTAAGATTCAATAGGGAAAAAACCTCAAGACACCTTCATAAAAAGCAAAATTTAGACCACCATAATTTTGGCTGCTATTAAAATTAGGTAAATATAATATGCATTCTCTAATGTTTAAAAGACATTTCTGGAAAAACTCAAAATCCCTGGTGTAGTCTTGTTCTTGGGAGCATTCACATAACCACAGTTTGCAGAAAACAAAAGTTTGGAGAAAGTTATCTTGAGTTAAATACATGTGTATTCATGAAAATGCAATTTGAAGTTCAAATACTTATTTTTTAATGTATCTGCATTTAGGAACTACACTACCTGAAACAATGCTAACTGTTTTTTTCTGACCAATCCCAACTAATCAACACAGCTCAGTAGCGAATATTATACATCAAGTCACAAAGTTTAAAAAAAAATCACACAAAAAAATCAAATATTTTGACACAAACACTGCATTTGAGAAAACTATAATCTACTGAAAGGAAGTCCAAGAGTGGTTAGAGAGACTAGATTTTCTACATACTGTCTTAACTAAAAATCAATTGCTGACCCTTATTAAATATTTTTAGCAAATTACATTATTTCCACAGATTAAATAAACTCCATTTTCATGGTGATTTCATGAACTAATTTATTTCCCTCAAGAACGTGGAGAAAATTAACACGACCCAATACACAGAGTAGGGACATAAAGTGAAGCCCCTGTTAATAATTGAACTATGAACATGGAGGGCATTGTTACCTTGGCACGCAAAGCCTCTTTCTTCATAGCCAGCATTACACAAGCACTTCCCTATGGGCACTAGCCATTCTCCTTCTGTACTGCAATACATCTTGGGTGGCTCTTCCTCCTTGGAATGATTGACACAAGAACCCCGCACCTCCACCAGTGACTGGGAGTCCATGGGTACTGTATCTGGAAACATGGCGAGGTTCTTGACAGTGAAAGGGCACTTTTTGAAGTACACTCGCACCGAGACTAAGGCAACGCACGCACCTACATCTTGAAAAGCCAAGTAAAAGCCTTTCCTGCTGACTGGCCCCACCTCGCGGACTTCCGTATTCAGCTTGAGAATTCGGTCCCCAAGATCCATTTGGGTGAAGCTCTCATCAGCCGCGATGGTGTCAATCTTTGTAAACTGATGCTCTCTGAACTTTACCAAATGGTCATCATCGGACTCCATATAATACAGATTGAAGGTCTCTTTGCAAGTGCCCAGAACTAGAGGGATACTATTACAGTCCCTCAAGGTAAACTTGAGTTCCACATATATCTTCTGAGCTGAATTGCGTGGAATCCAGTTTGTTCGCAGCCAATTGTTTTGACTATGATCCATAACATTGCACACTTGGTAAGTTCTGATTGGAGTATAATGCTCATCAACACCACTAATCTCTTCCCACTGGGAAAAAAAAAAACAAAAAAAGAAAAAAAAAAGAAAAGAAAAAAGAAAAAAGAAAATATTTGAAATATTTTAAGATTAATAACTATACCAATAAAAATCACATTTAGAGACAAAAGCTGTGAAGAAGCAAAAATGACTTTGCCTGGACATCACTATAAAATAGACAACAAAGTCTGGTTGAACTTGCACTTACTTTTTTTGTATTAAAACATGTAAACATCTTAAATGAACACAGAATTTACCATTAAGAAGTACATTTTTACCAAGTTATTTTAAGGTGGCATGAAAAGAGGTGCTACAGCTGTTTTGCATAATTAAAACCCTGTGATTTCTTAAACTATATGCAGTACTGTCCTTTCGATCATGATCCCAACAAGTCTTTACTACAACCATACTTACCTCAAACAGAAGAGGTTCACTAGGACAACATCACATTTTTGCTGTTAGAATCAAGTGGTATGTCAAAGATTAAACAAGATTTAATATCTTACCAAACAAAAGCCAACAGCTCCCACTGAAATTCCATATAGTCATAATAAAATGTTACAGTTTTAAATTTATTCAAAGCATGACAATTGATTTTGCTTGGGATATATGTCCTCTGGACAAACAGTCAAGCTTAGCTCAGTTTCCAAAGTAAAAATTACTGCCAACTTACCGTAAGTATCTTGGTTACTTAATTCTTCTGTGGACTATGTAGGCTATAATGCTAAAATGGTTTTTGAAGAATACATAGTCATCAGTTGTTTTTACATCGTTCATTAGCTGACAAACTTACTTGACCCAGACAGGGAAGGAATGGGTTTCCTATTTGTGAATTACTCATGTACCTACCTGATTTCTGAAGTCACACTTACCAGAGAGGAATATTTGCCAATCACATGAAAAAAGAAATCCTACAGAGGTACTTGAAGTAAATATTTACTGTTAGTCATTTACCATACACAACTAAGTGACCTAAGATGCATCCTTCTTTGCCTTGTCCCTGAATGGATGACTAGGATCAATTTTTTTGGTTTTTAAGGTCGTAATTCTTCAGCTTTTATCCACACAAAAACTGCACCTGCTCTGTATTCCGAGTCTTACAATACAAAATGAAGGGCCTTACCACTAAAGTGCTAGAATTAAAACTCTCATTACAATTGAACAATACCTGTTACAGAATCACACCACCATTGAAGTTGAAAGAAACCCTTCCAGATCTTTGAGCCCAACCCCCTGCTCATGCAGGGTCAACCAGAGCAGGTTTGAGATAGATAGATAGGTAGGTAGATAGGTAGATAGGTAGATATCTCCATAAGAACACTAGCCTGTGCTAGTGTTTTGAGTGTACTCAGAGTAAAAAAGGTCAGTTCTTATGTCTAAATGGAATTCCCTGTATTTCCATTTGTATCCCTTGCCTCTTGGCCTTTCACTGGGTACCAGGGAGAAGAATCTGTATCCATATTCTCTATACCCTGCCATCAGGCATTTATACACATTGGTGAGATCCCCTTGAGCCATATCATCCTCTGTTCCATGCTTCAAATCTTAATTACACAAACAGAAGAGGTAAACTCCTATCATGATAATGAAGCACACGCTAACAGAGCAGGTAGTAGTAGAGCAGCTACAGAAATCCTTGCTTTGCTGTCACCCACATACATAGCCTCTGCAAAACACACACATGCTGCCCCACGCAACCAGGTGCAGGGCAGCTGGGGAGCAGAAGAGCTTCAAGCAGAGCTGCTGCATGGTACAAAAACTGGAGATGCAAAGTAGACAGAATTAAGCATGTTGCGAGAAACCACTCCTGCCCTTGGGAGAAGGAAGACAAAGAACAACTTCTACCAGGAAAACATCTTCCCTCAAAAATCTACATTTAAGATCTTAGCCTAGCAATTACTCGTTTTACACAAGCACCTTCTGCTGAAGGATCTTAGGGTACTGCAGCGCAAACAATTAGAAGATGAAAGTACTATGTCCATTATACTGACAAAGATACTGATGTAGAAGTGTTAACTGTCTTTACAGTTTCCTGTTTTTACAAGACATGCATCACACACACACACACACACACAAAGAAAGAAAGAAAGAAAGAAAGGAAGTGGAAAAAAAGTAGCCACATCAGAATAACATCTGAGAGTTCTCAGTCCCAACCCACTGACTTAGGGAAGTTTTGCTATGACTAGGAGCTGGTCTGCACAATGAAAATTGTCCACGCACCACCAAAGATGTGATTTTAAGTCATGTCATTAAACCAGTAGATAAAAGCAGTATAAATACTCTTCCTTTAATTGAAATAAAGTTTATTTTAGTTCACTTTACAGATCTGACTATACACAAGTTTTATCTCTTCCTGACTGGCTCAACAGAGTTAAAACCAGTCTTGGATGTGTATACAGCAGCTGAAATGCTGCAGCGAGACACAGCATGCTACATTGCCAAAGAGAGCTAGCAGTACAGGGACTTCCTGAGTCCAAGTTACCACACTGGAGCTCAGGGCCACTTGAGAGCTGGGTGCCACGTGGCAGTCCATCATACAAGACGAGCTCTTGCCTGCATAACAGGCAGCTGGACCCTGGCTCCCAGCCTCTGCCAAGTTCCCAAAACCGAGTGGAGGACCCTCCTCTGACAGATGTCCTTGTGCAAGTACAGCTCCTGAGCCAATAATCTAATCCTGTGGCAAAAAGCCATCCAGATGCCATAATTGCCTCCCATGAAGCTGGATGTAGCTATTTAACTACAGGTCTTACCTGGACAAATGAAAATTCATTTACAACAACTGGATGAAACTAGATAAGATTATACAATGAAACATACTTTTATGGACATTTAAAGCCGCTCACACTGATTCACAAGTGATCTTATTATCTCTTCCATATAATTTCTAATCAGTTCAACATATTTCACACGTCCAGTGGGAGACAGAAACAAAACCAGGAATTGGCAGAATTTAAAACCTCTCCACAGCAGATGTTATTTTTCTAAACAAGTTTCATTGCCATTTTTTTTTTCAGAAGTTACTTGTCCAACATGCTTACACAGAGAGTTGAATGTAGATGCATGATTGCACAAGAAAGGTAGCACCACTACTATGTTCTTCACCTAGAAGCTGCAATGTGCAATTACCACTTCATTAGTTTGCAATGAAGACCAAATTGTTTGGATACAATTGTAGTCCATGTTAGTTAAACAACAAAATTTCAAGTCTATCATTTAGTGCTGAAACATTGCTGAATGGAAGTACCAAGCTTTCACTGAGTGCTAACTTGACTAAAATACTCTGTTACAAAACTATGGAGATTGTAGCTCCTGCTTTAGAAAAAGTTAAGGTGAAATAAGTCACTGAAACGGCAAAAAGTGTGTCCAAATCAGAACATGTACTAGATTCAAGTAGATTTTTCACTTCAATAATTATTATGATGAAACTAAAAAACAAGCAGTACATTTGCATTGCTCCTACATTGCAACTTTTCCCAGTAAGCTATCGTATTGCCATCCCAAAGTGATATTAATTCTAAACAGATCTAGAACATCAAGAGAGTTTCCCTTCCATGACCTGAGTTTTTGCTTTTAAGTGAAATTTCTCAAACACCTATGTTTGCAGTTGTTTTAATTTTTATTTCTGTACTTGTAATTCATGTGTTCAACTTGCTCTGTAAAGTTACAATAGTTATAATTTATTTTTTTTAAGAGAGAGACATATTCTTATGGGGATGGAATCCAGGGATGGAATTAAGGAGAGAAAAACATAAAAAATACATGTTGGTCAATAAAATACTGAATGTTTTCTTATTTGATCACTATTGTCAATTGCTCCTGTGTTGATTTCAGGGGCTCAAATGATGCCAAGTGGTCTTTCACTGTAAATCCTTATATACTACATTCATGGGGCATCACAGAATCATTTAGGTTGTAAGGGACCTTAAAGATCAATTAGTTCCAAACCCACTGCCATGGACAGGGATACCTCCCACTAGACCTGGTTGCTCAGAGACCCATCCAACCTGGCCTGGAACACTTCCAAGGATGGGGCCTCCACAGGTTCCCTGGGCAACCTCTTCCAGTGCCTCACCACCCTCACAGTGAAAAATTTCTTCCTGACATCTAATCTAAATCTCCTCTCTTCCAGTTTGAAGTCATTATGCCTCATCCTATCACTACATGCCCTTGTAAAAAGTCCCTCTCCAGCTTTCCTGTAGGGCACCTTTAGGTACTGGAAGGCTGCTATAAGGTCTCCCCAGAGCCTTTTCTTCTCCAGGCTGAACAACCCCAGCTCTCCCAGCCTGTCCTCGTAGGACAGGGGCTCCAGCCCTCTAATTATCTTCGTGGCCCTCCTCTCAACTTGCTCCTACAGGTCCATGTCCTTCTCATGTTGGGGGCTCCAGTGCTGGACGCAGTTCTCTGGTGGGGTCTCACCAGAGTAGAGGGATGGAATCACCTCCCTCGCCCTGCTGGCCACACTTCTTTTGATGCAGCCCAGGATGCGGTTGGTTTTCTGGGCTGCGTGTGCACATTGCTGGCTCATGCTGAGCTTCTCATCTACCAACACCCCTAAGCCCCTTTCCTCCCGGCTGCTCTCAACCCGTTCTCTGCCCAGCCTGTGTTTGTGCTTGGGATTGCCCTGACCCATGTGCAGGACCTTGCACTTGGCCTGCTTTCATTTCATGAGGTTTGCACAGGCCCACCTTGCTAGCCTCTCAAGGTCCTTTGAGGCACCATTTATAGGGACTCCTCAGTCCAAACCTGTCTGAACACACATAATCAAAAAGTTCCATATTGTTTTAGTGCTGCAAAATGTTAAACTCATGCCAATTTCAGAGCAAGGGGAGACTATGCATGCCCTCTTTAATGCAGGGTCATGCTGGTTTAGCATTTCTTACTCTTTTCCCAATACTGCTCCTCTATAGCCACCTCCCCTTTATGCTGCACTTGAGTTCTGCTGCTTTTAGAACAAAGTATCAGATACTACCCAAACAAGAACTCTCACAGCATTTCTTCTCAGCACTAAAAATCTATTATCGTTATAGAGAGGATAAAAATCAATAAGCAAGCAAGCCTTTAGTAGTTGAGAATGTGTACTTTAGCTTTATAGAGAGGCATTGTCACAAAAACATGCTGGCTATTAAGCGGCTAAGCGGCAATAGGAAGCAACCCTCCTGGTGCAGCATTGCCACACAGCCTGCCCAGTATTACAGTATTCAGTGCAGTTTCACTTTGGACTGGCATCATTCTGAGCTATATTCCCAAACAGCTAGCTGCAATAACAGAACAAGTCAGGAGTTTAAAAGTAAAGGAAGAGATATATAAAGAGTAGTAAGTATGGGATAAAGTTTATTTTCAAATCTTAGAGAAAAGCAGAGTGTAAAAAAAACCCCTAAGATATTCCTTATAATAGAAGATATAGATCTTCCTTACAATAAAAGCTACAGAAAAGGTGCCCTTACTGTAGGGAATGGAAGAGATGCACAGAGATGAGAAAAAGCATTAGAAACAAAAAGTATCTAAGGTATTTTAAACACATGAGGAAAATTCTGAGCTGCTGGGAAGTGGGGGGTAAATCAGCTAAAATAAGAGTCCAGAATGACTATGTTGTAATTAGCATGAGTCTTTATATCTTTGGGTACAGAAAGAAAAGACCAACATTCAGAGTACACAGGAGCCTGGACAGCTATAAGGCTTGAATAGATCAAAAGGCAGGTAGTTGTAATAAATAATAGAAGACTGAAAAGGGATGTAGAGGAATTCAGCCAAAATGGAAATGAGACAATGAAATGAAAAGAGAATAATGCAACAGAGACGTGAGACGCACTGAAAGAAAACTTCAGATGTAAGGCACATATTTATATAGGACAACCAGATGACAGAAAGGGACATGCTTTTTTTCACCTTATACAGAGTCCAGAGTGCTATAGTCTCAGCTTCCCTTCCTCCCAGCTTCAGGTTCCCAGAACTATTCCCATCCCATGGAAAACTAGCATGGGGTAGGGGGCTAATTTTTATTAAATGAACTCTCCTAAGCAGTGTATCGTGCAACCATGCAACCACTAGTATTTCTGGAGGAACAAGAATGTAATGCAAGGGCAAGAAAGCACCAAGCAAGAAAAGTATGGCCACCCAAACTTAGTTACCACAGAAACCCACCTGGAACTCAAAAACAAACAAACAAACCAACAAAACAAACAAAAAAACCCAAAAACAAGCAAACAAAAAAATCTTTTTCTGACAATAATGCATTTTCCCCCACAAAAATTCATCTCATTGAGGCTTTCCTAAGAGAAAGTAAAATCAGTTTACATTTTTGTCCTCCAGATACATGGAAAAGATAAACCAGAAGGTATCAGAGGAATAAGAAGAAAGATGAAGCAGAAGCTGTGACAAGGAAACAGACAGATTACACAGCAGAGACAGTAGAGAAATACTGCAGAGAATTTGGGCACAGGCACTTTCCCAGGAGTTAGGAAAGACCTAGAGAAGGTTACCTGAGCCAGGAAGGAAGGAACTGGCACTGTGTGATATTGAGGAGGGAGGGCGTTAGTGGGAGTTTGGCTGAGAATTTCAAGAAAATCTGTTGAGATGCTGGCAGAACGACTGTATGGAAGATCCATACTTACACCCTGTTAATCAACACTGGTGGGACTCAAACCTAATTCTGACCTTACTTATAGGCAATTACTTGGGTAAATCTGGTCCATGGGCCATTACACTTAAAAGGTGTCCTAAAAGTGTCCCAAGTGGCATTTCTTTCTTTCAGCACTGTGCAGCTGCGGAACTAATGGATATTTATCAGTCCTGACTATGTTTAGACTGGAGATTACTAGCCCATTTCTAAATAGTGGATGAATGAAGCAACAAGACCGTCTTCCAAGAAGTCCAATATGGATTATAAACCCTCTTTTTTCTTGTTTGTTTTTTTTTTTTTTTTACAAAAGAGATTTATAAAATTGTGTCAGGGATTTTATGACAACATGATCAGGGAGCCGAAAATCTGAGGCTTTGATACGTGGCTTTGGGAGCTGGATTTGTTGCTATTGTCAACAGGGAAGGAGCAGAGGTGTGACCACCATTTCTGAATGCACATTATTACCCAGTACTTATATCATATTACCCTGATGCCTTCAGGCACCTTCAACACTTTTGAAGCATTTCCAGAAGTGTCATAGCACCACTCCATCCCCAGCATGTAATCTGGCTTTTAGAAAGTGTTCTTTTGTTTGCTTTTCATTTTTTAAACCTTCTTTGGATACTGCTGACGGCAGGAAACAAGAGAGTGCTTTCAGTGGTATAGAAAAATCTCTGAGATCCCCAGTGAGAGGGTCTAAGTCATATGCTCAAGTCATACGGACAGACAAAGTTGGGGCAGAAAGACTTTCTTCTCCAGAACAGATCTAGCCGAGTGTGCTGGACTTCCGGCTTTATGGGGTTTTTTCCTTCCATTTTCTTTACAAAAGGGAATGTAGAGAAGGGGCTATAGGCCATTTCCTAGGATGCCACAAGCAGTCTTACTAAAACATTCCCCCTCAACGTGGGAATCTAGGACACAAGTGATCTCCTCAATTCTTTCATCCTTCCTGTGGCATACTTCATTTCTTGCGGTTTTTTATCCTTAATATCCAAAATCTTCAGTTTGCATTAAGAAATTGAAGGCTATTTTGTGATTTACAATACAACATATATGCAACTGCATGATTCCAATAAAGTAAATTTTATCTTTCAGTGTCACATTGAAATAAAATTCCTAAACCATAAAATTCCCACTAAAACCAGAGCTTGATAACTTTTCAAGGCCCTAGTGAAACTCAGACAGCCAACTCCCTGAGACTCCATTGGCAACCTCAGGCAACAGTCTAACAATTTTTATTTACAATTTTATTTTCCATTAAGAAATTTGGTATGCTGATGTATTTGGTATGGTTTGGTATAAGCACCATTTCAGAAGTGACCTTTAACAAAAATTAATAATTTTAATAGTGGCTAGATGGGACATAACAAACTACATAACCACTGTGCACGCTGGAACACAGACTGAGAATACAGTGCTGAGAAATCAAAAAAAAAATAGTAACTGAGTGAAATGACTTTGAAACCTTGCGAAAACATCTTCATGTGCCAGGATGTCCCACCCTTGCTGAGCAGAGCAGTCAAATAATGGCTTATTTCGAAAATAATTTCAAAAAATTATATTTTTCATCAGTGTAATTGCTTTTCACTACCTGTGAGGTGTTCACATAAGCCTCTACAGAATCACCAGTCAAATTCTACCTGAAAACCACTTTTTGTTCTAATACTGAAAACTGACCCTGCTCTCCTCTACTGGCTCTTAGTATTCAGTACAGTTTTCCATCTAGCAAAAAAAAAGAATCACCTTTATTACGCCTTACTGAGCAATGACAGAAAAGTATGCATGCCCATGTATGCACACTTTCTGCCTTCTGCTATTTATTCAAGCAATTCCCTTCCCAAACAAAAAGATCATTATGATAGGAATCTCACATTTCAGATAGTCAGTGCATGCAACTTTTCAACATTTCACTGACAGAATACCAACTGGCTAATAATCTTTTCTTTTTTTTTTTCCCCTTCCCTTGGTTGCCAGGCAATCACAATGAAAAGAAGTAAACAAACAAGCCATGCCATGAGCGACAGAATTAACGAAGCCTAGTTTCCTACAAATCTGTGTCTCATGCTTGGTCTCCAACATGGACACTGATGTCTAATAAAAGGTGAGCACACAAAAGTCTCTTTCTCATTGGAAGCATTAATGCCATCTCTGGCTCTCTCTTCCTCTGTCTCCTCCTATTGCTTATTTTCCTAAGTCTTGTAGGGACTTAAGCCTTTGAAGACCTCTGCTCCTCTGTGAAACTGTTAAAAACTGAAACTCTGAGTTCAAAAACTATTAAGTGGGATCTTCCTTTCCGCTGTACATACGCACACTCAAGTGCATGCTTGCCTGTGTAGTTGCCATTTTCTCCAGAGATTATGCTAAAAAGAAGGCAATGGCTTCACATACAGGCCAAGCATGGTACTTAAAACTGCTGAGATTAATGTAGACACCATGAATTTCTATTAAGGTTTTTACAGGGGGGGAAAAAAAAAAAATCTCTATTTGCAAGCAAAAAAGCAAAAGGGTCAAAACATTCTACAATGAGCCAGGCATATGAGGATTTAGTGCAGCACTGGGAAAATGCTGAAATGTTCCAAAGCTGCATAATATATGTTCAATTCTTCTAAGTCCAGAGATCACTGATCAGCAGTCATTTGAGATATTACTCTATATTATACTAACACCATTTAGAATTAGTATTTTCTGCAGTAATTTTATATGAATTTATATGAAAGGAAAAAAAGTTGCAGGTGGAAGGTTAGTAGAAGTCCTGAGTATGAGCTTAGAGTAGGCATTCCTGCTGAAATGTTCATTCCATTGGAAATAGAAGATCAACTTTTACTAAAAAGTATTTGACTTTTTTTACTTTCCCCCCAGTTTTCCAGAATTAGACTTCTTTGTGCCTGAAATGTATAAACATTAACTTCATTTTCTTAATTTGGAAAAAGGAAGTGTTACGAAGAACCATTCTTCATCAAAGAAATTCAGTTCCAATGACATCCCTGTCAAGTTGATATTGCATCAAATTATTTTGTCTATTTGTTGCTGTAATAGTTAAGCATCCTTCGGCGTTACACAATGCTCTCCTCTATTTTTCTTAAGTGTAGGGAAATTAATCCTCACCAATATAAATCCTTCATTTGTTTTTTGGTGTATACCTGACACTTGCCTAAGAATCCTTGATCTTGTTCTCAAAGGACATTTGCCGTTAACTTTAATAACAGCATGAGCATAGCCTCAGTTGAAATGTTGAAATAAGCCCCCATCTCCTGAGAAAGATGCCTTGTGATAAGCAAGACTTTCAGAAAGGACTAAAAACTGGAGAGATAACATTGGGCAGTGGGGGAAACCACAACAAAAAAGACAAACCATCACCATTGCAAACATCTGTATCTTTATAAAAGAATCAAAAATATCTACAAGCCATTTTCTGACAACTTTGTGCTTGTCACCGTAATTAACTGAAAATATAATTCATGTTAAGTATGAAACATCTGACATACTCCATACCATGGCAACATAGCAGGCCAAGACTGAAAGTTTCAGGCATGGCAATATCACTTACCTAAATAACAATTGCACTGTGTTTTCTTTTTAAAAAAAGAACTTTGCATGAGAGAGTTTGACCTAACATTTTTTCAGTGTGATAACTGGAAATAATAACATAACATATATATATATATATATTTCAGTCTAACATTTTCTTTCTCTGTTGCACACTGTCCAACATTTCAAACATTTGCATCCTGCTGAAGCACACGCTTGGGAAACAGGTTGCAGGATTTAAGACAAGATGAATAACTTTGATGCCTCCTTTGTTTTAGTACTTAGATCTTCTGTTGAATTTTTTGCTATGACATTAAATATGTCCACATTCAGACAAATAAGAAAATGAAGCTTTCACATATGTTGAACATGACTCTAAACTACCTACTCAACTTCATAGACAACACACAGAGAAAAAGGGCTTTTTCAGTTACTTGAAAGTAAAAATGTATCCAAGGAGACATTTCTATAAGCAGCTGCCAAAATTCTGAGAAGGAGTGAGGAAATCAACCAGCCAACAAAAATTAGCATACATTTTAGGACAGCTTGAGACGAGGAATAAAACAACTCCAATCTAAATGAGAAGCATAACCTTACCATATACACTATATAAAAGTTTAATAAAATACTAATAGGATGCAAGAGCTCTGAAAACTTGCTATTAACAAAACCCCTGTAACGACCATGCCATAGAAGAATGCATTCCAGAGCAGCTCATCAATATGAAAATACTTTCCTCATAACATTGCCAAAGGCACTGATGCAAGGCCTATAAATACCAATCAGCTTAGATCAGCGGACAGGAAATTATCCGATGTGGGAGTTTAATGAACTTAGGAAGTACCATGGTAATTTTCTTCTATATTTGGCTTTCAAAAGCCAATGAAATTACCTGCTGGTACTGGGTCTCCCCCCAGTTTTTATTTTAAGTTTTTTTCTAATTTGCAAATGAAAGAAGAGGAAGTTGCATTGCAACACTTTTCCAACTAAGTTACACACACAGTCAAATTATCATTATCATTGCATAAATCCTTCTAAGACACAGACTTGGGTACACTTTCTTCTAATGCTTTTTTACTAGACTATGATTTTACATCAACCAGTCAAAACTGTTAAACAAAAAAATTCTACTCTGATAGAAAATAAGCATACTAGGGAGAATTTAGGGCTGAAAGGAGGATAATATCAGTATAAATTTACACGCAACAATATCCAATCTAAGATTCACCTATTATTACCACTGTGTTCTTCTCCCTCTCTGTTCAGCTATCCGCTGCAGTCTTCATATTTGTGGGAGCAGATGAAACACACCTGACAACATATCTCTGTATTCAGGAGACTTTGTTCATAGTCTAAACTAAAAGTTGGGTTTTCTTCATAACTAAGCAAAATAGTTTCAGAATTCAAGTCAAGGTCATAATTTCTTGTCTGATGACAACTTAGGTGAAATGAGAAACTCATTAAGAGTACCCAGATATTAAATCTGGCCAACAAAAACTGAGATATAGCAACTTGCCATACAATGCATAGCTCCAAATTTACCCCAAATTATCCAAAACAACCAGGTCTAACGGAAAACTCTTCTCTAACCTGTTGCCTGTGTTGTTTTTTCACATCTTTTTTCTTTCACTATAAGCAAACCCAAAATAGCAAAATTTGGAAAAAAACCCCCAACGTTTCCCGTGTTGTGGTTTATTTGGGTTTGGTTGGGGTTTTTTGGTTTTTTTGTTTAAAAAAAAGAAAAAAAAGAAAAAAAAAAAAGAAGCAAGCCCACCCTTATCCTCCCCATAAGAATGTGTTGTTCCTTGCACACGACCTGACAGGACTGGAGAGAAACTGTTTCCCAGGACCTGACCATAGAATCATAGTCTGGTTAGAAATGTAAGACCTTAAAAATAAGGAAGGTGAAAGGGCGAAAACCTCCTCCCTCTACCTGTTATATCTGCATCATCCTCTGCTACCTACAGCACAATATATATTGCCACAGTGATCTAGTATCTTTCAAAGTAAATAAACTTCATTTCACCAAGGCATAACAAATACGTACATAATTTAGCATAAATCTTGAGCCTCTTCCTCTCTCAACTGGTAAACAAAAATGCCAAAAGTGTTGGATCCATTAATGATTCTTAGTTTTTCCTTCATGTGGAAAGTAAAATAAGATAATAAATAGGGTTAAAAAAATAAGTGCAGCTGTATTATAGGTACTAAGCACACATAAATGCACAATATTTGAGAAAGCAGGAGTACACACCTTACCATGGGAATAATAGACTAATTAAACTAAAATGCAGAAAAATAAGTAAAGCTATCTTTTTTTCCCCATCTCTAATTGCTAGACAGCTGAGGACTTCAGCATCAAACTTGTAAGGACAGCTGATTCTCACCCTTTCCAAACAAAAGCCTCTAAATCACAGTGAGGTAAAAAGGTCACTACAATGAGGAAAACATCTGACTGTCTAACTTTCTAACAGACATCTGAATCCAGCATCCACATGTCCATTCAGAGCTTGGACAAGCAGAACATTTACAGCTTTATTTTTCTCTAGGCTGCATGTCTCCTTGAGAAACAGATTTCAATCTATTTTATCTCACAAGTTAAGCAGATTTTCTGAGTGGTTCTCAACACAATACTCCCCAGGGCTGCAAACTGTACTGGACTACTGCTCACATAAAAACAGCTTTACATCCATGAGCACTGTACAAACTAGGTAAGATTCAGCCTTTAAGCGTAGCTGTTTCAGAAATGGAAATAAGCAGCTGTTTAGTACAATGGGTACTTCAGCGAGCATAATTTTATCCAAGATGGAACTCACCCAAGGCTGTGGACATGGCAGTCTGGTGAAAAACTGGGTCTTTAGTAATTACAATTAGAGATGATTTCACACTTCATGTTAGACATAACACTTTCAGCTATATGGCTTGTAACAATAAGCTCCTGTTAATATTTAATAATACTACAAATAAAAAGTATCCGGTCCTCCAGCATTATCCTCTGCTTCACCTAAAGTACTGCCTCTGGATGGAGCCAGACAAGTACTCATGGTAAACCTTTACAAAGAAAGGATCATTGCATAGTCATTGGAGAACAGATGGAAGCCAGTTCTCCAAACCATTTGCTGGTTAGGTAAATCTGAAGATACCCCTGGTCCACATTTATGCCTCAGTTTTCTAATATGTAAAATAAGAACAAATTAATAGTGGGGAGATATATTTGTTACTATTTTAGTTATTACATCGACTCTAACAAAGAGTCAATCGTGCCTTCATTAAAAAAACTCAAACTGTTAGCAAATGCTTTCTGAAGCCAGCAGGAATTTCTAAGCATGCAACGATTAGTTAAAGAGGAAAACACTACAGCAACAGAGAAAGTGAAAAACATCTGTGGCACAGGAACACTTAAAAATTCACATTTGAAAAGCTTCTGCAGTTTGTTGCTTTGTATTTGCCAGCAAAACACGTAAACAGAAGAGTATTTACATCAAAATGCACAAAACAGGTGCATAATATAGCATTTCCGTGGCGCAGTCAGTCTTTCAAAACAATGTGTTTTTACACAATGGCATTTCCTACAGAAATCCCAAACCACCCCATGTTGTCCTATTGTCATTAACACAAAAGTGAATGTACAGTGAAATTCAGTAGTGTTGTGCTGAATGTAACTGTAAAAAGCACCAGCTGGCTGTATTAGAAATGGCATTCTTCCAGGTCTCAAATGTCTTATTTATATACAATGGAATCCTGCCAGCTGTTTAATATTTAGGGCTAATAAATATAATTGGCAGCACTACTGTACAAGGACGAGTAACACAAATACACATAAAACTACTTCCCAACAGAAAATCTGATTTGTTCTTAGATGATTAAACCAAAGATGGATACAGAGTTCTGAGCAAATTTTACACAGATATCTTTTTTCTTTAATCCAAACAATATTTGCTTGTTTTCTAAGTGCAAATCTGAACAGAAAAAAACCACCAGGCATCGTTATGCCAACTGCTCTGAGACCAACGTAGCCTTCAACCAGTGTTTTCTACAGACCATGAATAATGAGAAACTGGCAAGGGCAGTGTGCTGAGGTGGAGAAGCAGGACACAGCACAGGTTTCCGGGGTGGGGGGCAGTTCATTATTCATTCCAGGGAAAGTGCTGGATCACTCCAAAAAACAGTCAGACGGTACCAGCCAGTCTAGAAGTGATACTTATTCCCACAAGCAATTCTTCTATGCACGTGCAGGACAACTTTACCTCTCACAAACACATTAACTCTGTGTTGAGTGGAAGGTGAGTACAACGCACCTGAGAATGCAAACATAACAGTGTTGCCATATAAACATGCTCTAAGATTTGCGTCCCTGTTTCCAGCTTTATGGCAGACTTGATGTTGGCAAGGCCACTACGTTGTTGCCAAAGTAACAGTGCAGCAGATTACTGCCGAATGTGGTAGTCTTCCCTCCAGCTCCAGAGGGTCGGCAGATCCAAAGAGCTGGGCCCCCTTACAAGCAGCTTCACAAACTCTGAGAAAAGCTTCAGAACCTGCGGCCTCCGACACGATAACTGCCTTTAAGATCACACCACTGGATGTAACCCTGCACAGCAGACAGCGAAAGGCAAGTAGTGTCAACTCTTTCCCTTCTGTAAGACCTTGATTCTGCTGAAACCTTCTTCAACTCCCCGGCACGACCTAGACGGAGAACTAATCTAGAAATGGGAAAGTTTAATTTGCATGAGTGAAGCGTAGTTAATGCTTCATAACTCCATATGAGAGAGCAATTTAATCTGAAACGTCAAAAAATTTCCATGGCAGATGGAGCCCACAGTCAATTCCATAAAAGGCCACCCAGTGTAATTACCGTCATTTAGAGGCATTTGGGTTGTTTTGTTTTTACATGGCAACACTCTTTTTGGATATTCCTCAGATAAACAGAGTTACACACTTACACATGTCCGTGCTCCCATCTGCAGCATCATCTCTTAATCACAACCTGAGGGCTCGTTCTTTTCATTCATCATTTGGCGCTTTCATTTTAAACGGCGTCATTAAGTAGAGTTATTTAAACTACAAAGTTCGCTATCATGCCTGCCCCTAGAAAAATGGTAAAAAAACGGCGTACACTAACGTTAGTCATTAACCACCACTTCTTCAGCCTCAGCTTCAGCTCAGCTGACGCAGGCAGCTGGGCCATCCCATAGCCTAGAAGTTCCCTTTCATGCAGATCTTCATGCAGTGTCCAGACTTACCCCTCCTACACCCCTGTCCCGTATTTCAACTGCAGCAATGACCACAGCCTGCACCGTCTGCCTTACCTTAGCTGTACACTAAGAGAGAGCTTGCTCTTTCAGCCCCTTTCTTCAGGCAGGGAGGAAGGCTTGCAGCCAGAACCAGCACCCACGCGGAATGGCTTGCGCCCTGCTACACCAACATGGCCCCCGCCTCCCCCTGGCAGCTCAGAATCAACTCACTGAACCTGTGACAACAGGTTGACAAAAGTCAACCAGCAGCTCTGCTGTTAAGAATGTGAAGTACCTAGTGTTATGATGTCATCAACAAACCCAAACATTTTTTTCCTCCTAAGATGGCCTTTTTATTCCTGTAGAAGGCAACACACACACTCTTTTCTTGAAACAACATCAGAAATAATGTCTCTGCCATCACACCTTCCCTTTAATGGGGATAAGCCAGAAATGGTTTATGAGAGGAACCTGAAAAGTTTAACATTGTTTCCTCCAATCTCTTTCTCTGGAAGTACTGCAAAAATGGCAATAAATAAAAATAGTAAAGGTATTACTATTTAAATTTAACTATCACGCAGGGTCTTGAAAATTAAGCGCATGTTGAAATCAGAGAGGAGTGATTATGCTGAAAAGGCTAAGTTAAAAATACCTCTAAAAAAGGTTATTATTCTTTTGTCAAATCTTGGGTCAAAAGAATAATGATAATTATTATATTTTCACTGTAATTCTATGTAAATTAATTTTCTCACCATGCAATTAGGAAAAGTTAGTTCTATGCACATATTTCCATAGGTATTTTAATTGAAAAATATATTTAATACAGGAACTCATACCTTGACATTTCTTATTTTCTAAAGATAAATTCACTTCAGTTCAACAAGAAGAAAGTAATTAGACTGGGAATTCTGGAGATAGTCCAGATATCTTCTCAACATCTAGCTAAGTTGTTCTTAATTTCTCAAGGCTCTGAAATATTATTAAACAATTACTTTTCATATGTCAAGCCACGGATGAAAGAGGAACTCATACCTAATTTAATATGAGATAAATAAACAGAAGTAACTCAACCAGGACTTTAACCAAAGACTCTTGAGGAGCAACGGCATTAGCTAATTTTCACAGTTCTAGAATGTAGCAGTAAGTTGGAGAGTCATCATTTTCTAAAAACTCAGTTCATTATTTGACAAACTGTACACATTGAGAACTGCAAAAAAGGAATCATCACAGAAATACATAGTTTTACATGTAGGAAAAATAAAACAGTCCATAGTCCCATAGCCATTGGCCAGCTTTCAGGTTCAGTCAGTTTCAGTCTCAGGTAAACAGAAGCTCATTAGATAAAATAGCTCACAAACACACAAAAAAACCCCTTGAAAAAAAAAAAAGCTGTGGTTCACACCACGTTACCTGCATCTTGCACAGCATCTTTGCTGTAATACCTGGATGACAGGTCACTGCACGCCCAAGGAGGAGTGAAATGTCTCCTGGGAATAGGACACATGCAATACTAAAAGTACTGTCATATTTCAGAGAATCCTCACAAAGAACCTCAAATCCAAATCCCATTATGTAGGTATACTTACATACTTACTATGTGGCAGGTTGACAGACATTAGCAAGAACACAAACTCCTGACCTATAATCCTACTAACAAAATTCCTCCATAAGACGTTGTACGTAAATATGAGGCTTATATTTAATTTTCTAGCTTACTATGATAGAGCGGAGCATGATGTGCTTCAAGAGATATGCTACACTAATTATTATCATTGCTATCAATACCTTACTCCAGAGATTAAATACGTTTCAGAGAATTACTCTAAAACTAAACAGTGCTCATTAGCTGTAATGCTGAAAATAGTCCTGTAGCGTACTTTTATTTACTCAAACTTCATTTCTTTGCCATAACTAGCTTGGATATAAACATACTCAGCAGTACAGCACTGTTGGTTTTGTATTCAGACATTCAAATTGCCTCACTTCTAGGTCCTATGGTTAAAAAAAAAAGTTAACGTTGCACTGCTCTCAGTAAAACACTGATTACATACTGTGACAAGCTCAAAATGAAAACAACTGCACAGGAGAGAGGTTTGGTTGGTGGTTGTTTTTTTTTTTCCCACAAACCACAGCACTAAACAGAAATAAAAGCCTGCTGGGAACATGTATCGATGAATGTGTGTTTGACTCTGTGCTCTGCGTTTGCAACTGCGTAGGGAAAAGAAGAAAAAAAAAATCAGCCAAGGATTTCACTGTTTTATTTATTTTGATGAATTGTGGCTCCAGAGGTTAAAGTTTACGCAGAACCAGAATACAATGAGACCCTCTATTTGCCAACAAGGTAGCCCCGCAGTAGTAACCATATGGTCTTCCATATTGTCCTGACAATGACCTCCACAGTAATGAGTGAATCACAACTCAAAGGATGAGAGACAAACTAACCTTCACACTATCTCATTCCCCTGGGCTTTTCCTGCCCAAAGGTCAGGAACTGTGACAAATTATTTATGTTTCTCATAAAAAAGACTCAATCTCAGGACTCTGAGATAAGACCATCACAGACTTTCTATGCGAGTCAAGTCTTTGAAGTCCCATAAACCAGAAGATAAAAATTACATTTTAATATACTTGGTTAGGAAAGCTGCCATATGTAGGCAACCACCATTCAGATCTTCAGCTTTAGTCACATGCTTCCTAGTGTCCATCTGAACATGGTGAGAACGAAATTCAAAGCCCACACATTTCTAATGGAGAACCTGAGCTTTCAAGAATCCTCGCCATTGCCGGAATCAGAACTCTGTCTTGCAAGATGGATGAGACCTAGTGAGAAGCCCGTCACATGAAAACACTTGGAATGTGCTTCAAGCCACAGGAAACAGGGAAAATTCAGTATCGTTACTGATTTATAACCCATGAAATACAGCTAGTAATACAGATTTACTGATATGCAATAAAGTTCAAAAGTGCATTTCATAGTTGTTTCATGTTCACATGTCCCAGAGCCAAGATCCTAATTGGCAATGTTTTGGGAAATGAGAACTACAGCTTGAACCCCATATGCCACTTAGCTTACAACAGCAGAAAACGAGATGGAGAACGTAGGAAGTTGATAACCGTAACACACAAAATTCCATTTTTTAAATGATAATGAACAAAATTATCACTGATGAACCTCTGTGGTACAATATCCAAAAAGTAAAGGAGTTAGGCAAAAAAATAAAGTGTTAAATTATCTTTTGTGGCACAAACCCCCATATTTCATATACGAAAATTCCAAGTGGCAAGACTAACCGTTCTCTCACGAAAATAGTAATATACCCCCCAAAACAGCCCCAAAATACAAATCTGTTTGTCTCCATTTCGTCAGGAATAAAAATTAAAAAAAAAAAATCACATTAAAAAAAGGCAGGATTTATAACTAAAAAACCCACCATATAACTTTGAATTCATGGGATTATTCTATGCAAGTGATGCTAAATACACAATTTATACCCAGCAGTTTTATAATTTATGTATTAAACATTCTGGAATATTCTGGTCTGGTAATTTTAAATGCAATATTATCTCATACTAAATGAAAAATTGTGTTTACTGTAATTACAATGCATCTATTTCACTCCATAAATGGGAATACTTCCAACAGAAAAATCATTTTGTTGCTACTATTGAAAAATCAGAAATTATTTCCTTAAATTGAATATAAAAGGTCAGTGAAAATACTGAAAAATCATGCTTCACAGGCCTGAATATAATTTATCCAGATTTAATACTTTGTTCACTGTACGCAGAGATTTTGGAAAGATAATAATAAAATATTATTTACATGTCTACTTAATCAACAATGCCTTAAAAGACATTACTTAGAAGTACTGCTAAATATAATTGTGTGGGCAGAGAGCCTAAATACCCAAAAATAATATAAGAACTTGTTTGTTTGTTTTAAAAAAAAGGCATCATTTTTCATTGTAAAGGACACACTACATATCCCACATACACCTATTTCATACTGTAATTTCGGTTTTAATTAAAGCATTTTTGAATTCTATGAAAACTCAGTTTCCCACAAAAAATGCTGGACTGACAAGAAAAGACAAAAGCCTCCTGCTTTGAACAAGGTTGACAAGAGAGTAAAAGCACAATTTAGTTATGATTTATACTACCTTTCACATATGCAGGTTTTTAAATTCGAGTATAAAACTGTAATTTTGTTCTTGAGGGTGTTTTTTTTCTTTTCATTTTGTACTAGCAGGCAGACAGTACTTAGACAAAAGCCTAAACTTAGTCTCTGTTTACTCTTGCTGCTGTTGTTCAGGGGTTACATATTGGTTTTAGCAATGGATTTGCTTTATTTCCTAGAGGTGTAGGGAGGACAGATAAGAAAAGCAAGTAAAACAGTTTTCTAGGAAGATGCTTGACTAAGTTTTTGTAACCTTAACAAAGAAACCGAAACATCAGTATGCCATGTAGGTGATTAATCACAAAGAAAGTCTCTTTCTGAGCCTCCCACAGATGAAATTTGTTCACACAAAACATTCAAATGATATTTACGAATGATCCCAGTTTGTTCAAACTTTTTTTTACAGAAGAAACCTAAATGCACAGACCAAATTATAACTTGTTTGTACTGCTCTATCTCAAAAGGCAAGAATATTTTTTTCCAAGCAGAAAGAAAACAGAAATACAGATTTTAGGGAAATATTTAAAAAAGAAAAAGTTAAAAGTATCAGAAGCCTAGGTGGGAGAGAAAAAGCGGGGACAAAAAGATGTCAAGGCTTACAGACCTAGGCAACAGAGAGGACAGTAATTGATAAGAAATGAGGAAAGATGAATGCTGCTGCAATCAGAAAAGGGATAAGAATAAATGGTGATATAAAATCCAATGCAAAAGTGAGTATGATTCAGAAACTATTATGGACAAAGAAGTCAAGGGAAGAAAGCTGTAATTGAATCAAGTGAGAGACAGACACAAACAAAGAATGAAAGTTGGGGAAAAAAAAATCAGGCATTGCAAGCATAAAGGTTGTAGTTTGTACAAGAACTACTCCCAGCCGCTTGGAAGTGTAGGGAAGAAGCAGAGAGACCAAGGTCTGATCAGCAAGCAGATATAATGAAGGAGGGAGAGGGAGAGAGATAGAGAGAGGAGCAAATTCATGCAGCTTTCCAAAAGCCAGGAAGGCAACTCCTAATTAAATCAGCAGGCTGTGAAAGTGACAGAATATGGAAGCAATACATTCATGTTCTTTGGAGCCAAGCTGTAGCCTGACTACAGCAAACTGTAGACACAGAGTGTGGTGATTTAGATAAGAGTGACAATCTTGTAATAGCCAAGATGGGACATTTTGGACACGAGTTTGCTTTTTTCAAGATTGTCTAAGACAATGTTCTAAGGCATAATTTAAAATTCATTCACTGCCAAGACACTGTCCTTCAGAAAGAACCACTGACTACTGCAACAGCAAGTTGAAAATAAAACACCACAAACAAAACACCTGACGTCTTTTTCTGGTGAATAGTACAGGAATGTGTGTGTGTGACCTCTAATCGCCACATGGAAAACTGATTGAACTTGCACAGTAAGTGAAGTCATGGCTCTACAACAGCTTAACTGCTGATTCTGCTCTGCCCTACTCCTACTTTCTCTTCTGCTCCCTGCATTACAGTAGCGATACAGGGAAAAATCCATCTGAACGACAATCTGACAAAACCACACCAAAACCAGACCAAAGGCAAAAAACCCCAAACCAAAACAAAAAAACACCCTAAATAAAGCTACAAGAATGGCTACTACAATCAATGAGCACAGTTCCATGGTTGGGGCAGCAACAGAGGGGTGGGGAGTAAGGAAGACCTGGGTAACTACAGGCTGGTCAGCCTCCATCCCTGGGAAGATGACAGAACAAGTAATCCTGGGAACCATTTCCAAGAACACAAAGGACAAGAAAGTCATCAGGAAGAGTCAACATGTCTTCAGCAAGGGGAAGTCATGCTTGATCAACCTGAAAAACTTCTACAATTACATGACCAGCCTAGTAGACGAGGGGAGAGCAGTGGCCATTGCCTACCTGGATTTCAGTAAGGCTTTTGACACTGTCTCCGATAACACGCTCACAGAGAAGCTGATGAAGCATAGGCTACATGAGCAGACTTCAGGTGGACTTAAACTGCCTGAACAGCCAAGTTCAGAAGGTTGTGATCAGTGGCACAAAGTCTCGATGGAGGCCAGTAACTAGCAGTGTACCCTAAGTGTCAATAATGGGTCCAAGCCTGTTCAACGTCTTCGTTAATGATCTGGATGACGGGGCTGAGTATACTCTCAGTAAGTTTACTGATAATACAGAACTGGAAGGAATTACTAATATGCCAGAGGGTCATGCTGCCATTCAGGGGGACCTTGACAAGCTGGAGAAATGGGCTGACAGAAACCTCGTGAAGTTCAACAAAGGGAAGAGCAAAGTCCTGCAACTGGGGAGAAGCAACATATTTGGAGCTTATACTTAGCAAAATTGGATTCCGCTGCCCATAAGCACATCATCAGGCCACCATGACCCAAACATAAGCAGCTAGCTCTGGTAAAAAGGCATCTAGTTTCACATACTTGCTTTGTAGATTACTACCCCTTCCACACTGATATCACTATACACAATGCAGCAAAGAGTTTATCACAGATCCAGCACTGCTGGTTTCCTGCATAATTTACAGAGCGACCTCATTCTGATTCTCAGAAGAGCATCCTTTGTCTGGAACAAACCATTTGACAGCAAGCGAAGTTGTCCATCTCAGCAATAGCACCAGCAAGCACAGCACAAACCTCAATAAAACACTACCAGTTTGCAGGTGATTTAAGGTTAAACCGGTAACTCGGTAACTGCACTTCATAGCATCTGTATGCATACAGGTCACAAAATTGCTTCTTTAAATTATGAGCAAACTGAGATCTAAACAAAGGATGAGAAACAAGAGTCTGTTCAGAACACCTGTCTGAGGTTTTCTCTTCTTACATAAAAGCACTTTCACAGACACCTTCTTCTATGATCCCTCAGACTCAATCAACAACATTTTCAATTCCACAAGTCTGCACCCTAAGGGCTCCACCCCCTTCATCAGCAGGGAAGGTATTCTCCTTTCATAGCAGGAACACAATGTCTGTTAACTCTTTCCAGGCTATACTTGGCAGTCATTTATTTAAACAGTGCTAATTCAGTCATGACAGCAATTCTGGGGTGACTGCACACGTGTGATCCAAGTAGGGAAGAACAAAATGAGATTGCATTTAACAGCTTCTCATTCATGACTCTAAAGAACAGTACAAGCAAGCACGTCCGGCTGTTCTCATAATTAAGACAATTTGGTCTTTAACAGATTTCTGTAGTCATTAGCATATATAGGGTAACTGGGAGATGTGAGAAAGGTTTTTTTTAAAAAAGACAAGATGAAGTATCTTTTCTAAATAGAAAGAGACATTCTCTGCATAACACTGCAGGAAAAAAACCCCAAATCACTATTGGGCATGGCCAAACTCCTGTCATCAACAGTATACACAGCCACCTGCTTTGATGGGGGTAAGTGTAAGAGAGCAAGACTCAGAGAGAGCCCTGTAATGGTAGGCAGACTTCTGCTCATTCTGGGATGACATGGCTGAGGTCAGCATTTGGGAAATTCTTATTCTTTTTTCTTTTCTTTTTTTGTTTTTCAGACTGGGGGAAGAGAAAGATGATAACCGTATCAGTGTGACAGAATTCCCCTCAGTAAAACAGAGGTGTGACAAGCTTGACAAGTTGAAAAAGAGTCAGAACATATGAATGATGGTCATGTAAGACGACTGCATGCTAATACATGCCCCATCATCACATGCGTCATTCTAAAATGTCTGACTAGTTGTCTCACAGACAGCACATGAAATGAAAAGCAATACTCAATAGACCTCAGCCCTGCACAATAACCATCCAGCAAGCAAATAATTTAAAAAAATGGTAAGGAGACAGGTGATATTCCTTACAGTAAAGACTAACCCCCGTCACCTGTGGCACATGAATCTGGGGAGGGCTATGGTATACCTGTGCTGAAATGATCCTTTGCGTCAAGTCTTAGAACACAATGCTGCACAATGCTGCATGCTATATGCACATATAGCATACAGCTATACAAAAAAAGCTCTTGCTGAGTTACTGCAATGTTGAAAATTTGTAATGGCAAGAAAAGTAGCTTGAATTACCTACCTCATACCAAGCTTGGGAGAAAGCACAGTACAAAACTAGCAGCTGAAACCGCTAGCACGAAAGCAGCCTATGCCATTTTTGTTCAGGCTGTGCTGTCACTATAAAAAGCCCTTCTTTTTCCATATCACTATTGAATCATTTGGAGGCCACTTTTCCTTTATTGCAGGTCTTCTGGAATAGTGGCAGATCATGAAGAGACTGGAAGAGTTTTTCCACTTAAGAAAGCTGCAGTATGTTATTTTTACATACTCAGACAATATTTTTTTTGGCATATAACACCTGCTCCTGTGCTTTACATCTTTTAACAGTCAGAATAACAATCAACCAAATCTTCTACAATGAACAATGTAAATACCCTAGCATGAAACCATGCTAGTTAAAAATTAATTTCTAAATTTTCAAAACAATCTTGTTCTCTACATGGATGAACTTAAATATATATTTGTAAAAAAAACAATCTGTCTTGCAGAAACAACCTAAGATCCATATAGTATTCCTGTTTCACGATCACAACATATAGCACCAACTCAAAATTGAAGATTTAGCTAGAATTAAAATTATTTACAATGTACTAAATGACAAAGAAACTAAGGTTTACACAATAAAGAATAGAGACAGATTGGTTGTGGAATCTATTTAAAGTATCTACCCTAAAAAGTAGGCCACCTAAAAAAAAAAAAAAAAGAAAATTTAATGTTCCTGACAGCAAGATAATGTCACTATTTTGTAGGAGATAAGTTCAGGAAAACATATTTTTACTGCTACATTTATTATTTGAAAAGTGGTAGTACTAAGAAGGAACAATCCCATTGTGCAAGGCATAATAGGAATATGTAAGAATGACTCATCTCTGCCCAGAAAAACATTTTGGTCCGAATGGTGCATGCTATTTTATAGCACAGATTTGAGAGAGAGGGTCCCATGCCTTTTTATGGTGAATTATCACAGCAAGAAGAATACAACATATCGCACACCAGAAGTTCAATGTTTTATCAATCCTGGTTTACAGTAACCGTAATGACCTGGTTTAAAGTAACTACAAATCAGAAAACTCAAGTGGACATTTCTGTAACATTTGAAAGCAAATGTTGGACAAACAAATGAACAGAGTCAGCTTTTATGCCACTACTTTCTGAAAACCGAGACCTTAGCCAAGAAGACACAACTGGACCAAGTTTAGCTAAAAACATCTTTCTGTTTGCACTACCAGCACTCACCAACCAGTACTTAGCTAACAGACAATAGATGTTGCAAATAATCCTAGAAATCAGGTCAGAGTGAAATTTTTCACTTGAATAACTTATCAATAAAAACAAAAATCTGATCCTGTTGGGGGTCAATCAGATAACTATAGAGATTCCAGACCCTATCTTTGACTGAACTACTGGAGAAAAGTTGAAACAATGTGTCAAAATAACATTTTGTTGCAAGCATGGTTTGTTTTTTTCCTTTAAAAGAACGAAAAAAAAAAGGCCGTTACAAAATATATTTGGGTCTTTTTGTCTTACACCACTTAAGGAAAATATTAAACATAATACAATGTTAAAACATTTATACAAAAAACCTGAGATCCATGAAATTATACCAGTTTAAGATAACCTGTACGTTTTTTTGGCCTTACTTTAGACAGAAAGTTTCTAACAACAATCTAAAATCTTCCTCTTTCTGCGGGAGTAAAATACATTATTCAGCACTCACGTAAAAAATGAAAAAATGTATTAAACTTTCTGAAAGTCAGTAACTTCTGAGCACAGTATATTGTAACATAATGCAGGAAATAACATAGGAAATATTTTCTTTGCCTAACAACTTCATATCAGGCCCCTCTTCCGCTATTCCATTTATTTTCCCATGAAGAATTGGTTTCCTTAGCAGTAACTTCTTTCAGTATTCTGTTGTTTTATCTTTGCTTTGTTTCTCCTTGGTTACTCTTTCTCTTTTTACGGAGAGGACCGTGGGACAAGCACAATCCAGCAGCCCTTCAGTGATATGAAACATTTGCCTGTTCATTCAGCCAGCAAAGCCCCTTTAAGTACACTTTGCATAAACAGACCTCTAACAGCCTTGCAATTATCAGTAATTTGAATCAAGTGACCAAAGCAAAGGTTAACTTGGAGTAAAAGAAAGCATGACAACTAATTAATATGTCAAAGTCGCACTCTCTTCTAAAAGTTAATGAAGCTTACGAAGGACACATGTGTGCCTTTTGTTGTCTGTGCCACATGGCGTAGCTGAGTTGGGTTAAACTGCATGTTACTTACCTGGCTGCCAGCGGCAACTGGCTGCCAGTGCCACTGTCCTCTCCTCCCCAGCACCTCAACTCGGCCCTGCACTGCAAGCCCACGTGATTAGGCAGCTAGTTACAGCTCAGGCTGGTGAGCCCACCTGGGTTCCTGCCATAGGTTCCTGCCATAGCAATGAACAGCGGGGATACAGGATGAATGACAAGGCTTTCCTGTTTAGGCTCATATTAAAAACCATCACCCAAAAAAACACCCCAAAACCCAAACAACCGAACCCGAAATACACCAAAAAAATATCCCCACACCACCATCCTCAATGTCTGTGAGGCTATTGGCATATATGAAAAGATGCTAATAACCTTCAAGCCAGCTGTTACCATAGGCAGTCCACAGACTGACAGTGACAGCCCCAGATGCTAGGACCACTGAGTAGCCCTTGAAGGCTAAATTGTTTACTTATTTAAGGCTGCTAATATTCCCATTTTCATTACACTGAAAAATTTACATTTTTTTTTAAATGGCTGCGAAGCAGAAACAGTTATTTCCCCCCAACTCAGGGTTCAATCTTTTTCTCCAGAAACCACATTAGGCCTATAAAGCTCTAAGCTGTCAAATCCTTGAAAGCATCACTCCTTCCATAAGGAAAAAAAAAAACCTCAAGAATTAAACATCAATTATGGTAAGTTCAAAAAACACACAGAAAAACCCCAAACAAACATTCTGTCTCTTTCTACTCAGCATGAGAGCACTTCTTTCCCTCAGAAAACATCATTCATCCTGATTAGTTCACATTTGATCAGATTCAGCAGTTGATTCTTTTTCCACGGATGTCTGCACTTACATTGCAACACCATGAAATCGAACCTGCCAGGCTTCTACCTGCAAATACATTACTCAGGACAGCAGGCATTCCCGGTATCTTTTTCATGCTTTAATTACGAGAAGGATCAATTGGTCTTATTAATCATCAACTGAGAAATCCACATTTTTATGATTTTTTGATCCACTGACAAATTAAAGAGAAAATTCACCAAGACTCACCTCTTTATGTAGCAGATGAGCCTGCTACAAACATGTGCACAGAGAAACTTGACTGAGAAACACACGTACCTACAATCAAAAATCTCTTAAATGTTTCATTTTACAAGCCCGGACAAAGAAGAGCAGAATTGAATGGCAAAGGTAATACAACAAATTTGAATTTCTCAAACCCCCACAACACCCTTTTGTCAGGCAAACTGCATGCTTGACAAAGAGATTCCTATTCACATAATACTGGCAGCACTATTTGCTCCAGAAGGTAAATACACTTTCTCAATAATTTCTCCAAAGAACACGTTCAAAGCAAAAGCTTTTAGCCTTTTTCACAAGGTCAACGCCATTCAAACTCAGCAGAAAGATTAGCGTGTCTAGAGAGAGATGACATTTTACTAGTACAATATACTCCACGTAATTCCTGATACACACCCTCACCAGGTGTTTAGGGAATAAGAAGGTGACTACCACAAGTCATTTCACACATCTTTCAGATCTAGTCAGATCTGCCTTCAAATTTGAAACTTTTTGGAATCACAAAGTTGTGATACAACATTAAGATCCCAAACCAACAGATAAGATTCAGCTAATCACACATTACTTCCTCTGCAAAAGGCAGAAATAAAGGTGCTTTAGTCTGGTTTCCTCAAGACACGAGGCTTTCAGAATTATGCCAAGCAATTTTGTTCTTCCTTCTCCCATCCATACTGCTGCCACTAAGTTTGGAGCATATTGGCCAATTTCAACTTAATTTTAGAAGACTGTGTTCTCAAAGGTTTGCTATGGGCCTTGTAAAAGTCAGTGGACAGGGAAATACAATGAAATACAATGCCCCTGTTGAAGGGCAAGGCTACAGCATGACTTAACAGCTGCTTGGCCTGCCATCCAGTTACTGCGCACATGCATACACACACACTTTTTGGAGCTAAGTCCAACATAAGAGGACTGCCATTGCCCGCTGGAGTTCAAGGGGCAGTGGAAGAAGATGACAAGCGTGAAGTGAGAAAGCTAATGTATACAGGAATGTGTTTGAAACTCTATGAAAAGTTTCAAGGACACTAGAGTAATGGAACTGCTATGAAGGAGAAAAGCCACAGGACATTTGAATGCAAGCTAGGGTTAGGATATCAATCTGGAGAAAATAAAAATGACTTTATTCTGCCACTTGTGGAACAAGTTACTAAATTTAATTGTTCAGATATAATTCAGTAACACTAACAAAACAGTCTGAATTTCATTACATTTTCATAGAACCATAAAATGGTTTAAGTTGGAAGGGACCTTAAAGATCATCTAGTTCCAAATCCACCACCATGGGCAGGGACACCTCCCACTAGACCTGGTTGCTCAAAGCCTCATCCAACCTGGCCTTGAACACGTCCAGGGATGGGGCATCCACAGCTTCCCTAGGCAACCTCTTCCAGTGCCTCACCACCCTCACAGTGAAAAATTTCTTCCTGAGATCTAATCTAAAACTACCCTACCCTCTTCGAGTTTGAAGCCATTACCCTCATCCTATCACTACATGCCCTTGTAAAAAGTCCCTCTCCACATTTCTTGTAGGCCCCTCTCAGATACTGGAAGGCTGCTATAACGTCTGCCCAGAGCCTTTTCTTCTCCAGGCTGAACAACCCCAACTCTCTCAGCCTGTCCTCATAGGACCGAGGCTCCAGTCCTCTGATCATCTTCGTGGCCCTCCTCTCGACTTGCTCCAACACGTCCATGTCCTTCTTACACTGCGGGCTCCAGAGCTGGACGCAGTTCTACAGGTGGGGTCTCATGAGAACAGAGTAGAGGGGTGGAATCATCTCCCTCGCCCTGCTGGCCACGCTTCTTTTGATGCAGCCCAGGATACGGTTGGCTTTCTGGACTGCAAGCGCACATTGAGGACTCATGCTGAGACTTCTCCTCTCCTCAGGACTGCTCTCAACCCATTCTCCACCCAGCCTGTATTTGTGCATAGGATTGTCCCAACCCACTTGCAGGACCTTGCACTTGGCCTTGTTGAACTTCACAAGGTTGGCACTGACCCCACCTCTCAAGCCTGCCCAGGTCCCTCTGGGTGTCATCTCTTCCCTCCAGCATGTCAACTGCTCTACAGAGCTTGCTGAGGGTGCTCTCAATCCCAGCATCCATGTCTCCAACAAAGATGTTAAATAGTACCAGTCCCAGTACCGACCCCTGAGGAACGTGACTTGTCACTGGTTGCCACTTGGACATCAAGCTGTTGACTGCAACTCTTTGAGTGTGACCATCCAGCCAGTTCCTTATCCACCAAGTAGTCATCCATCAAATCCATGTCTCTCCCACTTAGAGACCGGGATGTCGTGCAGGACAGTACTGATTTTAAGCCATTGCACATTAAGGAAGAATAGCTGAGTCAACTGCAGCAGGCATTAGCATTTTGCAATATGTGGCAAGGTTCTCAAGAAGGTAAAAACCTACATAAACTTTGTGATTGTAAACAGCTCTAACAACTTACAGGAGGTCACAACCTATTTTTTAATTAAGTTAGTCCTGCTAGTTTGAAAAAAGACATTCATCCAGTATTCCAACCATATTTTAAAAATTACTGTGCTATCAGCTAACACTTTTGCCTTACCAGGAAACACCATCCTTGCCCCGTCTCCCATGGAACACCAAGTAGTAATGGGAAGCAGGAATGAATCAAGATGCTGGGTTTGCCCAGCAGGTCAAAAGATCCTGATGGTGTAGAAGACAAATGGTAGGCTGATTCCAGAGCTGCAAACTCTTTACTAAAAGGCCAGTAACACCTACCGGAAGAAAGCGTACCTAACAGATCCTCAAAAAGACAGGAATGCAGAAAATAACATCATTTCCTTCATTCTTCACTGAGCCACTGAAATGTCAAGCAATTGTATGCTCTTTGAGACGTGGAAATCTAACTCTGCTCTACCGTGCATATGCATTATGCCACCTAGTTAGGTGATTATATATCTTTTTTTCCCACAGGACCTTGGTGTTCCAAGGCAGTGGAAAATTGTGCTGAACAGTAAGATCTGGCCTGGATTCAGATATTCTGGAGAGAGACAGTTTACAGGGCAACCAAATACTGTATTTGGTACAGTGGATACGGAGTATTCACTTAGATACCTCTTCGTACACCTGCTCAGCAGAGAGCCCAGGCTGCAGAGGGACAATGTCTGACTAGGGTCAGCTTCAGGAGCTGGACACAGAAGCTCTCTAGTAATGAGGAGAGGCAGAATACAGAAAGAAGGCAACAAAAAAGGCTCTCAGCTGTCTGACTGTGACAGAGCCTTTGCTCAGGCATTCACCTGGCAGTTTACTTGGTAGCCTCAGACTGTGAGGAGTCTATATATATAAAACGACCCATGCTAGTTAGACATTTTACCTCTATGTGTACAAGTTGAATGGTGCTTACTCAGTGAGGAAACATTTAATACTTGGGCTCACTTTAAAGTTTCTGAACTGATCAATTAAAGAGTGTGAACATACAGACATTCACGATGTTTTCTTTCCTTAGTCTCCTCCCACATTAATACCAAGCAGCAGATCCAGAAACCACTGAGATTAAAGAACAAGCAAAACAAAAAACTTCAGTGATTTTAGTGGATTTGGACATCGCCCTGAGAGTTGTTTACAAGAAAAATATCTGATCATACAAACATATCATCACAGCAGAATTCCTCTTAGGAACAGAGATTTTGCTTATATAGGCCCAAAATTTCTTTGTATCTATATTCTGCCAAAGGCACCCACAACATATTGGACCTCTGCAGTGGGTCCTCCCCACACAGGTGTAAGTTTCTGGGGCAATGTTAGGATTCTTATTAGAAAAATCACTAGAAATACATTAATTACATACAGAAGCAGAAGATAGAAGACTAGCTAGAAGACTGACTAAACTCCTCCTCCTATTTGAGTTTATGCCGAGTTTAAGATCCAGTCATATGTGTAAAATGGGTGTCACCAATAAACTCCTTTAAAAGACAGCGCATGCAGCAGCAGTTGACAAGCTGGAAAATTTAAATACACATTGTAACAACCTTACCTGAAACACCTAGAGACAAAAGGGAATAAAGAGCTCAGCTCCCAGCTTGCCGGCTTTTCTGTCAAATTTATACCTTATATTTCAGTCTGAAAAATCATTCTTTACAGACACGTTTCGGAGAACTTTACTCCCAATGTTATCATTTTAAGATAGTAACTCCAAGCCACATAATCTCTGCAGTGAAAGATTGCCAGTCATGGCTAAGTTATTGAGTCAATGACCTGAACACTATCTTGTGCCGTCTTCTTGTTTTATTGAATTTATTACGAGCAAACTCAAAGCTATTAAGAGTTAATTCACTAGTCCAACAAGATAAAAATGAGCTATATTGGGCATACTAATTGAAATGCATTGTTTCTCCTTTCATTAAACACTTTCATTTAAAAAGATCCTCATACTCATCTGCATCTAAAACCATGTAAAGTCAATTACATAGATGAGAAACCGAGCACTCAAGCCAGAGAAAGAAACAAACACCCCTGAAGACTCCAGAAGCGTCCTTAACTAAGTTACAATGCATGAATCGAAACAGAATCTTTTTGTTTCTGCTTTCCCTTTTCCCCGAGTAATGACATACAGCTGTATTTACGTTGCTGAATATTTACGTAAAATGTGCCTACAACCTATGTGAGATAAGCAATGCATTTCGCTGTTGGAACATTAGCTTCTGGCTTTTCTGACCAGCGTGTTCAGAATGTTGTGCCTTAATATCCCCTTCATTTTCTTTGCCCTGAATATCTGCACACACAGTCTGCAGAACTGTTTCATGTTCACAATGCTAGAATTCCTAGACGGGCTTTGATCATGGCCCAGTGAGCGGTAATTTTCTACCTTGACCATGTCAGCCTAATAAAATGAACAAACTGTTCCCAGTCTCAGGGATTTAAAAACAAAAAATCCACAGTTGCCAAAGTTATCTGCTTCTTATCAAGATCCATGTTTGGCACCAGATGCATTTGATTCATTCATCATTGTCAGTGCACTCACACACTAATTATTTCAAATTGTTTCCTCAGGCAGAGGTCTAGGACAAATGCAAGCAAGCCAAAAATAGCAGTTATGAATAATTATGCATAATTTACCTCAAGGCCCAGGCCAGTCTATCATTAAAACTTCTTCTTGCCACCTGTGATCCAGGCTAATTGTAGACTTTAAATTTGTTCAAGATTACTTTTTTAATACAATGCCAGCATTTAACCTTTCTATTAGTAGTTTTCTGATGCTTCAAACACTTCCAATAAAATCCCCTTTTCCTTTTTTTTTTTTTTAACAACGCCTTCACATTTCACAATCTGACAACAAGTTTGCTAACAGGAAAAGCTTCAGAGACAAGGTCAGCACATGCAACCAAACTGCAAGACTGCGGAACAAGTTTCTGAGAGAAGCACAATTCCTCTTCCTCAACCTCAAAGTAAATTCTGATGCTCCGAAACTGAAGCTGTTTCAGTCCCTAGAACTTTCTCTATTATAGTTCTAACTCCTGATGGAGAAAAGAACTTTTATAACACTAACATTTCAAACAACAACAAAAATGATAAAACGCTTGCTCCTGCAAACTCAGCAATATCTGTCTAATTTTACAGGTAGGAAATTCATTAATTCCAATGGGATCCAAAGAGGACAGCAATGCACAGGTAGAAGGCTTTGCAGAACTGGACCCTTATTTCATTCATTGTAATGACTGTACCTTCTATGTCTTTATGCTGCTCTAAGTATTAAAATTACAGGTTTAAAATAAGAACAACTGAAGGAAACAAAAAACACCCTGAAGATTTCCAGGGGAAGCAACATGTATCATACCAAAAACTAAGCGTACATACCATTGATAATTCCTAAACACCACTCCAGTTTGAGAACACAGTACAGATGTCTTACTTCCAGGGACGACAGAAAACACGTAACAGTCGCCAGAGCTATCAATGCAAAAATTGTAAGTGTTGCTTACTCAGGAAAAACCATCTATGAATTCCTCCATTCAGGTATGAATACTTCATACCTCTCAGGGATGATAAATACTCCACTGTTCATTAAACAGTCTTACCAGTCCAGCTAAGTTCTGAAGGCGTTAAAGCTAAGGATATGCTTATGTACTTTCCTGATTCGAGACAATAAAAGAATATCAAAGCAGAGACACATTTAAAAGAGAAATTAAAAATCACATTCATTAACAAATTGTAAGATATTACTAAAAAGGAAACATACACAGGAAAACATGAATTCAAGTTGTCTTATGGATAGCTACTTAAAACATTAAATATAAATACCTCTTCTATTAAAATCAGATAATCCTAAGATATTAATGCATGAAGTTTACATGGTCTGATCAGTTCTAAAGCTGACACACAATCCCGCATCATCAGCAAAGCAAGCTAACGTTTTAAGTTAGAGCTTACTACATTTCCCAAACACAAGAAGAGAAAAACCAAAGCTTGCACTTCAGTTCTTTCAAGTATCAGATGCTTTGGCATCTCCACTTGATTTAGAAAGACAGCTGCACTGGATGTCTTTGCACTGCATTATTTTGTATTAGGGCATCTCCTGCTGAACTGTGTAAACCAAACTGTATTTCTAACCCTCAGATAAAGTAAACTTAAAAAAGGAGGGAATGCTGAAGAATGGACATGGAAAGGGAAAAAACAGTAAATTCACTTCCTTTATTGGGTATCCTTGTGGCTGCCATGTCATTGAAGTATCTCATGTATGTAGTTGAAACAACTTGTTTGACATTTCAGGTATAAAGTGATTATTATAAAAATATTTCGAATCAGAAAATAATGTTCAGGAACTTTCATTTACATAGCTAATGTCTGATCTCAATTGTGTCAAATATAGTTGTGGCTGGTTTACTATTATGAATCTTATACTATTGACATTTGTTATTTACCAATCTACTTGTGTTTGTTATAAAGAGTTAGGAAGCGCTTTACAATTAGTAGAACAGATGTCTCCAGGTGCTTCAAGACCGAATTAATGCAACCACAATGGGCTAAATTTAGGGACTCAAGTGATCTTCTTCCACTTTTATTTTCCGTATGGAGGAAACAAAAGTATAAACTCATCTTTCAGCTGCTTTCTATCCATCACATACACTCCCCTTCAATGCAAGGCGCAAACTGCTAAATGCTCCTCAAAGGAGGTTTATTTTTATTATGAACAATTTGAAACTTCTGTCATGAGTGAAGTTTTCAAAACGACTAGAACCAATAGGGAGTACAAATAACAGTAATTATAATTTCTCTTTCCTGCAATGATAAATGAAATTTACAATTGATATATACACACAGAAACTAGTGTCTAAGTTGCATATACAACAGAAGAATTAATATTCACGTTTTAAAATCATGTAATGCAATTTAGAAACACCTGCATGTTAATCACTCAATAGGAAAAAAGAAAGCTGTTTAAAGGAACTAACTTTGTTTTCTCTTCGTCACTTTGTGATTTTACAGAGGCAAAGACAAATGAAAAAATACAATTTTCATAAAATGAAAGAATTATAACTTAAATTACAAGTAGCATTTATGATGAAATCAGTTATTTAAATCTAAATCTGGTCTAATCTGCTTTTCTATAGGGAATCACATTTGCAGGATTAAGATTATAGTGCACATTACTTTAAAATGTTTATGAAAAACATTCATGAAATTTCCTGTTGTTCTCTAATTCAAGTATGCTGGAGTCAGAGTTGTCAAAGCCCAATCTTACAAGGGTTCTTAGGTCCCCTGTAGAAGAAGGATTTCCTTCGACAATATCAAAATATGAATTTTCATGTAATTCATAAATAGTGCCTGACATTCCTGCTTACGGTATAAATCAAAGTGTTTTCCTTCTTTTACTGTCTCCATATTTCTAATTTACCATAGGTCAGTGTAACTTCAGCTTTGTGTACAAGCAACTAATAAATCATAAACTCAAAGAGAACTATTATTTTTCAAACATTTTCCATGATTCACTGGATTCATTCAAGCACTCCCCCTTTGCAATCACTGTTAATTCACACATTCCCATTCGCATAAATAGTCACCTGACCTTCTCTGTATTGCTGAACATCACTTATTAAGGGTGAAAAACTTTTTAGATTACTTCAAATGATACCTATGCTTCCATCAGTTCAAAACTAGGAGATTGACCGGGGAGTTTGCTTTTTACTACTAACAATAGAAAGGGATCAACAATGGCAGACAACCCAAATTTAAAAAAAGAAATGGAAATTGGGTAGACTGATGCAAGAAATAGGACTTAGAGCACTATATATTTTTGCTAAACAGAGCAAACCCAAAATGTGCATGTAACAGCTATTTAAAGAGCAAACACACACAAAGGGACTTATTTCATATGATTCACCAGGGTAAAATTCAAAAAGCAGTCATTAAAAAAGAAAAAAGCCCATTAAGAAACAGGAGGCTGATTATTAGCAAATAATTCATAAGAGCAAGAGATATAAAGCATGCTGCAGAAAGATCTCCCTGAGGAACACCATTAGTTGGAATTTTAAAATTAGGCTGAACAACGTATAAGAACGGATACCTCAGGATACAATCTGCTTATCCAGGGGATGGAAGGATGCCCTTTCAAGTGTCTTACTTTCCCAGTTTAGTTGGATTTATTTGCTTCTTTATGTGCTACCTGGTTAGAAGGTCTGAAATGAGGAAAGTACTAAGAAGAAAGCCAAGCAGCGAGACCACCTGCATTACTTCAAAGAACAGAGAATAGCCCGAGTTAGGTTTTAACAAATAGCTTATTCCAGCATGTTTGCATGCTGATTGCTAAAGAGAACAAGTAAGGAAACCACAATCTATTTTACTGCAGTCAAATACTACAAATTCCTGTTCCTATTTTAAAAAGCTAGAAAACAGTCTAATAAGCATAAAAAGCACCTCCTGACCACAATTCTTAGAAGCCTATTAGCTTCTCTCCAATAAGTCCAATACAGCAAGATTTAAGTAGTTAAGGTGGACTATTGAAAATACAGATACTAATAAAATTTCCACTAATCTTCTATGTATTGCTGCAGTAGCTCTATGACTAATAAGGTGGAACTATTAGTGATGAGTCCTTAGGGGAACTGTTTTGACACTTGTTTGCATTCCTAGGGTGGGGGTCTAAAAGGCTGGAGTATCCAATTATGGCCTCAGTTATCTTAACTCTTTTCTACAGGTATCATTCTTTTAAACATTTTATGTACCGGGTAACACAAGAGAGATGCAAAGGTAAGTTGAAGACACATTCTATGCTGTTACTTTCTACAGCAGTGTTAAAATACAACTCTGCTGCTTGAAGTACTACCTACTCTATGACATTTTTCAGGAACAGATACCTGGCTGTTGATCCAAGCACAAACACTCACAGTGTTCTGACCTACAAGGTCTCACACCACTCCTGTGCACATCGGGCAAAATCTCCATGGTAAGGCAAAGTGTTTCCTTCTCTCCTCTACTCAGAAAGCACATTTCTCCTAGTTATAAAACTCTGAAAACTCCAAGCCGAGAGAAAGAGAGAGAGAAAGAGAAAGAGAAAGAGAAAGAGA